>PVLA01000213.1:0-332706 GCA_004027455.1 Hydrochoerus hydrochaeris
GAGGGAGGGAGGGAGGGAGGGAGGGAGGGAGGGAGGGAGGGAGAGTTATTTTTCCCATATTTATTCATAGCATCAATCTCAAGTTTCTTGTGGCATGTCTTTAAATTCATTGGTTATTTCCTCAGTTGTATCAAAACTACCTATAGATCCATTATAGGCACCTCTTATTTTTCTTATTGCATATATTTCCTAGCATTTTCTTTTAAATCTTTCTCATAACTGCTATCTCTGCTGGCATCCATCTGTTCTGTAATATTATCTAGTTTTTCCTTCTAAAGTCTTTGATATATTAATAACAACTATTGAAATTCATTGTCTAATTATTCTAACAGTCTGGTTCTGATGATTTCTCTGTGGAGTCAAATTGCATATTTTATCAATTTGTAGTTTTTGTGTGTTTGTTTAAAGTATAACATTTATACGCTAATAGGTCTGGAAGAAAAATGATTGTGAAGATTGATGTTACTCTGGCTGAGAGATAGGCTTTGTTTATTCTGTCTTACAGCTTCAAATACCAGAATTTTCAGACTCTTCTAGTGATCCTGACACTGTTTCCCCTCTGTCTTTGAATCACGCTGAAATTCTTTACCTCAGAATTTCGGGAAGTCATTTCTCAGCTGTTGCTGAGTCATTTCTAATGAAGGCTTCTTAGCATCACCATAGCAGTGTGGCATGTGCCGAGAGACAGTGTCCAAGATGACTTTAGGTTTCTCATTACAAGTGTAGGTGTACAGTGGTTGTGAATCTGGGAGCTATGTTCTCCACAAGTGTTCTTTTCTCTTTTCCGCTCCCCGGTCCTGCCTGATAGTCTCATCTTGGACATCTCAGTCTGTTTCTCACAGCTGTTTCTTAATGTCTATGGCTTGTTTCTAGAGTAGGAGATGTAACATTAGAGCACGATGGGAATTAGAATTTACTTTTTCAGACAAGATTTCTGTTAGTCTAAAAGTAGTTAAAATGAATAACTTCTTCATCTCTGGCTTTATTTGACTTATCAATTTTGTGATTTTTTTTAACCTGTTCAGAATATTTCCTGCCCTAAATTTTCATTAGTGGTTCTTCTTTTTAATTACGAGTTACATACTTATCAAATATCTGAAAAGGCGAAATGCATCATGTAAAATGTGAATGTTTCCCATAACTTCTCAGAATTTTTATTTAGAAATAAAATATTATGGTTTGCAATTTTCTTTATCCTATTTAGAGACCATTCATTCCAGAGCATGTCAAATATGTCTTCATGATCTTTTATTATCAGCTCAAAAAATGTAATTAGCTTGCTTTGATAGTATGCACTACTTGAAAATGATTGAGGAAGAAAGGCAGGCTTAGCATGTATAAAATAGCTACAAATATTTCTCTTACAAATATAATTATTCTGATTTAATTTAGTCCCACTTGATTCCTTCTGGGCCTTTCTGCTAAAATAGAAAGCCCAAGAATAATTTTCCAGTTGTATAGCATATTTTCCTTGTCATCTTGTACAAGTAATTGTTCAACTGCTGAAGTTCCTACCATGCATTATACAGAAAGGGTAGCAAAACTCTCATTTGTCTTTTTTAACCCTGTAACACTATCACTCCACAATGACTGTTTAACAGTATCATTCAAATAATGGGAAAGAGGGTTATATGAGACACACATTTAGATGCTCAATTTTTGGTCCCTGAGATAATAATTCTGGCCAATCTTTTGCTTGTTCTTCCCATTTTGAATATTCAGTACTATTTTTTTTCTCTTGTTCCTTCTTTTATTTATTTACTTAGTGGTACAGGAAATAGAAGGCAGGGCTTTCATGTTGAGGTACATTATTATGGTTTGTATTTACATGTCCACCCGCAGAGTCCCAAGTACTCTTAGGAGGAGCTTCCCAAAGGTGTCTGGGTCTAGGCTGTGTGAATATGGATGAAGAGGGTACGATAACTAAATTAGTCCACTGACTGGTTTCATGTTGCTCTAGTGCAGAAATGGGAAGGCCCACCCTGGGTGTAGGTGGCACAAACTAGTAAGCTTGTAACCCTGAATGGATTAAAAAGGGAAAAGGTAGAAGTCAGGCTTGCTGCTTTCTGCTTGCCCTATCAAGGATTATTTCTCCTCTGCCATGGTCTTCTCCTATGACATCCTGCATCAGAGCTGGTAGACTATGGTCTAAAACCCCTATAAATATGAACTAAAAGAAACTTCTGCTTTAACCTACAGATGTCAGGTAGTTGCTCCACAAAACAAAATAAAACAAAACAAAACAAAACAAACCATATATATATCCTCCTTTTTTATTTTAGTTTTTTCATTTTGAGACAAGGTCTTTCCCAGTCATCTAGTCATTAAGCTGCTTAGGCTGGGCTTTAACTGTTGCCCTACCCCCTCCCTCCCCTCCCTCTCCTTCTCCCTCTCTTTTTTTGAGGTACTGGGGATGGAACTCAGGGCTTCATGCCTGACAAACAGCTAAGCTGCAACCCATCCCCAATAGCTTCCTAGTTTCTAGTACTGAAGTTTGTTTAAGATACTGGTTTGCAGGACCAGACCGGGTTTCAGTGATGCTCTGATACTTTCTACAATGCTTGCATGAGTTTGAGCCAGTTACTTCATCTGCCTTCCTTTTCCTAAATTAAGTGTGATCATCATACTTTCCTCATGGTCGTTTTTGGACAATCAATTGCAGCAAAGTTGTAAAAATTTAGAATCCAGGAGAATTGGCACCTCCCAATTACAGGACTGTTTATTAAATAAATTAGTTCGTTCTGGATTAAGAGTAGTTTTAGTTGCTCATATAACAGTGTAAGAGTGTGATGCTATTTTTTTGCTTTCAAACAATGGAAAAAAGAAGACAATCACAGAATATATTGAGTCAGGGCTTGCTTGAGGATAAATTACTTTTAGGAAATCAGTGAAGTTTCTAGAAAATTATACCAGGCTAACGGTGTTATTGTAGATTTAACAAAGAGAAACTCCATCTTAAAATGAAGAAGCAACATACATTATGCAACACTTGGTTTATATGTACGTGTGTGTATAAAATACATTGTTTTTTGTTCGGTGCATATACATTCAGGTCACAGACTGTCTGTGGTCATTTGAGAGCTGGTGGATTTCTTCACTTTATTCCAGATTGTAATCATTATAATTTGTTTTCATCTGATTGTCGGAGTGTGTCGAGGGTAACATGGCTAGGAGAGCTGGGCTGAACAGGAAGCTGCTTTCAGAGTGAGATAAACAAATGAAAAACAAAAAGATTTCAACTCAGTCGTTCCCTAAAGTGTGTGATTCATATATGAGTCATTCTCATGAAGTGGATAAAATTCCCATTTATAAATCAGAGATGAAAATAAAATTGTTTTTAATTTAGGAGACAGGAGAGTGGGATGAAATATCTAGCTCAAGAGAATCCTTTTGAAGATGGATTTCTAGCAGAAAAGTCTCTTCCCTCCAAACATAGAGATGCAAATTCTGCCTTCCATAAGCTAATCAAGGTTTTTTTCTCTCTCTCTTGGCAGGAAAACAAAGGAAAACCACACTAATCCTGAGTAAACCTTACTTACTTTTTCCTTACTTATTGGGTCTCACAGGAAAAGCAGATTGCAATGTTTAACTCTGTAATATATGCAATAAAAGATGTCAGCGATACTGTCAAGCTGACTACTTAGCTATTCAACTCCTTTCGTATTACACACATAACTATGCACTGCCGCTTGAGATTACTTTGTGCAAGAAAGCTTTGTTAGGACAGAGAACTTGATGATTGTCAAAGCCAAATGTATATAGAGAGATAATAGATATAAGGGATGGGGCCAATCTGATTTCTGTTTGAATCCACACAAATCACATTCCCAATGCACTGTGATGCATCAGTGTTAGGTGCCAGTCTGTCAAACATGATACTGTGGACATACTTAGGAGAAGAACTGGGCTGTTTCCAACATGGCCCCATGGAGGGCATTTTCCCCCCAAAATTGGGTAATACCACGGTGTATTATTTTTTCAGTATATTTTAGTTAAAAGATTCAAATAAAAATAACACTATACTTATATATATATCTAAAATGTACCAATAAAATCTTATTTAGAAGGGTAACACTGTACTTAGTGTCCCCAAGTAAACATTGCTGACTTATTTGGACTCTGCAAATAAAAGCAACATTTCATAATTTCTTTTTTATATTTCTAAGAGTTTGTTTGCTAGGGTGAGGTGATTTCTGCTGCATGTGACTTCATGTATTACTGACTTCATGTATTACTGACTGTATTACTGACTTACTGACTATGGGAATGGCATAGAAGAAACGCTATCATCATCTGTGGAATACGGAGAAGAGTTCTTCAGACATAACCCTTTCACTTATACAACCTGACTTACACGCAATGGAGGAGAAAAGGCTTTGGAGTGACTAGTCTCTCAAACTATTGCTGTTAACATTGAACTTGGCCTAGGTCTCTTTCTCTGGTTTCTATCTCTTTGGATACATATTGCTAATCTCTTATTCTCAGGGTTGCTTTTCTAGAACAGCTTTAGTAGATAAAGCCACATCACTGAAATAATCATTCGTTTATTTGTTGGTTCTGATTTTCCTTATGTATGGCAACTAGATTTTAAACATATACATATTTTTGTATTTACTTAATTTTCACACATGCACATACACACACATGCACACACACATATATCTTTGAATATTCTTTTTGAAATATGTACATTGAATTTTATCTCAAGCATGAAATTGTCTAGGATCCATCTCTGCATCACAGAGACAGACAGACAGACACACACACACACACACACACACACAGTTAAATAATTAAATTAAATCAATAAAATGGTTAGTTTTGTAAGATGATGCCATCACTCTAATATTTAATGCTCTTTTGTTTATTGATTTTCTTAACTGTGAATAAAGTTGAGTACCAAAGCATGGATCAGAACCTAAGTATAAAAGGTGCCTTGATGTTTTATAATATGAATTAGTCTCGTGAGAAGGACCATGGTAACTCCCATGCCAAAACTTTAGTGTTATTGATGAAGTCTCTGAAACACAGAGTGATTCTTGGCTTGATTATGAAGCTACAGCAAGAATTTTCTAGACTAAAATTCTCTGCACTGTTTCTCATTGATTCACACAGTACAAATTTGCTTGAGTGAGAATGATTATAAGCAAATTATGAAAGTACAATTTTACCACCCCATCATATTAACCAAGTCTCTCTCCAAATCTCAATTCTGGAGCATCTAAGAGAGACTCACATCTTTTACCCCCACCACAAACGTAGCACACATACTTTTATATAAAACAAAAGGTTAAGACAGGGATCTTCATAGATAAGTGTTTGTAGATATATAGTGTACTGCCCAGAATTATAGATTCCAGGTTTAGATCATCAGGTTCAAACCTCCAGTCTCCTTCTTCTCTTCCCCCTCCCCCACCTCCTGCTCCTCTTCCTCCTCCTCCTTCTACTCTTCTTCTTTCTCCTCCTCTTCTTTGTCTTCTTCTTCCATTCTTAGCCCCCCATCTAGAGGCCAAGATCAGATTTATACCCAGCACATCTCTGGGATACAACACAGACATTATCACAGAACCGTAAGCATCAGAAGAAGAAACCAAACATAGACACCCCCATGAGCTCAGAGCCACCATTAGGGACAGACAGCCAACACCAGTGGTGAAATGCAGCCAGCCAAGCTCCTGCTCACCTGCCACCACAGAAGGAGCCTTGGTGTAACTGCACATATCTGGAGAAGCCAGTCCTGCACCCCTCTGCTTCCTTGGGAAACGAGGAGAGCTATTTTGAAGATAACAAGCTATATTATGGCAGCCATTGTCGACTTCCTATTATCCTATTTTGAAGTCCTTTATCACTTTCATTGTTTTGTTTTGATTGGTTTTAATTCTGTTCCTTTTTAAAAATTTTATTATGCCTTATGGTATGGGCAGTCATTTTGAGGATAACATGAGGCAATATGGTAACCATTGTTGATTTCCTCTTATCTTGTTTTGAAGTACTATATCACCTTCATAATTTTGTTTTTATTGGATTTATTCTATTTCATTTTGTTTTGTTGTATTCTCTTTAAAACAAAATTATATATATATATATATATATATATATATATATATATATACCGAACAGAACAAATCAGAAGCATATTTCTATTTATTTTGTATTCCAGAATCATGTGCGCCATGAAGGGAAATATTATTAAAGATGGAAGGAAGGCTGTGGAACTAAACTGAACCCAAAAACAAGATGTGTGTGATTGAGTTTAGTACTGCATAGAAGGTGGAGAAAAACTCTTCAGTTTTGATATACCAAGGAAATGTAGATCTTGTATACAATATAGGCTAATATATGTAAAGTAGCAATATATACAGAAATGGATCAATCAATACATAATTACATAAACACCACATTATCTTACCTATGTAAATTTAAGAGAAGGTAAAGTAGAATGGATCAATGTCCAAAAATATGTAAAAATACTTGATAAAGAAAGATACGAGAATACATTCATGTTAATGTAATGGGAAAGCTCATTGCTACCACTGGATGAATATTTAAAGGCTCGATCGCGATCATAGAGTTATAAACGTGTTGTTGTGGACATTTGGAAAGTGGAGCATTGTAAGGGGCTTTTAGGTCATTAGGGGCCTATCTGAAGAGGATCATGGGACCAGTCTCTCAGTCGCTCTTGCTGCATGACCTGAGTGATTTGTTCCACTGCATATTACCCTCCATTGACATCTAGCACCTTTACCAAAAGCTCAAAGTAATGAGGTTGCCTAATTTTAGACTAGAACATAGAGAATCTTGAGCTAAATAAAGCTTTTCCTACATAATTTAATTGCCCAGGTATTTCATAGTAGCAATGTGAAGCTGACTAATGCACAGGCTGTAGGGTAACAGACAGGTGGTGTTTCACATTCATTTATTCAGTTATTCCATAATCTTCTATTAATCACACAGTATGTACTAATTTATGTTTTCTGTGCTCTATACTCATATCAATAGTTAAGAAAGGTGCTTAATCAAAAACTGACCTCAATCAATCTAAGGTCAGAAAGATATGGGAAAAAATATCTGATATTTTGGCAGAATAGAATGATTTTTCAACCTATTCTTTCTCTGATCTTTCTGGATGTCTGTTTTACACTTTTTATAGATGCATAAACGAACATCTGTTTGTGAAATCCCATGGGTAAATAAAACATTAATAATTCAGATCACTACCACAGCTCTGTTAATAGCCAGAAATGCTATAGAAAGAATAGGTTTATATCCAGCAGATGCTGGTCAGCATTCATAAAACTATACGACAATTACAAACACAAAAGTAACAAATAATTTTGAGCCAAGGGTCCCTCCTTTTCCCAAGGCATAAATCCAAAGATCAGTGCTAGAATTTCTGGGTCAGATTGCTTAAAAATTTGAGCATATTATTCATGACTTGCCCTTTAGTTTAAAATATCTTGCTTAGTCTCTTTTCACCTTATGGTATGTTTTTTTCCCCAATAACTCTATAGTGCTTTAAAACTGAAGCCACTTCTTTGGGTTTTCTTGGCTCACCTAGAATATATTTTGGCATAGAGCATACATTTATTTACAGATTGAGTAGATTTTAAAGAGGCTTCTATGGTGAAAATATAAACAGTACTGAGAGCTATGAAAGGGACTTTGTAAACTCCAGAGGAACAAGATTGGCGTGAATCTACAAATGAGAAGCATTGCTCAGCTACTCAGGAGTAAATTGGGACTGTGTGTTTGTCAGCAAATAACTTTCCTTCTTGTAGATTATATTTGATATTTTCTCAGCTTCCATTATGGATTATCTTAAAGGGAATTTAAGAATGGGCCCTTTTTTCTCCCACTAGGAATTCTATCTAAGTCCCTAGTTTGTGCCCATTTATTTTTATCGCTAAGGAAAAATCCAGATCTTGCCAATTACCAGAGTGACCCCTATAAACCCAGGGAAAATAATATGGAATACTAAGTACCTGAGGATGAGTGGACAGAAGAAGATAAGGAAATCTCACCAAAAAAGAATTGAGTTTGAAAAATGATACCCTTAGCTAGGATAATAATTCATCCTATCCCTATTGTATAGGCATCTGGTCACTACAGAGGAACCAAACTGTAACAGTAAAACAACAGAAAACACCTTGATGGAACTGTTTATTTTTGTCTGTATTTTCAAACTTCTCTAAGCTCCTCTTTTTGGAAGAGCAAAATACAGGAACAGTTTTACAAAATATTTGTGGAAATGAAATCAAACCCAATGTTCGAGTGACTGTGGAGCATGAAACACTTGGTCGAGGAGCACGAGCTGAGAGGGACCTCGCTCTTTCCCCTTCTGTGTCTGATGCCACTGCTCTGAAATGGGTGACCTCACACAGAAACTATGTCCAGCTAAAGATGCCGAAGCACCTGGCCTGGATTTAAGGTTCTATTTGAACCAGACCCTAGGGAAACTGGGGGTTCAAAGCAGAAACTGGGGTGAAATGAGGGTGAACTTTGCCAAGGAGCATGGAGGACTGCACAGGGGAAATCAAGTCACAGAGTACACGTCCTCATCTATTCATAGTACAGCCATCCGTTCCTTTTTAATTCACACTTGCAGGTCCAAATCTCATTACTTTATATCTTTCTTCAATTTCATAGGTAAGATCAAGTAATGGTTGGCGTTATATCCTACGAATGGCAGCTTTTCTCTCTTTTTTTCCCTTTATTCTGTGAAGCTTCCCTAATTGTAATTCCCTTGTTCACTCAGTGAACAGTATTAAACTTCAGTGTAGTTTAAGATTTGAGTTTGCAAGGCTTCCAGACTACAGACCAGTATATAAGCCTAGGAATTGTGTCTCACTGATTTACATGATGCAGCCTCCCCCTGCTTTTCCCTGCCATGAGCTGTTTTGATTCTTGCCCCACTGGCAAGTGCATACCATGAAGTGATGAAAATGTCTCCCAGAGGGGCATGAAGTGGCAGCAAATCCTCATCACACAGTAAGATTTTAGGCAATGGCCAATATTACAAAAACTGATTCCTACTGTGGCTAATTACTGATGTCATTCTAGCTTCCTGCATATTGGTAGCTATCTTCAAGAGAATTAGAGCTGAACACATTTATGACAGAAAGTTGTAAGGATCTCATTTTTTTATCTCTCTCTATCTCTTTCTCTTTCCCTGTCTGTCTCTCTGTCTCTGTCTCTCTGTCTCTGCCTGTCTGTCTTTCTCTCTCTCTTCCCCTTCCCTCTATTATCCAGGTACTCTTTGTACTACTACATCTCACATTTCTGTTTATTAAAAAGCTAATATAGTCTTAGACAACAAGAACCAACTCATTTAGTATCTCATTTTATACAGGGGTTCACAGACCACAAGGAATTTGCCCAACATCCAATAGTAGCTGAGGATGAAGCAATTTCTTACCTTATCCCATCCCATCCGTGTAGTAGAATACTTGTGGATGTTTTTCCCTTTGGGCTTTCAAAGGCTTAATGTGAGAACTCCTACAAGCAAGGGTCATTTCTCCTGTCAGAGAGCAGTCTCAGCATAGACCTTAGTAGATGAAATCAGAAAAGGTGATTCCAGATTTCTATTCTTTCCCCCTACTGTTAGACAAAGACAAATTAAATTTCCTGGGAAAGAAGTTAACAATTCTACCTCTTCAGGAGAGAGCATGACTGAGACGTGTTTCAGCTTTTGAAATAATGTTACTGCTTAATCATTCAAATGCTGGTGTACTAGTAGAAAAAATGTGGGTCTTCGTGACACAGCACAGTAGGACTACTAAAACCACATATATCAGGTCCTGGGTTAGTTTCTGTATTAGTCACTTTCATGCCATAGTTAAAAAAAAATACCTGATACCAACAATTCAAAGAAAATTCTATATGGCTCCTGGTTTTAGTGGGTTTAATCCACAGCTTGCTAGCTTCAAGCTGAAGCATGCCAGTGGAAGGACATAGTGGATGATAAGTGCTCACTCCACACAAGCAAAGAAGCAGAAAAGGATTACTGTGCCAGAGAAAAAGGGTTAGGCACCTGATACAGTACCCAAGGTCACAGAACCATGACCCACACAGAGGCATCTAAAAGTCTGCCCCACCTCCCATCTAGGAAGCTCCCGAGCCAATCAAGAGGACTCAGTGTTTTTGAATCACTGAAATTCCAGTGCTAAAAAAAACCTCCACTGAGCTATAGGAGCACAGACAAACTGTAAGTCCTGCCTAGGTCACACTGTTTCCATCATGCAGGTCCTCTAATGTCATTTCAGTCCCTACTGCCACTCATTTACAAATCAGGAATTAACTACAGGATGTCTTCTGATCTATACATTTTAAAATTTGTATTGTTTTTAAAATTTGATTTATTTTGTAGTGGCTGCCAGATCTGACTGTGAGCATATTAGTTCAAGAAAAATAATTTTGATTTTTTTATTGTTCTCTTCTTACTTTGCACATGCTCTTGTGCAATAATATCCATAAATACCTCTTCATTAGTTTCTATTGAGAGTTTTCTGCCTCTGATTTGCATATGTGGTGCGTCCTTTAATATATCTGGAGCTACATAAAGAAGAAAATTGTTTCTCTCTTAAATACACAGTTCCTACTGTGTCATGGAAGATAAGAAAATTAAATTAAACTAATACCTGATATTTATTAAGCATTTGTGTCAGGTATTATAATTAGAATTGCATTATCAACATCACCTTCAAAATGAACAAATTATTAATATCAGCCTTCACAGGATGATCATGGGGATTGAAAAATATCCTTTAAATTGTAAAACATGAGTGAGATATGAATCAGGACGATAATCCTGTTAAGAGAGATGAAGATGAGGAGGAGGAGTTGATTTATCAAAACGATTGGATTTCACTTTGGGATGCTTGAAGGTCTGGAGGATGAAATACTTAAGGAGTAAATTTCAATGACAGAAAATCCACTTTAGAAACAAAAATGCAATGCCAGGATTTTGGCAGAGAGAGAAAAATAGAACAAGTGAGGGGTGCCTAAAATAAATTTTGAGTTGCTGATAAGTGCTAGCCACTTTCTCTTTCTGCCTAGAGCCAGTCCTGTTCTTTGTATAAAATTGTGAACAGTATGCCTTTGATCTTGCATATTTTTCTCGATCCAATCATTGTTTTCTTTTCAGTCTAGTCCCACTTATCCTGAGGGCTGCTGATTCAACAATAGGTCCAAATGCTCAAGCTTAAATCATATACATTTGCACTTGTTTTTAAAGGAAAGCTTTGTAATTCCTGTTAGAAATGAATCATTAATTCTGCCATGACATTATATATGAAATCTACCCAGGAGCTCCCAAATACCCTCCAATTCAAAGGAGTCTAAAGTTCAGCAAACCAAGCTGATGTAGTATTATATTTGCCCTTTAAAAAAGGTCAGAATATTGTTCAATTGATGCCAACATCCATGAACTAAATGAAAGGGGGCCTGAGAAGATTGGATGTGGGTAAGGGTTTTACTGAATTCATGAGGCTCCTCTGTCACTGTAAAATAAAACTCCCTAGCAAGCCCTCTTGGGTATAAATCCTAGGACTATTTTGACACTGGATATGAGCAGGCAGTGGGAATACTTTCACCAAGTACAGATGGGTGTAGCCTTATTTTTAAGTTTTTAAAACTCAGTATATTATCTCCTTTACTCCATTTTATTTTATTTTTTGAAGAGCCAGGGAATAAAGCAGATTTATTTATGATCAAGTTTAGTTAAGTCTGTGGCAAAATGAGAGTTAACAGTCATGATCTGACAGGTATAGTTTGTTGTTATGATGTTTGTATGAATATTTAATTTTTCTAGCTTGCTACTTTGGGCAAGGCTAGAACCTATTTCAGATCTTTAATTTTCATTTTTTGCTGTACTTATCCTCAATGATAATTCCTTAATTTTTTATGCTAAAATATTTTTCTTGACTGTATGTCCTCTGTACAGAAGAATATTTAAATTAACTGTTAGGTAATTTTCAGAAATTTAAATCATAGTATAATTTCTCAACATGAGAAATGGTAATATTTCTCTCTCTGTGTTGCTTTCTCCCTTTTTCTGTTTCTCCTTCTCTCTCTCTCTTTCTCTCTGTCTCTGTTTCATTCTCTCTCACTTTATTCCCTGGGAAACTGGTTCATACTTTTGACTATAATAAGAATATATTTTTTTAATCAGCATACTTTTAAATAGTCTGCTTACACTGCGTGATGCTGATAGCTACTTTTGTTGTGATCATTAGCTTTGTACTGCTGCAGTGCAGAAACTTTGCTTGCATATGTTTCCTGCTGGTAATTCCAAAATTTTTATCTCTCAGTATGGTTATACCACAGTACAAGATCAAATTTTCCTTCACTATGCAAATTTTGCTGTAAGAGCTGTTCTGGGTCAAGTCACATCTGCACTGTGAAGACATTTTCTGTCTTGTTCAATATTTTGTCATCGCTGTAGGTAGATATTAATTCATTGATGAGCTTAGCAGTGACAGAGAGGACTCTGTAAAACCTAGCCTGGAATTAGGGTATAATCTCTTCCACACTCATTCCTCAGTGCAGAGACCAAAAATACAATCATCCGCTGCCAGGCATTGAAGTCAAAGAGAAATAGGGGAAAGGAGGAAAAGAATTTGGAAGAAATTTTCACTATTCTTTGTCACAGCTTCCTTTTTTTTTTCTTTTAACTTGTTTACTTCATTAGGAAAAGAGAGAAAATTACTTAATTGTTTAATTTAAAGCTTTAAACAACTATACTTTCTTCTTTTATTTTTAGTTTTCAAAAGGCTTTTATGAAAAATATTTTTCTTGATCCTCTCAAAAACTTGTGATCCATTAGAAAAAGGACAGTGATTTCACTATTGTGATTGTTTGCTGTGTGAAGTAATCATAACAAAATGTTAAGTGACCAACTCCTATTTTTCACAGAAGAAAGTTGAGGTTCATATAAAAATCTTCTTGAGTGTTGTTGACCCCACTGGATCTCATTCTTGCTGTGTTTCATCAGGGAGTGGGGTCATCAGGCACTGTGCACTTATTTCTTCCTGAATGGCAGAGATTGCAGGGGGGAGAAGACAAACTTGGGTAAAAATGCAATTAATTGATCAAAAATCACTATATTATGCTCAGGAAATCTCACTGAATTGCATTCCATTCATCCCATCATCACTGAATGTATGATCATCCACAACAGATTGAGAGAAAAAGCTGTCTTCTTTCCCACAACTCCTACTGAAGAAGACTCTGAAAACAGACCATCAACACACTGAAACCTCTCATGCTCAAGGAACATAGAAGCCAGTGTAGACACCACCTCGACCTGCTACTATGGACAGATCAGGATCGACATGTAAAGCCTGATCATGCCCATGCCAAAAAAGGGAATTGAGACGAGACAGAATTTACTTTTGTCATCCTTATTAGATAAATAGTATTAATTTAGATCAGAGCAGTAGACTCTCTTAAAATCCATCATTGCACCAAAACCACAGCAGCTCAATAATAGAAGCAACATGAAGGAAACTGCATTTGTGAAAACATAAACTATGCACAAAGCTTTATAGAATTCACCTCATGGGAGAGAATAAAGAAACATGGCATCATCTTTGGTGGAAGCATGGAACAAGACCCAGTACAGAGCTGGCAGAGAAAATGAAAGCTGTATGGTGAAAAGCTCAACCAAGAGAATAGATGTTTAAAAGACAAGAATGATTAAGGGGGAAATGAAATGTGATTGGAGAACAGCTGAGCTCATTGTAGCTGTTGATGAATGTCATCAGTGACAAAACTAGTGGGTTGGGATCTGAACAAAACCAGGCATGCGATGGTAAAGGGGTCCTTGTGTCAAAGACATGTGCTTGGTCTTGATCTGCGTGATGTCCATCTCTCTGGAGTCCACCATGTGAATGCTTGCCTATGTGTCATCAGTGATGAGATTATGATAAGAGCCCCTGGTCTCAGGCTGACAGACAATCCTTGCTACCTTTCCACTACCTCCCTTCATTGGACCTTAATGAAATAAAACATGTATATCAAAATTTCACACTTTTATATTCCCAATTGTGGCTGCATTCATAACAAAATTTTCCAAAATCTACTGCTTCTACTTACACTTTATCTGTTGAATTTCCTCCTCACTTACTGACTGTTCAATTTTTATTGAGTGGCTTCTTTAAAAGATGCCCTTTATTGCCCTCTTCTTTTCTCTTTGCTTTCCTCTCGGCACACGGTACACCTGGTATCTACAACCGCCCTTTACCTTGCTGCCATTTAACTCACAGTTTATTATTTGCTCTTCTTTAAATGCATTTGTGTTAATTTCCTCACAATGTCCTCATTGTCAGCTGGCTTGTTCCCTGCAGATTTCCTGTGTCCAAACGTCACACCTAAGTGGCCTGTACCTTCAGTGATTTCTCTGAGCATTTGTTTAGACCCTATCAATCACTATCTCACAATAAACAACAGCTTTTCAAATGGAGAGCAAGACTTGCTCAGTGATTGATGCTCCTGGAATCCTGTCTTTGCTCTTCATGAGAAGCTCCATTGGCCGTCTTATTTTGAGGGCTCTGGCTGTACCTACCTTGGCTTTCAGAGAGACAAGGCTAACCTGTCAATTTAAGGGCCTCTCTTCTTATTCTCTTACTGTATTTCTTTATCAGTTGTGACAGTATGCCACAGTTAATGATAGCAGAAATACCCATGTTTGATACCACATGCATCACACTTAGGCATGATGGATTAGCAATCAACGAAATTAATTCTGCTATTACAAAGTAACATTTGAACTTTGAAGTTAGGCAATTGCATTTTGTAAATTTCTGTTATGAATTCAGGCATAACTATAGAATTAGAGATGCTATTTAGATGTAGAATAATTTCAACATTGTTAGCTTTTTAGTATCCCAGACAGTGATTTGCAATTTTTTCTATCAACGTCCTTCCCTCCTAGAGGAATATAAAAATCATCAAATTTCAAGGTCAGAAAGACATTACATAATGTTATATGTTTTTGATTGAGTGAATAATACTTCTAATTGACTATTCATGATTACAGATCCATTAAAAATCAATAGTTTCTGAAATGAGCAATTTAGATTTGATGGAAACTATCAGACTTATTGTCCATAATTCTCTTAATTCAAAAAGTCCTAGAATAACCAAAATCCACTTGGTTAGCTCTATTTACTGCCATTGTTCACCTTCAGGGATATTTTATAAACTTTTGCACCAACAACACAGCTTTGACACTCTATTCTCCTTTCCCCACAATCTCAGTTTTGTAACTTTTTGCATATGGTCACTTGAAGCCAAATATTGCCTGAGATTACTGAGGCTGCTGGCTAATGACCAGATCATGCCAAGTAAAATAAAAATGTTCTAAGCATTGCAAACAATGAAGACCCATAAAAATGTTTTCATTAACTTCTGTAACATATTTCATGAGAAGGCAATTGTATGCTAATCATCTGAATACATTGTCAAAATCATACTTCTATAGCCAACATAGGATAAAAAAATTTAACATTGATAGATCTGTTATTTTAGGTTTTTTTTTTTTTCAAGGAGAGCCGTTCTAGATAGGCCACTGTGATGAGAAGCTGTCTTACAGCTGGTTTAGCTCAAAGGTAACTGGATTTGAGTCCCTAGGGCTTAGCTCAGTGGTGGCAAACTTAGGCATGCATGCCAGAGCAGGCTATTTGTATCACTGAAAGTTTTAAAAGGTATGGTATCATTGGCCTAGAGCCTCAAATGAGAAACGAAATGTACTTTTGTAGGATGGGAAACTCGGTGTGAATATAAGGAAAGAAAGGATCAGAACAGTGTTTATATTTTACCTTTCCAATATTACAGGACTCTATCTACTGGTTTTCTCTAGTATGTCCTCCTTGTTATTAAGCAGAATGATTCAGATGAAAATACCAAGTGAGCAAAAGTTCACAAATTGTAATGTGCATCTTCTTCCTAGATATTGCATTTATTCTAGGATCATTGCAGTAATAGCGTGGATCATAGATGACACAGCTAAATTGTGCAATAAAAAAGAACTTGCATTATACATTCAGAACCTTATTGAGTTCTCAGAAAACTGTATAGAAAACTTTATGGACTAATTTCCAAATAGTTAAGGCACACTGATTTTCATTGTCTTTGTTTGATTTATTAATTTTGAAATATTATTTATTCTTTAAGGTAGTTTTCCCATAACCCATACCTAGAAATACAACTTCAAATTCATTATTAAATATGTTAAAATGCCACATCTATTTACACTAATATTTGCACTAATTATAATACTGTTTTGCATCTGTAACTGTCATTTTATCCAAGTAATTTGGGTGAATGAACTGTGTTTTCTAGTGGTTACATGAATAAACAAGTTTACATGTTTCTCTTGTTGTTGTGTTTTTACCCTACTTAATTAAACACACACCTATTAGCTCTTTTTGTATAGCTGAACCAGGACCTGGGAATTAAGGATAACAACACAGAGATTATGATTTTGTCATGCCTAGAATATTACAAGATAGATTTGTAGATTTCAGTTGAATTTATGCTCAAAAATTCTACCAAAGTCAGATAAAATGCATTTATCAATCTTATGTAAAATAATGCATTTGTATTAAATCCAACACCACAATCTTGAATCCCTATATTTAGTTCATTGTATTTGCTAACACACTGCCATATTTTCCTCATTATCCATTTTTCTTAATTACTGAAAAATCAAAGCAGATGAGCCAAATGCTATCAGAAACAGAGAAATCTGTATTAGAATGGTAAGCATGGGGTCATGAGTTTGATCATTGTTACAAAAAAAAAATTAAGAGAAACTAAATAAATCTTAAATTTCCATAGAAAAAGTATCTTTTTAACAACTGCTTCTCTAATTTTTAGGTGCATTTGATTTAAAAAAAGAGAAAATCAAATAAGTATTTGAAATAAAATATTCACTAATTTTTTGAATTGTTTTATTTGTCTCAATTGTGTTAATTTTGCTCTGATTTTTTAAAAAAATTTTATTTAAAGAGAAAAAAAAAGCAAAACAGAAAGAGGGGTAGAAACAATACAGAATTTCAGAAAAAAAACCAGTAAGAAATCACTAGTTGATAAATTACATATTATCTTCTTAGACCTAGTTGTTAAAGTTTCAAAATTAAAGCATACAAAGTGGACTTTCAAACAGTGAGACTGCAAAGAAGTTCAACGATCCAGTAACAACTTAGTAACATGGTTATCAATCCTACACACTTAAACATACATGCAGCCATATCCTCTAGAGCACTTTCTTTTCTTCTTTTTACTTTTTAAGTCCATTATCTGCTTAGTTATATACTGTTTCAGGTTGCTCAGTACCTTACTGACTTGTTTTGTTGTTGTTATATACTTTTAATCACCTTATATAATTCTGTTGCCTTGTTTTTGAGTTTCTCCTCATCCATGATCCATGGATCAGCTTTGGTGGAGTTGGGAGATTTTTGGAGGTATTTTGTTACTTTCTTATCTACTTTTTTATTTTTTTGAAGGTAGCAAAATACAGCAGAACTAGACAGAAGAAACGCATGCAACTGCACTGCAATAAAACTACCACAGAACCTCAGAGCAGGTCACCAGGACACGAGCAATGGGCTCAACAGTACAGCCCATTTTGTTCACATTAGCTGTTCTTTCAATCAGGTAGAGGAAAATGGAAGGAAATATCAAACTTTTAAAAACAGAATGTTGAATAAAGCAGTACCATTAATTAAAACTAGCAAAACAGTGATAAAAATATTCGCCTTCAAAGAGATGGTAGAAGGAATTCACCCTCACTTGCCACGCTGTATACATTCATTCTCCAAAAAGATACTCAGACCACTGGTGCCTACTTGCTAATGGCAGCGGGGGATGGATCAATGTCTGATTCTTAGCCCACACACCAGCAGGGCCCAAGCTGCTTACCAGGGCAGCCAGTAGGCTGCCTGCTCTCCCAGATCCCAAAGTTCCAACATGAGGCAGAGCTTAGGAGTCACTGATAGTTCTTGCCCTGGTGCGCCAGTGGCTTGCCAGGCCCCCAGCTGCTCACCAGCGGGGTGATTAGCCCACTTGTTCTCCAGCACCCAAAGTTCCAACCTGATGCAGAGTTCAGGAATCACTGATAGTTTCCACCCCAGTGCGCCAGTGGTTTGCCAGGCCTCCAGCTGCTTACCAGGGCAGCGAGTAGGCTGCCTGTTCTCCCAGCACCCAAAGTTCCAACATGATGCAGAGCTTAGGAGTGGCTGATAGTTCTCGCCCTGGTGTTGCCAGTGGCTTGCCAGGCCCCCAGCTGCTCACCAGGGCAGCGAGTAGGCCGCCTGTTCTCCAGTGCCCAAAGTTCCAACCTGCTCTGATCTTTATATTTTCATCTGTTCTCTGAGCTTTGGGCTTGACTTGCTCTTTTCTTAGAAGCTTGATTCATGGCATTAAGTTTTTTATTTTTGCTCATTTTGTTTTCCTGATGTGACAATTTATTGTTATAATTTTCCCCTAAGAACCATTTTCATTATGTCCAACAGGTTTCAGTATGTTGTATCTGCATTTTCCTTTAGTGTAGGTATTGTATAATTTCTTCTTTAATTTCAGCTGTAACCCATTGGTTGTTAAAGAGGTTGTTATTTAATTTCCATGTACTTATGTAGGTTTTACAGTTTCTTTTGCCATTATTAACCATTTTCAGTGCACTATGGCCAGATAATATGCATGGGATAATTTCAGTCCCTTTTCATTTACTTAATATTCTATGGCTAATATATGGTCTATTTTAGAGAATGTCCCATGAAACCAAATGGTTCATTTATTTAACATACATGCAATCCCAGAAATTAGATGTACTTATTCTTTTAGTGTAGACCTATTGTTATCATGTTTATCTATTTTCATACTCTAAATCCAAATGTAAATCCTACTGTAAATTGAAATGTATCACAAAATAGGGAATATTTGAGAACAAAAATAGTGGCTGAGAACTAGAAACGTTTAAATCTTGTTTCCTGATCGATCAGTCATTTGACCATGATAGTGCTATCGCATTCTTCAGTCATTTTATCAGGATGCTGATGAAGAAGGAAGGAACATGTTTCACTGAATTTAAAAAATAGAACTTTTGCTCCTCACAGTGACAAACTTTTGCTCCTCACAGCATGATTTATGTCCATGGATTTAGGTGAAGGTCTGGATGTTAATTCCAGACAGTGATGTGCTTTCTTATAATCTCTCACTAAAATCACTGTTTATATGTGAATGTGTGCCATTCAGACTGCAAAAGAGAAGAATCTCAATAAGGTAGTATTGATTTTGTGCTATTATTTCTATTTTACAACACAAAGATTACTTTATATGTGATTTGTAATATTTGCATCATGTAAGTAGGATGAGAGTGAATTTCTGTATTTTTTATGTAAATTTAAAATAAGAGGTTAATTTCCTCAATATACCAAGTCTTGTTACTCAAATTCCAGATTCCAATTAGTCAACTATGTAGTACATCATTGACTCATTTGATTACTTTAAAATACATACATTTTGCAAACATAAACCATGCTGTATTGAAATTAAGGTGTATCACTGAGAAATGGGATTAGATTTGGATGACTCATAAAATCTATTGATCATTTATTATCATAATCATTGCCCCAGTTGGGGAGAAGGAATTTAAAGGTCAACATACAATGAATCTAGATCATAAGAAGGCAAGACTGAGTATTGGGGAAAATCTAATGACCTTTAATTCCCCCTTGCTTTTCTTTATTTCTAATTTATCTTTCTTCTGCTCTTCAGAGCTTCAGAACCTATCACTGCTTAAATGCTTATTATGGTTCTTATGGCTGAGGCCCTCATTTCTTCTAGTTAGTGACCTGGTCACCATGACTAATTCTAAAAGTAGGTCACAAAAGAAGATAAACTAACAGAGCAGACTTTTTTCTTTGTCACCTATTATAATATTAATTTTTTAAAAATTACTCAGTATTCTCCAATTATAGTATGCAGGACAATAATAAAATATAGTAAATATTAAATTTTAAAAATTATAACAGTAAAAGACACATTGTCATTAATATCTTGTAAAGTATTCTTCAGTTGGAACAGACTTATCATCTTTCTTGCCACTTGCTGAATCAGTTTGCTGTTTACATTTATAGCAATTTCTGTCAAATAAAAATATTGCAGTGTGTGTTCATCTACCTTATTTACCTAGACAGGCAATACTCAACTTCCGGCTCTTTGCAATGTCAAAATGATCATGAAAGCTAAACATTTTTAGTTGATTCAGGATTCACTCACAAAAGAAGACTTTCAAAAGTGCTTTAAAAAGTGGCAATTATCATGAGATAAATATTTTTGAAGAATGTTTTGAGAGGAGTGGGAGGCAATGAGATTTTTACTGAAATACATTTTTTTAAAAATTTAAACATTCACCATATGTTTTCATCACATCCCTATATTGATGAGTAAGAACACAGGATTCCACACTACACTGCTTGGGTTCTGAGCTTAACTACCCACTAGCCATATGGTGTCAGCAAGTTACTGAAATTCTATTCCTTAATTCCTCTCATGGTGAAATAAATGTACCTAGGCTGTTATTAGAATTAGTTACTCATTATATAAATTGCTTGTAAAAATGCCTGGTGCATAATAGAGTACATATTGAGTTTACTGGCATAATGTAAAATGAATTTATTTCATCCACAAACAATGCTAATAACAGAAATTAAATTGCTTACATGTGATGAAAAATTAGGAAGCATTTGAGCCAACATTTGAACTCAAGCTGACTCTAGAAACTGTAATCATTGTATGATGATTTTAACTGTTTGGAGATGATAATTATTGCTGTGTGGCAAAGGTCTAATGCTATAACTAACAAGCAAAGATAATTTTGGAAACTGCCTCATACAAGATATGCGGGGACAGCAATAAATATACCAGCATCCTTCTAACCACGTTCCACACACAGCTTACCTTTTTGTGCATATGAGTTTAATTCCTTTTTCCAAACTATAGATAGGTCTCTTAGCCAAGATCTACATCTCTGATGAATGTAGTTGCTAAATACATGTGTGCAGAGATTATTTTTGCAGTAATCCTGTCTCATAGGAGTAAAACCTCATTTCTGGAAATAAATAGAAATTTTCTGACAACATAAATGTATTTTGTCATTAAAACTGTCACATTAAAGACAGGTATTTGGACTCCCCCTTGAGCAACTAACACTGCTGGCTTGACATAGCACTCTAGGTTATCTGCTTATTCACCCCACAGTATATTTTAAATTTCAAATTAGAAAAGAAATATAGGTTTTGTGTTACTCATGCAGACAGACATTTACAAATATTTATAGATGCTAACAAAGTTGTTACACAAAAGTTCAGAGGAAAGATAAAGGACATAATTCCACATAACAGAGAACTAATCAGAGTGATAACTGAGTTACCAGGCAATGGTTAAATTGTATTTAGAACTCTCTATGAAAAGATACCTTAGAAAGATCTCCAACAAAGTTTATTGAAAGAAGTTCATTTTTGACTTGTGAAACTAGATTCTGGTTATCTGGAAATAACATCCCTTATAATGACAGATAAATTAAATGATAATTTAATATATTCTGTATAGAACACAGCTGTTCTATAGTGATCATTAAGCCTATACATTTTCTTGTTAAACTGAATACTCATTCAAAAAGAGATTGAAATTTCACAAAGAGGCTATTCATAAGAAACATCGGTCACTCTTGATAATATGCATCATAATTAGTTTTATAGATATTACATTTAATGTGCAGTGTAGGGAAGGAGTATAACATAAATCTGGAGGTCTGCACATATTGAATCTCATACAGAAAATAACTTCAGAAATTGTATTTCATTCTTCAGTTTCCTTAGCTCATAATTTGGTTCTGATTGGGATAGAAAAATCTCGGAAGATTCTGAGGTTCAAATCATATTAGCACTCAAAGATTTGGATGTGTCTTCAAACCTCCTGGGCTTGAAAATATTGACTGGAAATGCCACGAACAACAGTTTCTTCAAAGCGTTTCTGGCAGTTCTATGCCTGCTCCTGGCTGGAAGTTCAAGTGCAGAGACGCATGAAATTGAACAATGATAATAATAAAAACTTTTCTGAAACCATTTTAAAGCTGCAAAAAGAAAAAAAAAGACATTAGGTCTATCTAATCTGGAGAAATGGCTCAGGTACAATTTTATAGTCAAATGGATTCATCTCCTTTCCTTCTTTCTCACTTTGTTCCTGTTGCTTGATAATTTTACCCCTTTATTAATGAATTTGAACTTCAGGACCACTGGACTGATACTTACTAATTATTTGGAGCTTGATTAGTTCATTTGTTGGCTAGCAAGACCCCTTTGTTCTGTCCTTTCTCTGTGAGCCATGCAAATTCAATTCAATACATTTTACTCTCTTCTTCCATTTATGTTATGAAACAACTGGTTAAAAATATTAGGTGAAGAACAATGAATTTTGAAGATTACCTCTGCACTTCATTATTTCCACAACTTCTTCTTGTATTAGTGGAAGAATGCATTACTGTCTACATCTAAATATTCCCTGGGGCCATTTCTGGAGAAAGAAACTTTATATAAAAAGGCAGATACTTCAGCAATATAATTCTAGTGAGAATTCATATCTGTGGGTTCCACATCCACGTATCCAACCAAGTGTGGATTGCAAATATTTAGAAAAAATTGCCTCCCTATCAAAAATACACAATCTTCTTTACCCTCTATTCTCTATATAATACATATTAATAGATATTTATATATAATTTATATTTTGTTAACTATTGTAAGTTATCTACAGATGATACAAAGTTTGTGACAGGTGGCTTTATAAGTTATATGCCAATAGTATGTCATTTTATATAAGGGATTTGACATCCACAGATGTGTTATTTGGAGGATATCGGAATCAAAATACATGTATTTCAAGGAATAGCTACACTGTCCTTAACATAGGAGGCGATAAAGAGAAAATAGATGTAAGATTGTCTGTCCCACTTTTCATACATTTTCTTTCTCTTCTCTCTCACAAGTCTATTAGTTTTTGGATGTCAGAAGAAAGTCTTGGGAAGAAGAGTAAAGTTGAATGAAAGATTTGCTAAAATTCAAAATTTTCTTAAGTGTATAGTGTACCACTATCATAGGTAGATGTTAAATATTATCTACCTGTCACAAAGGAAGACCTCCTCCAAATCATGTCTTCTACGATAACAACTGAGAGATTTCTTGGGGGCATCTCTCATGTTTGATATGTAGTTTAAGATGTTACAGATGGAAACCAGTAAATAAAGTATGCATTTATTCATTTAAAATCTGTGATTATATGAAGGTGATTCCAAAAATTCTTAATATTCTTCAGTTACTCATATATATTCAGATTCCATAAGAGGCTCTTTTTTTCAATCTGCAAAACATTGAATATCCATTAATAATTTTTTCACACATGACATTTTGTGCAGTCATATAAATGCCTTGCTCTTTTTCCCTTCCATACATATTCATTTAATCAAGGATTATTTTTATATAGACAGATTATGGTCATTAGAAATTTCCGAAGGAGTTTGCTTTCACAGTAAATACTGACAATTTTAGCCTACTGAGAAGTTGTTTATAGCAGTTTGTTTTACTACCTCAAGTCTTGAAGTCCACTTTTAAAAGCAGCAGGGCTGATAAACCATGAAAGAAATAATTTGGGGGGGGGAGCAATTCAGTAACTCGAATTGCAAGAAAAAAGAGAAAGCAATGAATTTTAAGGGAGAAATCACTATTGACTCATTCGTACAGCAGATGGCATTTGCCTTCATCTGTGGGATAATTGCACCCAAGGACTACAAATCCATTGCAATATAAGATTTTCCTTACAAGACAGTTAATGCACCATCAATCAGCTAGTAGGGATAGTTTCTGTGTTACAGTCTAAGTATGTTTTCACTCAGCTCATTTGCACTTCAAAGCTGAAGTCGATAATTCAGGCCTGAGTAGGTACAATTTGGGCTATTTCCCTTTTGTAGCATATGAACACAAGCTGAGAAAATCTCTAAATTCATTTGCACAGGGCATTACTGGCTAGAGTTGGCAAAGCAGAGACACTGCAAGTTTCCTATAGGTAAGTATTATTGCTATGAATAAATCCTTTAAGAGCAGAGGGCTCCAGGTAAACATAGTTCACTCTCTATTGGTGATCAATGATTGTATTACATAAAACATAAGGATTCTCTTTATAACAGATCTTAAAATCTTTTCTTCACCAAAACACTTGTGTAGTGAATTAGCAAGTCCAACCAATCATCTTCATGGATTAGGAAACAGGAGTAAGGAAACCATGGTGGGAAAAGTGAGTTCTGTTTAGGTCAGGATAACGCGGCTAGATCATTATCAGAAGGTACAAGTAATCCTTAAAGAGGTGGGAAAGGGCAGTAACAAGTCTTTTTTGTTTAAATAACATTTAATAAAATGCTTTCAATGGTAGCATATAACATTTATGGAATATTGCGTTTCTAGTTTTACTCTCTGTTATTTTATCCCGTTTCACACATTACCAAAGTGTGCTAAGTACATGGTTTGTGCTCTGAAGCCACGTATCTCAAAATCCACAGGACAATCCTATCTGATATCACACAATGTATCCCTATACTATTATAGTTAACCTTGTCACTCAACAGTCACTTTGTTAAAGGATTACACCAACCTTTTTTTTAGTGAGAAATAATCACATTTTAGAGTGATTAGCTCCATCAACTGAATTAGAATTGTGTCTGTTTGAATTATTTTTTCAGCCAATACTTACTGAGTGCTTCCTTTGTGGCAGAAACTGCAAAATACTTTGCATGCTCAACATCATTTAATTATTACAACATCTTTATGGACAGTGCACTAGCCTCGTGACCATTTTACAGATCAAAATGATATGACACTAAGAGGTTAGATGATTTGTAGACAGTTAAATCACTTTTTCAGTTTTTTGGGTAGAACAAAGATCTTAGAATTTCAAGGGGAGAGCTTTTGTATTATACACACTGCCTTGTGTGCCTACATCAGAAGGGGATATGTTTTAATATTTCTTGAGATACACATCAGTGACTTCACAAGAAACAGCAAGCATTTTCAATGCAAGTTAACTCGCACGAGTGTGATGTCTGCCTTGTGTCTCATGTGCTCCCTATGATGACCCTCCCTTGCTGTATCTTTTTCTGTGTCTCCTCACTTCCCATCTCTTGTTTTTATTTAAATCAGGTCATTGTTTTGAGTGCTTCTTGGATAATCAATCCTCAGATTAAAGCCCCATATGTTTCATTGCCTGAAATTCCACTTTCTTAATCTTTCTCCCAACATTCAGAACCAAGGTTGAGACTTTCTGGATGCCACGTCTTTACTTTGGTGCTATACAATTTCACTTTCTCAGTTTCATGTGAATTCAGATAATTATGTTCTGTCTGTTTTTCTCTGGTATTAGTAATCTTGAAACACTTTCAAAAGGTCTTTCCTATATAAATTGCCCACATGTATAACCCCATTCAGACCAAGAAAGGATCATTTGTAATAGTTACTAAATGTTATACTCCTGATCTAAACTACCTAAAGACATCTCCACAAACTGCTGGAACTATTCTGTGAAGTACAGGTTATCACAACCATTCTATAAATTAATAAATTTAAACTTTGGGAGATGATCAAATTTTCCAAGAAAATGATACTTCCCAATAAGAATTCACCAGTCTTTGATTCAAAAGCCAAAGTTTATTTCATGTTTCATTGGTTATTCCCCTCAGAATAATATTGTTTATTTAATCATCTGCTAATGCAAACAACAATTTCAAAGATCCCATAGCTAAGCAAAAAAGAGTATAGAATAGTTAGGTTGCATTTTATGCATAGTGCCCTGAATTGGATGGGTAGAAAACCTTTCTTTGGATCCTCTTCATCACATCAAAGCAAGGTAGATTCTGTATCCTCCTTTCTTTTCAAGAAATCTCATTTCCTTTAAGGATGTCTGAAAAATAATTATGCCCCTGTGTCACCACACAAAAACATTTTATGCACAAATTTGCACGATGACTTTTCCCCCACATATGAACACTTTTCCTTTATTTCACTCTTACTGCCATCATCTAATGAAAGAAATAGATTAAATTATCAAAGGAAAATTTTAGGCTAAATATAAAACAAATCTGCTAATGAAGAGTTACATTTGATTCTAGTAGAAACCCCATTGATTGAGTCATTTAAAAGAAGATTAGGATCGCTGGAGATGATTCTGAGTCAACCCCAGGCCAGGGGAGAAAAGAGCAGATGGAACCCACAGGCCGCTCAGCCTTTCATGTGGGTGATTTTTTCTGAATTCCCTCATTTTGCCTTCTTGTCAACAAGTCCTGCCATCATTTTTCTCACATCTTTGCAGCATTTTCCAGAGCTGTTAACAGAAATCATATCACAGAGAGTGGGAAAGAATGTCATTTTTTCATTTTCTTGGGGAGTAGAAGGGAAGAACAGGCAGCCTTTCCTTTCTAAGGCTTTCAGGATGAAAAAAGAAATATGAGAGGATGAGCGGGCTGAAGGAACTCTTTTGCTTAGGAGCACTGTGCAGAAACAGGACACAAGCATTTCCACTCAAACTTTCTCCCTATTAACTAGAAAGAGGAACAGTCTGGGATGACATTGACACACCCAAATTTATGAGCACTAATGAGCTGCATTAGCTTAATCATTCCATTAGATCTGAAAGGTAAGAGGGGACTTAATGATCATCAGGTATAACCTGCTCCTTAACGCAGGAACTCCTTTTAATTACAGAATTCCTGTGAGATGGTCACTGGAAGCTCATTATTTCATTGAATTCTCCATCCCATGTGACAGTGTTTCATTTACTAAGAAAGTCACCCTTTCATTGAGCTAGGACATTCATTCATTAGTATTTGCTTTCTTCATTGGAATAATAATGTGTGATGAAACAATGATAATTATAATAATGATGATGATGAGATATAACAAATTTTTTTCCTATATGCTAGCCATGCAATAAAATTTGTGTCTTTGTTTTCTTATTATCATTATCACAAAAGTTGTTTATTACAGGCATCATGATTTGACTTAACTTTAAATAAAAGAAGGAATAAAACAGTACTGGAGGGATATCATGGAAGTTGAGGAACTCACAGAATGAGAAAGCAAACTGGAAGGTAATTCTTGTTTGATTGCAGAATTCTGGAATTTGCATACTGAGCTCACAACTCAAAGTGCTTCTAGATTTTTTTTTTTTTTTTGTACCGGGAATCAAACTCACAACCTTGTACTTGCCAGCAGGTGCTTATGTCACTGAGCTAAAATCCTCGGCCCTAGATCTTTTTTTGAATCATCTAAAATATATTGCCTTCTCATTCTTCTTTTTTTCAGGTTACACATCCAAGATAACTTAAATGATTTTAATTAATATAGCTTTCACTCAGCACATAATCATGCTAGATTTTCTTTTAGAATTTTCTGGCTTTCTGAACCTAATACATAGAAATTTGAACTGGAAATAATACTGAAAACATGGCTTGAAAAGTGCAGCATATAAAAGACTCCCCAGACATACTTCATCACATTTACAAAGTTTATGAATCTGCAAAGCTATTAAGATAAAGATAATTGGCATCAGAATAATATCAAAGTATACAATTTTAGTGAGAAAAACACATTTGAAAAGACAGCATTTTGAGTTTCAGATGCAAAGGTTTATTAACCTGAAATAGTAGCATTTTCTGTGGAAAACTGAGATCAGAACTTAATTTCAATGATTCATCTGCTCAACATGAAGACATAGCACAACACCTTGCTGAAATTTCAGTGAATGTGCTCTAATCTCGCATATCCTGGTTGCAAATACTGTGCTGAACAGGAAGGGAACTTTGAGAAAAATCCTGGGTGGATGAACTTGCCTGCTTTTGTTGAAGTCTTGCTCATTCCCCACAGCACCCAGGCCAATGCCTGAAGAAGCAGATAGAGCTCCTTAAAAGGGAGGAAATAATAGCAGTAGTCACAGAATAAGAAGAGGATGCTACAGACCATAAAATAATAATCAATAACATACAGAGTCAAACATGGATGTAAGGTGAACAAGGGTGCTTTGCAGAGAGACCAGTACTGTACCGTTTCCTGCCTTCTGTGGCTTTTTTCCAGGTGTCTGGAATGTTCACGGCAATGAACATCTTCAAAAAAATGTGTTGGGCAAGACAGGTTGGTGCCATGAAAAGCAGAAGTTTTAAATGTGTGCATTTTTATTACAGTTCTGCTTAAATTATACAGTGGAGGAATATTTTACAGTTTTATTTATAGGTAAAATAATTCTGGTAATGCAAAGTACACTTTAAAAATGTAAGAGTAAAAGAAAAGTTAAAACGTCTTTTCTTATTCTATTTCTCCAGGTTTTTAGTCCTTATTTCAGAGAAAATTCTTTTCTGGTTTTTCAACTTTTTTTTAGAGAGTTACATTTGCAGTTCTAAGAAATGTGCTAATATAATTTCCTGATCTATCAAACAGAGTTATTAGCCTCTTCTGTGCATTGAAGATGAATATTTTACTCAGCTATAGTATTCCCACTTCAGTTTCTTGACTCAATTATTATGTAATAGTTTAATTGGTTATTATAGTTATTTTCTTTAAAAATTCTGAAGTTTTGTATCAGTGCCACATCTACTAAAATTCAAATGATGCAGTGGGAGAGCCCCTCCTCAAAGAGAGGATGCAGACTTTTGAAATATTTCATATAATAATTCAATCTTTTAAAAGGATGGAATTCTCACAGATACTATAAGATAGATGAATCCTAAAGGCATTAGCCTAAGATATAAGTCAGATTCAGTGGGTACTCAAAATTCAGTGCATGTGTAATTTTTTTCTTTAAAAATTAAACTAAAAAACACATTGTCATTAATCCCTCTCAAAATACTCTTCCTTGTCACACTAATTCTATCTTTCTTGCCACTCTCTGAAGCAGTTCTGGAAATTCTTTTTTGTGAATGTGTTTATGGAGTGTTATCAAAAATACAGTGAATGCCGGGCATGGTGGCTCACGCCTATAATCCCAGCACTCAAGAGGCTGAGGCAGGAGGATCCTTGTGAGTTCAAGACCAGCCTGGGCTACAAAGTGAACTCAAGACCAGCCCGAACTGCATAGAGAGACCCTGTCTCAAAAAAGACACACAAAAAACTACGGTGAATGCTTCTGCCAAGGACCATCTAGAGGAAATTATCATAGAAGCGTTAGCATTGTGTACCCATCTACTTTGCTTACAGATCCAGCACTGTGCAATTTCCAGGTCTTCTCCAAGTTCAAAGTGATCATCAGAAGTAAATGTTTTGAATCAGTTTGTGGCATGGAGACAGCTACCCTAGTGTGACTAAACACATTAACAAAGAAGACTTTCAGAATTGCTTCTGATATAGCTTTTCCTCCTCTCTGCCTTCTGGGCTGAGGGAAAGATGGAACTTTCAGGATCAGATGTGACTGCTGCAACCATAGGGCTGGCTTTAGCCATGAACTTAAGTAGCTGCGTATTAAAGTAAGTCACGCTCACCTTTGAAGATTCAACTGAGAGTTATCGATCCTCTGCCATAAAAACTGGCAAAATTTGAGATAATTGCTTTAATTTCTTATGTTCTGGAATTTATATTTAGCAGCAGGGTTTTTTTCATTCATGTTTTGTGTACTTAGGACCCTTTCAACAGAAAAATTCATGTCTTTCAATAGATATTCAAACTTCCTTGTTCTTTTCCTCATTTTTCTTGTGTGTGTGTGTGTGTGTGTGTGTGTGTGTGTGTGTGTTTATTCCTTCTAGAGCTCTCGCTTGTTGGAATAAGGTATCTTAGATTGTTCTCCCATGCCTTTCATGTTCTCTTTCACATTTTATGTCTCTTTGTCCTTTTTTCAATCTATGTTTGAGGGTCTTTGTTTTATCTTAGTGTCCTTCAAATTTCCCTGAGAATATTAATTCATTTTTTCTATATTTTTTCACTTCTGTGAGTTATTTGGTTTCTACTGGAATTTATTTATCTCACCTCTCTAATGCAGCTGGTTTTATCTAAATTCTTTAGTGACTATAGGTTATTTGTGCATACTTAGAATGAGAAGTATTGAGTTAACTTTTTGAAGTGGTGGGTTGGGTTATATCAGGCCACAATATTCAGGCTTATTTTCCCTGCAAAATTTGTTCCTTAATCTAGAAGTTGGCCTATGCAACTGATCACTTAAATTCCTAAAGAGTCGGACTTTTTGTGAAGGGTTTATGAAAATGGGAAGAAGTGATTCCAAGGTGCCATTACTCATGCAATATTTCTAATTGTTCCCACCCAATCCATTACCCTAAGTATGTAGGAATCATTTTTGTCATGATGATGATTGTTATCTCAGTGTGTTTTCTTTACTTTGAACCCATGTGAAGTTTCTTGCACAGTTTTTAGATTCAGGAAACTGGGAGAGAAAGATGATGAGAGAAGGAATTTGTTCCTTGTTCTGAGACTTAATTGTAAACAGATCCTCTCATCCACCTATTAATATCTACCCCTATACAAAAGTCATTCCTAAGAATTTTATTCTTACAGAAATTTTTTCTGGAATATCAGCTTCTTCCTTTCCTGTCGTCAGTCCCTCAATATATTTTAAATTCTGGATTCCTCAACATTCTATGTTCTAATATATTACTCCTATTCATTTTGCATTCCTCAATACATTGAAATCTAATATGGGCTGTGGACCTTTTATTCTCTTCCCTGTCAGGATTTATGGGTTAGATTTGGTTTTTATTATCTTATTTTAATGAGAAGTGGAAGCAAACACAGGCACTTCATCGACATATGGAACCAGAGATCTCTTGGAGCTTTGCAAGCATAAGATTCCATTGCAGTTTGTGTATCTGCATTGTCCCCAGTTTATTTTCATTGAAGGTCTTGGATGATGAATTTGGGTGGCGAGAACACAGATGGAGATTTCATTGTTTCCTGCTCACAAAGAAAATAGCAAATCCAATATTGTTTAAGATGTTTGAAAATGAGGTCATGGTAAAATTGAAGGTAGATGAAAGTTGGGCTTTGCATTAGCTCTTTCTCTTGTCATAACTTTTTATTCACTTTTTTCTTCAGCATGAAACTGGAAAAAGTCAGATAGAACCACCTCAAATTCCACTATTAATCTAGAAGATCTAATATTAAATCTACATTATTTTAATAACTTAGTTGGATAGAAACTAAATAATGGTAGCATCAGTAGGAGAAAAATTAAAGCATTCTAACAGTGTCTCTGCATTTCAGATGTTGTATATCAAAGAATCACAAATTCAAGTGTTACTATCATCAACTCTGGCTTCCATAAATATTTCATATCTAGCATTCTTCAGTTCTTCTGACAACATATATGATATTCTTAATATAAATTTTCATAAAAGATTTTAAGTGATTAATTGATACTGAAATCTGTCTTGTTGGAGGAGTAAAAATTGTGCTCAAAATGTCCAGAATAGACAGCACCATAATTTCAGAATACACTTAAGCCTCCCTTCATTCAGCTTCTTTTCGTAACTTAACTGGCTGTTGTCCTCCCTAAATTCTTATAAGCTTAGGGTGTAGTGTGTTTGCTGTTGTGCACTTCAGCACCCCTGGCATCCCACTTGGATCTTCTCACTAAAATCAACTTTGACTGCCTTAGTAACAGTTATATGTTAAGACTACAAAAATGTACATTTTTTTCTTTCTTTAAATTTTCAGGTTAAATACGCACTGTGGAAGGAGAGGAGAAGGTGCTAAAGAGTTCTGTCTCCATCCGTTGCTGTATGCCCCAGAGTAGAGCACTAGAATATTTTCAAGGAGAACAGTTGTGCAAACACAGGAAATTGTACTGTAATGTGTGTGAAGCCCTAGAAATTCCTAGAGCATGGACAAATAATTGGAAAAAGTCTATTCAAAGTGGCTGATGGATCGATAGAGATGAGAACTCCCATTCATAACTAGGCTTTGCTATAGTGAGTGATATAGCACTTCATAAAATAGAGAGGATATTTCAAGTTGAAATTTAGATCTCATTCTAATTATCCACTAAAATCAGAGAAGAATGATTTATGTGTTCATCAAAAATCCAATAGATGCATACTGTTTATACTGTTAAACATTATGCTAAATATTATGGAAAATGTAATAGTAACTACCCTTCAAGAAACCTGTTAATGGTAGATATAAGCACACTTGTGAAAAAAATGGAAGACAATAAAGGTTTGACACAGTTTTGTTGGTGGCAGTATAAATTCTTTATGACCAAAGGATACAATATATTTGTGGCAAACTTTTTTTTTCCTACACCTTGGCCAATGGACCTTCACAATAAAGGCCATCCTTATTCCCACAGGAGAACACATAGAAGATGAGATACAGCCAGGACAGTTTTCCAGTAAGCTCTATTCCTGACAAGGGCAGTGAATAAGATAATTCTCCTTAATTGGAACTCTGCTGAGGTTGGATGGAAAAGAATTGTTTGTTAATAACTCTTGGTTACCTGTAAAAGAAGAAATAAATATTCTAAATTATGCCAGCAGGCAAGTTACCTAGTCCAGTTCCAAAGCAAAATATTTATAGCAATTTTCTTCTAGGAAAACTTGAAGGTGCTGTTGCAATCCTTTAATTTTCTTTAAAAACTACCAAGAATCATGGACTACTGCAGATTCTTTGACACACTTCTGGATGTTTCTTTAGACAACTTTGACTTTTAAAAAGTTCTGTTCATTAATGTGTTGGGTCATACACCTACAGTATACGGCATTTACAATAGAGCCTCCCATTTAGGCATCTTGCCAAAAGAAAGGTCATCCTGTGATTAATGTCATTCATTTCATTAGAAAGAACATGCCAAGCTACCGCTATGTAGAGTGTAGTTATTCTAATCAGCCGAGCTGTTGCTTTTTTCTATTGTCATTGGTGTCAGTGTTTTAAAAGTTCAGTAAATACCTTCACTTTTAGCTTGCAATTCCACAGAGTGAGAGAAGGAAATATCTCCTCAAAGCAAAGACATATAACACAGGTAAAGTTTTCAAACATGACAAGCTCCTCCAGCACCTTCCTGGCTTGGCATTGGGAGGGTGGTTGAACTGTGGAGGAAGAAGAGTACTTGTACTATACAGTACTGTAAGGCGGTGTGCTGTACAACATTTGGAGGTCACGTCTACAAAGACTACAGTAACTTGGAACTCTCTGGAGAGCGTATTCTTTGGCTAAAACTAGCAAAACTAAGGCTATGTATTTAGGGAAATGTATATTCCCCTTGATACATATAATGAAAATTTGTATCAAATATTCAGGCATCACAATGTTAATAACATAGGGGTGCTTGTAAGAAGTTTACAAAAAATAGTAAAAATTTAAATGTCTTTTCTTCATAAAATTTTTTTTTAAATGCTTCATCCCATCCATGGAAATAATATATAAATGATTATTTAATTTATTAAAGGTACAATAGGCACACATTATGTACATTTTACTACAGTGAATAGTTTGGAAAATTTAGTGATGAGCTAGGCAGTATCCTCAAATGAACTAGGGATCTGGAAAAAAAAGATAAGTAACTGATGGAATATGTAAGAGCAGAAAATAGAGAATGTGAGTTGAGCAAGAGACTAGCACTTTAATTACAAAATAGAATGACAGGTTCAGTGGTGTAGACCACACCTGATGTATAATGGCATTATAATTGGTGATAGCTATCACTGTGTTTTCAGGCTATTCAGATTTCCTTAGATAGACATGTCTGTTTTTATGTCTTTAGATATGAGTCATGTGGCTTTAAACAGATAATAGACACCTTGATCTAGCATAACTGTGCATGTTTTAAATATGAACAAGTTATGATAAAAAATTTAAAAACAGAAACAAAAGATGAAGACAGAGAAAGTAAGAAAAAGAAGGAAATAAGTGATGAACACATGGGCTATGTGATGAAAGACCAATTATTATCTTAGCGTTACACTCACAAATATAAAAAGTTGATTGATTTATTAAATATAATTTATTTAAAGTTTTAATATCAAATACAATGATGCTTTTTTGGCTCCAAAGCTAATTTTCATCTCTGTCATTGTCATTAATGTGTTTAAAACTACAAGTAATATAAGCTTCAGTCTAGGACTTCCTGTGCCTGATAAATATCATGATGATGGTTCTATCAAATTCTCCCTTAAGCAAAATAATTTTTCAATATGAAAAACATGGAAAATAGATTCTGGATTAATTTATATACTCATTGTTCTTCCAATTAACAAAACCTTCACTTATTCTGGAGCATAATACATCAAACACACACACACACACACGCACACACACATACACACACAGATAGAGAGCAAGTTTTCTTGAATCTATTTAGCATTTGTATAATAGAAAAAAATAAATGAAGTACAAATCACACTTTAATTGGCAAATAAGCTACCCCCCCCTCAAGCCTTTAGTCTTCTCTTCATAAGTGCTCCAGAATTTGATTCAATCTGGAATCATGTTCTGCTACAATAACTACCAGAGCTAGCCAATTATCTGTGAAGGTTTCTTCTTGGATGCCCTCAGTTAGTTCTGTTCATTCGATGGAAAACTTGTGGTACTGAATTCATTCTAAATGACAGGGAGAAAAATCTGTACTATTTGAATGGCAACTTAAATACACAATGCAAGAAATTTGATTTAACTTAATTTAAATTAATTTGATTTAGCTGTCAAAACCCCAACACACATGCTTAGTGTTTTGTGTGTGTGTGTGTGTGTGTTTGTGTGAGATAGAGGGAGGAAGAACTTAATATTCCTATGTCTTTTAATGAAGTTTGTTGCTTTCTTTTATAAAATCGAGGAAAAAATAAACACACTAATTTATATGACATTGTAACATGTGATAAAAGCAATTTTAATTGTAATTTATATCATGTATTTTCAATATCATCTTTTATAATCTCCCTGTCTTTGCAATTCTATTGCACCTACATTTAGATCATCTACCAGCCACTAACAGCACCACGATAAATTGAATTATTTCTTTTTCCCATAGTGATTAAGTCACTCAAATAATCTGCTAGTCATATATCAAGCCAAACCTGATCATCTCTATCATGCCTACTTAGATTCGTGCTACACACAATAAAATATATGGAAATTTAGGGCATGATTCTACTTTTTAAGAAAGTTTTCCAAGGTTGGCATTTACTTTCTCAAGAAAGCCAACCAGGCTTCACTGAAACACAAACATTAAAACAAGAATGTTAGAATGACCAATACTAACTTGGAAATATAAAAACAACAGAATATAACTGAGAAGACCATATTAATATTGACCATTTGATTTCACACCAGATAAAGACAATATTTTCATTATTGAAGCACTACTTTGGGTAAGCAGAAAAGGAGAGGGAGATATTATTCAGTAGGAAAAGCAACTGTGTTCCCGAAGTGATAAGGAATTGGGGAATGGAAGCGGAAATATGAAGTAAGTAGGGGAGGGTAATAATGTGCTTAAGCATTTTCCTCAAACTTGAACTATGTTTCCCCTATGATAAAATTCCAGGGAATTCCAACTAACCTTCTTCTATATAATCTCTTGAATAGTAGCTGATATATATATATATATATATATATATATATATATATATATATATATTCATGGGAAAAATTTTTTTAATATTTGGGGTTCTGTCTTCAGTCCTATTCATCTGCCCTTTCTTACCCTATAGATCGGTAACAGATATGACAAAAATATGATGCCAATTCTTGTTGAAAGCAAGCAATGATCTATTACATCTTATGCCACTAGAATAAAATACCTGAGTCGCAGTATTTTGCAAATGGAGAGGTTGATGACTCATGCTTCTTGTGCCTGAAAGGTACACCGAGTGCAGCACTGATATCCCAGCCCAGGAACCATGACTGTGTCACATTATGGCAGGGAAGAAGAAAGAAAAATGATCAGATAAGGGTGATGAATATGTTTAAGCAAGGAAACAACAGTCTGGGGAGGACCCAAACTGGCTCCTTTTATAACAACCTTTTCTTAGGGAAACTAGTCCACTTCTATCAGATATGATCCATTTCTGAGAAATAACATCGATTCATTCAGATGCAGAAAGCCCTGGACAACTAACTCTCTTCCCTGAGATCCCTTCGGTAAAGATTCTATGACCTCAGTACTGTTTCACAGGGGACAAAGTTTTTAGCACATGCAGCTCGGGGAGCAGCAACCAATGCCAGTAACTTGCGAATGTGCCAGGAGAAAGGATGTCTGAAAACCAAACCAAAAAGAAATGAAAAAGTATACTTTTGTTTTAGAGAAATACACTTCTCAATCAACAGGGCTGATGTTTCTGAAACTAAAGAAAAGCAAGGAAACTTGAAGTAGAAGTGGCAGACTGTAAAGAGATACATGCCAAACATTTCCTGAAGGACATTTGCAGTGACTGTTTAGACGGGACGTCTTTTGCTAGTAGGCAGGTAATTGTCAACAGTGGCAACTGACAAGGAAGTTGCCCTGAACGTTATAATGGGGTAGGTGAAGGTAAGGCATTACTTTGAATGGTATCAACTTCATCACAAACTAAATTAACATCAAGACATAAACCTTGGTTTACATGAACTTCATCCTGTGATTCTACACTACAAATTGGGGCATGAAGATTCTTCAGTGTGGAAAAATTGAAGATTATCCCTGTGATTTTGCATGCATCCTAGTAGTGACTCTAGAATTTGTTTTCAGACTGGCTTCAATTGTTTCCTGTCTTTTTAGGTGGATTAATCATTCATAGTTCACCTAAATGTGTACATGGCAACATGTCCAAGTTTTATGTGCTAATTCCACCATTCTTAACAAGCTAGTAATCTAGTAGATGAGATAAAACACAAATATGAAAAACATAAATTATTTCAGGGAAGCAATATTCTCATCATGAAGACTTTGTGTCTTATTTTTTAATATTACTTAATATATTGCATATTGTTATATTAGAGCTAGTTGTTCAGGTTACAAGATCTAGGTACAAAAAATTATCAAACAATCAAACAGTGACAGCACAAGCTATTCTCTTCAATGAACTAACAGAAATTGGTAGTATAGTTCTCTATCTTGCATACCATTATATATGTATATATATATGTATATGATGTGTGTGTATATATATATATATATAATATATATAAAATCTTTCCTTTGAATTTGTATTTTCTTGTCACTGTGTCATAAATAAGTGCTCTCTCAGAACATAAGATACTGCTGGACACCAAGGGGCTTTCTCAGCTCTTTACCAATGCTCTAATTTGCCCATATAGAAGTGGATATGCAGAATCCTTGCTTCCTTCTGACTCAATCTTCTATCAGGAAGTACTAACTTTCAATTGTTCTTAACCTGTAAAAGTTGTATACATTTTTCTCTCCACCTCTCTGTCTCTCTTTCTGTCTCTCTTTGTCTCTGTCTCTGTCTCTCTCTTTCTCTTCCTCTCTCACTCAGCTTTTGGATAGTTAGCTAAGAGGACAGGATTTGACAAATGGCTGAAGTCGTTACTCATTTGCTGAGGGATACAGGCTAAATACTATTTTCGGGGTTTCCAAGAATAACCAAAATAGCACATTTTCAAAATGCCATGTTAATGCACCTTCTACAAAGTATAATTCAAGGCTTTGAGTGTCAAGTGCGTAGAATATATTTAATAATCAATAAATGACTCTGAGCATTCAGTTCTTCCTCTCAGCTAGGACTTCAGCTGCTATATTTAAAATAGTTTTTCTTCACCTTCCCATACACACTCCCTCTTACTCTTCTCCCTCTTCTTTATTAATTTGAATCCAGGTTCCCCAGATATTAGAATTAAAAGTCAAGAAGCTTTATTACTGTTCAATTTTAAAAGATCAGCTACTTGAGTATTTTAACATTTTACTTATTTTTAAAAATTCTTTTTCTATTTTATACCTTCAAACATCACTGGAAGTAACATGACTTCCATAATTGGAAGTAACAAAGAATGCTAAAAAGAAAAAAAATGTGGCAGGAAAAATTGCTGCCTAGTATTGACATAATGAAAAATAGTTTTGTATTCTGAGAATTATGTGAAGTAGTGTTTATGCTGGCTTCTGACGGTAACATTTCTATATTGCACAGAAAAGGGTGGGTTATTTATTTATTTACTTAAAACCATGTTACTGAGCACTTAGTCTGTCACGGACACTGTGCTGTTATCTATTAAGGGTAATCTATTTTCTAGAAATTTTTGAGGTGCCCCATAATGCAAAGCACCACAGCACACAAAGTGCAAACAGTCTTTCCAGTCACGTGTGGAGCACAGGCAATATTTTAAAACAATGACCTAGTAAACGCAAGTGTAACTAACTGTGGAATTCCCACATGGCAATGGTGGCTGGCGAAGGCAATTATGAGGGTAAAAGCATGGTAGTAGTTAGCACTTGATAGCAAGAGAGGTAATTTCAACATGGCAGCTTTGCCTCCTCTGATAATTAATAAATAAATATTGACATTAATTTAGCACTTTCCATCTTCAAAGCACTTTACAATTATTAATTAGTCCTCTTAGGACTATTTGAAATATAACTTCTGAAGTTTGCATTTAAATAGAATTTTCTTGATGGTGTTCTCATCATACTGGTGTTTTCTTGCCTTCAAGTACAACAGCTTTTTTAAAAAAAAAACCTTAAAATTTATTTTTCCTCAAATTCAAGACAATAAGATGAATATAACTGAACAGACGTTCAGGAAAGATCATTTGCGAAGAGTAAAGAGTCAACAGGGCTACATTCGTAAATTGCCATGCGCAAGATCTCAGTTCAATTGTGGTAACAGCTTCCAGCCAGGGAGATAGTTGTCATTTGAACCCTGTTTTTGCATGCAAACTTGTGCACAAGGTTTGGCCTTCACCTGGAACTTGCATGTATGCTGCTGGCAGCATGTCCTATTGCCTATTAATTCTTTTGTTTTTCTTAAATTAGGAAACATTTCCTAATGTCTAGAGCTTTTGTTATCATTCATTCTATTACTGTTTATGAAGTTTCTCATTAGGAAGTGAAAGAAAATATATAGAACCTTATTTCATAACTCACAGACTAACAAGACCAAACCTTCCTTAGATCAATAAATGCAGAGTATAACAAGTTTTAAGCTCATATGCTTTATTTTTTCTGAATAATCTCTAGTTTACAGTAAACTGAAAGTTCAGATTTTTCACATACGTTGCCCATGCCCACTTCCATTCCATTCTTATTATTTTGCATTAGTGGGTTACATTTTTAGAACTGGTAAGTCAGTTTCAATTCCTTACTAATAACTAAAACCCATGATTTCCATTAGGATCCACTTTTCATTCAGTACCTTTGATGCATGTTGACAAATGTGTGATTACATGCAATGACATACAGCCCGAGCTGCAATATCATGCAGAGCAGTTTCTCCTATGATGTATTTATGTATGTCAGCTAATTAGAGTTTCACCTCACTGTGACCACTCACCTTCATCCTAGACACTGCTGCCTTTCAAGGAGGTTGTATCCCGTTGGTGAATGTCTCCTCAGCTCCACTGATCAGGGGAGTCACTCTGTCTCCAGAGAAAAGCATTTCAATCAAATTGACTTGAAAAGACTGGAGTCTGAGTCTCAGCATCAGAGGGAGAACATTTACAGTCTAATTACATTTGATTTATAAGAGGCCTTTCCAAATATATGTGCCAGCCATGTAGTTTATCCATTAGGGAGAAAGTTGGCACCTCCTTTGGGTTTGTCTGGTAGCCCTCGCTGTCTGGGAACTCTACAGGATCCAAAGAACACACCCTCTGTATGAGAAGCCACATGTAATTTTATGAACTACTAAGGGAAGATCACCTCTTTGATTTGATACGACAGCTTGCAACTCTCTTAAATCAAGCCGATATGTTGGTTTATGTATATGTTGGTTTTGTTTTAAAGAGCCACAGGTGCGTGCTGGACCCCAGTGTACACTTAGTGTCCAGAGACAACCCAGAACCACTTATGGCATCCTCTGCCAATCCATGCATAAAATAGTATTGTGTTTATATGTCCACAGCTGTCTTCCCAGATACACTGATAGTTGAATAATGGAAATTGTGGCTAACTTTTATTTATTCTTAATGTCTCAGTGTCTTTAACATTGCCTCCATAATGTAGTCTTAGTTATTGAATGAATTGAGACATGAAAATTAAAAAAAATAAGAAACAGATATATGAGAGAATAAATAAAAGTAAAAAAAATTAAATGTCCTATAACACTTCACAAAGATGGTTTAAAAAAATTTTCTTGCTTACTGCCCAATCATCCTTCCTAATGAATGTGTAAAGAACAGAAAAGATGAAAGAACAGAGAAGGTATGCTAACAGTCCCATACACCACAAAATCTTGATCAGAATATTGCATGTGGCTCAAATGCAGCCTGCTTTGGTCCTCCAAGGCATCCTTTAAATTTTACATGAGACCAGTGAGGATAAATTCACCAGTATTAATAAAGGTTATCTGCCATTATCCCCAGAGAGGAGACCTGCCTCATCCTCCTGAAAGCTAGGATTACATATAGGGATGCATCACCAGCCATGTTCAAAGGGCCTCAAGTCTATCCAGAGATTCAAGACTCCCTGGAGAATCAACAATACATGCATCCAGCTTCCTTTGGGTACTCTCTAGAAAACTCTGCCTGTTACCCTTCCGCATCTGCTTTGGCTGCCCTTTCCAGAGCCTCATTATCATGTAACAGTCTCTTTTTCTTATCTTTCCAAAACCTTGTAATTTCGTGGATACTTGTCCATCTTATCCATCAAGCTTTAGGGTACCTATAATAAGAAACCCGCTTTCAATGTTCACTATTTCTTTTCTTGGGTTTACTTTCATGTCTAGAACATAACATGGAGAGAAAGGAAAGAAGGGGTACAAGGATGATAAGGAAATCTCACATCTAGAGTTAATAAACTTTCTCTTAAAAAACCAAACCCTGATACATTCAGGTTTAAGTGTTTCTCTTTGAATCTTGCCTAGTAAGTGGTACCTTAGATGTTCAGAAGAAACTAAATCCTACTTAGCCAGAGATACTAGTTGACTCACGGCTCCTTAAACTGTCTTTGACACTGTGGTCAGCTTTGATTTTTTTCCTTCTTCTCTGCTGGACTTGTGTGAGATGACAGTGGGCTAACTGACCTCAACTTTAATTTACTGCTATGTTCCATGGAATACTTAATTGCCACAGCTCAATGTGAAGATGTCCCCAGCCCTCAAAAACGACAGTGTATTGACTTGATACACATTGTGTCTCTTAATGCCTTTCCCTTGGCTGACTTAGGCCTCCAGAGCTGCTGGCTAGTTGTGTGTCTTTTCAATTACATGAGTTTCACTGACATGTACCCTCTAGAGTTTATTATTCTCACATTCCAGTAGTCTCCTTTCCCTTATTACATATTGCTTTGGTTTTACTCTATTATGCATGTGTCATATTGCTCATATCCACTGAAATCATGCCACATCTTGCTATATGAAGTCTTCCAATGGTTAGTGTGTTACATTGAACAAAATAAGTACTCAATGTGTTTCCAGATGATGAATGATAGTTGAACAGAATTTCCTTACTACAAATATAAATATTTTTTGTACTTGAATTCATCTACACCTTCTCCAAGTCTCTATGATTCTGACATTTCTGTTAAGAATTTAAGGTATCCCAGAAAGTTGATAAAAATGAGTGGTTATATTTATATGGGTAACATTCTTGCTTTCATTGAGTGAATAAGTAAATAAAATGTTTGCCTCAGTCCTTTTTATGCTGCATACAAACTTCTCAGAGCAAAGAGATCCCTTTGTAAGCCATATTCCTGCCAGTGCACCTGTCACCCCTGTGCATTATCTAGGAGGCCACCAACCTCATCGGTGTTCTGAATGGCGTCTCAGAATCAGAAAGGTCAAAATCAAAAAGCACCAAACTCAAGAGATTTAAAAGCAAATTATCAGGAGTTGGACTGGAGCTCCAAACCATACAGAGTATAAGGTCAGAGCTTAACTGTTTTTCCATTTTATTGCTCAAGGACAAGAGAACTTGATGCATGAGACTCCAGCGCCATAAACTGCCTACCGAGGTGCCATTTCCTCACGTGTGGTTCCAAGTTGAGCACTGACCACACAATTTAAACCGACAGCAGCAGGGCCCTGGTGTGGATGTGAGAAGCAATGTCACACACAACATCTTTTTCCTAATTATTAGGACTTGGACAGGTGGCAGGAAGGGAATGAGGGGTGGGGGTGAAGGATAGGGAGGGGTGGGAGACACAGTGACATTTCCCATCTCAGGAGTACAAGATTCATTACCTCTGATGAAAAGTCACCAGGCTGCAGTGAGTCCTGACATACTCTGTGACAGGAGAAAGTGACATGGCCGTTTGACATTCAGGGCTAGAAGGTTGCTGGTCTGTAATCACCAGTTAAAATTGAATCTTGTACATTGCGCCCTGCCAGCACAGCTCAACTCTTGATAATTATTTGGATGCTACTGTATTTGGATTTTATTTCCTCAGCAGAGAGGGGAAGTTGGATTTATAGTTTACTGCTGGGTTAAGATTGGAACAGGCTAGATCTTTTTTATGGTTAATATGGCAGAGCCAAATAAATCTGGAGATGTTTTTATCCCTATTTTAATTCTAAACCACTTGGAGGTGGAGATTCGGAGACACAAAGGAAGCAAAGGACACATCTTTGAATTTTCCACAAACATGCTACAATTCTGTCTGTGCTAATGTTTTCCTCTTTTCTCCTTTCACTTCATGATGCTTTAAACCAGCCATCTGCTCATGGAAGGGGATGGGAAACACTATTTTGCAACTGCTATAACCTGAGCAGCCACAGGGTGAAGACTTCTTCATGGTGGAGGGCTGAGATGGCCAATGTCAGTTAAACAACTACTTCTCCTTCACCTGAGGATCAGGGAAAGGACAAAAGAAGTGTTCTACACTATGTCATGTTAGTATAATTACAGGATAGCTTCAAATTGTTGATTTGCAAGTAGGCATGCTGTGATACCAAAAAGGAAGTGCCCCTCCTTGCTCTTACCCTGAGGCATAGAAGCTTCTGGTCTTCTAAAGAGAGCCTATATATTCACTCCATTAAACCCGGAAGGATCCTGGATGTCTGGCTTGACAGGCTTCATCTAACATTTTGAGGAGTCGCAGCCACATGCTCATAGAAGGGTAAATTGGTCGCCATGGCTCACTTTATGTACAGACAGAGTAAGTGCTGCCTGTGCACGAGGGGTTCGCTGTGCCCCAGGAGACGGAAAAGCTGGCCTTGTCGAAGGCACCTTTACAACTCATCTGCTTCAATGTCTGAAAGTCCAGCATCAGAAAAGCACCAATTTAAATGAAAAACATTGTGTTTCAGGGGTTTCTAAACAAGTAAATATTTTTTCTGGGAGGAGAAAAAAACGAATTCCCAAACACAGATGAGGCAAAGATATTATGAAGAAAGATCAGTAGGTTTTGCTTGTCACTTGTCTTTCCTTGTTGAGGGGACCCCTCTCCAAATCTGGGTCTGACCCTCATCCAGCCCTCACAGCAAGCCTGATTCCTGTCAGTTGACTGTTTTTCTATCACTCACAGAGAACTAAAATCCACACAATTTGAAGGACTGAGGACCAAAGTCAGAATACTGACTGAAGAAATGAACAGTCAGAAATAAGAGTGAAGCAGGATTTGGGCTATGAAATTCCACCAGGCAGTGGACAGATTTACAGATAAATCAGCCTAATCTTAAACAGAAGTATCCTGATGATCATAGAATAAGAATGTGTTATATTCATTTGCTTCTTTTTTTGTAAGAATCTTTTAGCTTTATTTCTTGTACTGAGTAACTACTTTGAAGATAATGATATGTGATGCAAATACTATTGATAGTCTTATTTATTTAGAAAATCTGGCTTTTTTAATAAAATAAAAAATAAAAAACGAACATATTAGTCTACTTTCCTGTCACCAGGACACAATATCAAACACCCACAGCGTAGAGAAGAGACTAAATTTGACTCACGTTTCAGGAGATTCTGCCCAAGGTCATCTGGATCCAACACAGAAGCATCATGATGCATAGCCGCGGAGGGGCAAAGATGCTTAGTTAATGGCAGCAGGGAAGCAGAACAAAGGAACAATAGCAGGGAGAAAATCAACAGGACCCATGTTTAGTACCCAAAGCCACCGGTTTCTGTCCCACTCTCGCATACCTAGAAATGTGATTTGCTAATACCCTGGGTATTTCTTAAGTCTACCAAGTTGATGCAGGAAAGATTAATCATCACTTTACTTCCTTCTAGTGGTGAAAGTATGACCAAAATGTCCTTTCTGAGATTGAAATAGGATTGCCTTCGTGGGTGGTAAACACCTGTACCTTTAAGCTCCTTTTCCTTTCAGTGCAATGGAGCCACTGCCAACTACGATTTCCCTTTTTCTTAAGTCTTCAATAGTGAGTACCATCCCAACTGTCCCTTCCACTGTCCTGATTGCCTGATTTCAGGATGCAGGCATCCTTTCCTTTTTTTTTTCCCCTACAACTTGGAGAAATTATTATCAAGACTGGAAAGACCCAGCTATGCACAGTTTCAAGTCACTGTCAAACAGATACCAGGAATAAATATAACTTGAATTTAAAATGTTAGATAGTATACTGATAAAGATGGACTAGCTTAAGCTTTTCTGAACAAGGAAGATCTAGCCAAGCATTGGAGTTTGAGAATTTGGCAATAAGGTGATAAGGTGATATTATCTAAGATCACTACTTACAAACAATTAAAAGAGAAGAGTAGAGGACAAAGACTTAAGAAAGACAAAAAGATGAAATGATATACCAAGTGGGCTGTAACTCAATGTATAATCCCGCAGTAGTGACAGAGTGCGGACGGTTGCTGTAATGAAACTGAAGCAAAGTGGACCCTTTACTTATGAACTCACTTCATGCCCTGGTTAAAATTCAAGTTGTCAATTGAAGGCTCAGGCTCCTCTACACAGCCTTCAAAGTTTCTCTTCTATATATAGGCAGATGTCAGTTTCCTTAGAGAGACATTAGCTCAGGATTTCTCAACCCCGTATAAGAAAGGGTGTTGTAATGTTTCTTCCAGAACTCCTTGAGACTTGAGGAATATATATATATATATATATATATATATATATATATATAAAATCATCTGGAAACCTTCTGGAAACACAAGCATACAGCATTCAGGTCATAACTCAAGACTTTGGCCATAAGTTAAAACTAAAATTCTGGTCATAACCCAGGTTGTTCATATGCCAGACTAGTTGTAACTCAAGGGACGATTTGTATGGGTTGATAGATGTTGTGTGGCTAAATGAACAAACTAATTTGTTGGTCATATTATACTTCTACTGCTGCTAGTCATAGATAATGGATAAAACATACTTTCTCTTTTCCCATGGCCATCACCTTCCTTTTCTCTGAATGAATAACCTCACTTATTCATTGCCTAGGTCACAAGGCCGAAAGAGAAAGCAAAAACTAGCCAGGGATTTTATCTACAGTGTTGCTTATAGCTGACCAAAAGGTGGTCATCTTGCTCCAATGGCTTAGAAAAGTCTCCTTGCCCCTAAACTAAATTGCAGAGTGTGCACTGTACATTTCAGCAGCCCCTTTTGCATGAAACCACCCTTCACTAACCAGAATGGATGCCTTTTTCCTTCTCCAAATTTCTATAACATTATCACTCTTGTAGAAACATGTCAACTCTGTATGTCTTTGAGTTTAGAGTTGTTTATGTTTATAATTCGTACACCTTGCTTGAGTGAGCAATTAAACCCTGGAGGTAAAAACCTCACTGAGATCCAGAGCTTCTTTAACAAAGCTCTGGAAAATAAATTTTCCTCTCTAGTATGATGAAGAAATGGAAATATGAACCATTTAAGTTTTCTTCTAATCCTAATATTCTATACAACTATCTATTTATCTACCAGATGCAATGAAAAAGGACAATGGAATAAATCAAAGGATAATGAAACTATTTAGTGACAGATGACCTATTTCATTATTTTAATTTAAATAGTTACAGTATAGTTGTAATATTTTTCTGACATAAATTTTCTCAAAATGTGCTAAATAGTTCAAAAGGTAGTTCCATACTTTGCTTCCAATTCCCTTCTCTTAGGGGATTATGGGAGATAAGACAAAGGAATGTGTTTTTCTTTGTTTAATTTTCACAACTGTGTGTAACATGCAACTTTAGTGAACAGAGTAAGAACAATGCTTGGAGGTGGACTTCAGGCCTGCCACAGGTACACCCAAATGACAGCCCTGCCATATGCAGCAACACCAGCTGCAGCTAAACCCAATGCCACCATCTCATCATGGGACCTGCGCCTTTAGATTGCTGGTTTGGCAACAAGAACTCAATGATTCCACACAATCAATCAGACTACATTTTTTAACTTATTCATTGCAAAACCTTGTATTACAGACATCGTCTTAGCTGCATCTAGTCTGTGTAGAACTCTAAGGAGAGCAACGTGTCTGGCGCATTCTACTCATATAGCCCCTATGTATAAGATTTCCCTAATTTATTGATGGAAGATTGAACAGAAGTAATTATACCATGCAATAAAAAAATCATTCAGCAAAGGTTATATGTTAGTTATTTCTGAAAACTGAAAGGAACAAACACTGAGAATAGCATTTTTCACAGGCAAAATGCACATAACTTAGACCATGTAACCATGGCAAGGTGGCTTTTTTTATATTATTATTTCAATATGCATATTTGTTTTCTTTGGAGGTGTATAGATTGCTTTGATAGGAATTACAATAAAAAGAGGGCAAATAATCTATATCCCATTGAACAAGGGAGATAGGGAAAGAATCTGTGGTAGCCTCAGGTGAAGCTGAAAGATTGGACCACTGGATTTGGATAGATTTTCTTTACTGTCTTTGGAATCCATAGCCATGCTAGAAGGAAGTTCTGCTTGCTGATTAGGGCTCAAGGTTACTTCTGGTCTCAGACATAAAAGGATCTAGAGGCCTCTTTTCTCTAAATGTCCCCTGGCAATAGTGTCTGCAAATATAGCAGTGCTTTTCCTTAGCTTTCCTGGGGGCTGTTAATTCAAATGCAAGGGGAAAAAAAGTAGGTTTTCATTTTCTGCCTCTCTCTTAATCAAGGTTTTCTGAAATGCAACTGTGTAAAATAGATTCTTTTATTTTAGGATCAACAACAGTTTTTACAATGTTCTGCAAACCTGAGCCCCTCCTTAAAATGTCAGGAAAACAAAAACGGTTCCCACCTGAAAGTCCTCTTCACTTGTCTTGAAAGGATTTTTTAGACTGTTCCCCTTAAGCTGCTTTCTCTTTCTGTGCAACTTCCCAATCCCATTCACAAACTGTTGCCATGGTAAATAATTATATCACAGATGAATTGTGTACACTTCCTTTTCATAGCTGGAAGAGAAATTGTAGAGGAAAGAAGAAAAAATCAAAATCCTTTAAAATTACAGGGGAGATAGCTGAGAAATGATTGCCTCCTCATTAACATAATTAGCTCCATGAATTATAAATTGGTATTAGAACTTGCTCTTCATGACAAAAGGAGTAATTATATTTACTCATGTAAAATTAAACAATACCAAAAAAATTAATGGGACTCACCAGAAGCTCTCTTGACATTATCATAAAATTCAGAGATCTGAATATCCCACAATCTGAAGTGATTTAAGCAGCATAAACTTTAGTGCTGCTCAGATTTGCTCTGTAGATATATATCCTCTAGCTAGTTTGTAATTGAACTCCTATATTTAAAAAAATAAAAAACACAGACACATATATATGAACAACACAACAACAGCCAAAAAAAAAAAATCCCCAGATAGGTTCTTTTATAGACTGATGCACAGAACAGGCCAGATTTTTCTGAACTCAAGGGGGATGTAGAAATAATTTCTGCAAAGGATTTTTTAAGTGACAGTTCTAAAGTCAAAGCCTCCAGAAGAGAGGTGACCTGTTTATTTCCACAAACCTCAAATGTATCTAAAAATGGGTCTGATATGAGAGAAGATAGATTTGTCTACCTAAGTTGCTCACCCAGAAAAATTTCCCCCTGGCAATGAATGATAATGTTGTCGGAATGGAAATCTGGTGAGCTCTCTGCATATCTGGCTGAATTACTCAATGACCAAAAAGAGAGGAGATTTCTTTACAGTCAGTACTCTCATGCTGTTATTTTGGACCCATGAAAAATTACGGGATAGTGTTTTCTACTCTGTACATCCTCTTTTGCCTTTTTTTCCTGTTAACTTTCCTCTAGAAGTTCATATTGTGTTATTGTAACTATCTTTCTTCATTTCATGTAAATGTTATTTACCGGTGAATCCTATCTCTGGCCAGATTTTGGCAAAGTGGACCAGAGACCCATTTTGTACATAGATAACTATGTAAAAGCCAATTATGTTGCACCTAGAAGCCACTTTTTACTGGATCAAAGAGATTTCTGGTATGCTGGAAAAATCTTTTGAAACATCTATATACTTTTACTTGTGCTTAGAATATTTTCTAATGTTTACTTTTACAAGATAAATTATACCAGCCTTCTTTAAAATATATGAATACTTCAAGATTTTATTTCTCAATAAGCTATTTAATCATTTCTATGGAATCAGAGGAACGAGATACTTTTATCCTTACTAAGAGTCAAGTTTGTGTGTTTATTCTGCAAATGGAGGTTTTTAGTTTTGTTTTGCTTTGCTTTGTTTTTTGCAAGAGATCTACAGCATGTACATGTGTACACTGCAAGCTAAGAACGGGAGAAGAGCAGCAAATAAAAGTGAAAAATACCCCCTAGGCTTCCAGAATTTATGAATCCTGGGAACACAACCCATCATTTCAAAGAATATGTAGCCAAAATGATGTTTACAATGATTCCTTAAGAATATGACAAAATGATTAAATCATATGTTAAGTGAAAAAGAAAGATACAAAGTTGCTAGTCTAATGATGCCTGGTATGTGCATATGTGATGACAATCTGTCACTGCTTTTCCTCCTGGCCATTCTTCCTACTCCAGGACTTCTTAGAACCCAGATTGAGTCACATCGCTGCTGGGAGTATTTTCTAGTGTATCTCTCAATTTGCATCTGAGAATGTTAATTTAGGCCAGTTGATTGGACAACTTCAGGGAGGCTATACCTCTGGGAAGAATCAGCATTTCCTACCTCGGGGTATCACTCAAGGTCCCATTAGGAAACAGATGGTGTACCCAATTGGGGCAATTGTGTTGAGATTAATAAAGGGGCTACTTTAAAAACACAATCAGGATTAAGAGAAAACAATACAGCATGATGCAGTATGCCTGGACTGGCTACAGGGGGAGTCATCGCCATCCCCTGCTTACTCCTAGAGGGGTAGGTAGTTATGAGCCCTAACAAAGAAAAGCTGTTGGAGAGCCATACTGAGCTAGAGGCATGACATTTTGCAGAGGGACACAGCTAACCTGGGGCAGTTCTTCAAGGGTAAGAACAGTGAATATCCCAACTCCTCATTTCATTTGCTTTCTTTTCTTCCACTAAGACCAATGAAAGTCAGAGGGCTGGTGCCCTTTACTTCATCAGGACCGAGCTGTGGGCCACAAACCACAAGACAGAAATATTAAGAGTGTGTCTAGAAGGGCAGCTTTAAAAAGCAACTTCATATTTCCAGATAAAGATTTTTGTCAATAAATATTTTTAAAGTATAATTTAAAAACTTTACTATGGACTATTTCTTTAACTTTGGTGCTAAACGTATTTTAGGTTATTCAACTCATTTAGTTAAATCAACTGTCTTTACTCATTGTTAAAAATCTGAGTTGCCTTTCCAATAAAGTATTTTGAAAATCCATTTTCTTATATGAATATGTGAATGAGAAAATAAACAATAAATTCACTAGGAACATTCTAATTACTCTCGCCAACATCATTGACTATATTTTTCCTGGGTTAATTCTCTCTATCTTAGTTTCCCCACACATCCTCCTCCTCTTTTTCAGCATCTAAAGAGGTTTGTCTTGCTTTTTCCCTTGTCTAATATGCCTTGAGAATCATTCAACATTTTACATTAAGTGTACTCAGTGAAAACAAAATGCTTATTTTCTAATGATGTGACGTGATAAGTTTTATTCTACAATTATAATGTTATTATTTGTAAACCAATCCATTAAATATATGTGCCATGCTGACTTACTGGAAGGAAAATTAATATTCTGAGCTCTTCCTTTTTTCTTTGAAGGGTTAACCACAGACTCATACTAAACATGTAACATCTGAGATATTAGTAATTTTATTAGATTTTCTTCTTTTAAAAATCACTCCACATTTGTTTTCTAGACAAACATATCAAATGCTACATTTTATAAATCTCTTTTTAAGCACATACCTCTGCTTTTATTATAACATAACCTTATAAACATTTTTAATATAAATTATCATTGTCATACATAGAAACTAATGTGTCTTCTACATAATAGATGTCCTTATTCTTAGAAAAGAAGAACCAGAGATAAAGAAAAAAATGTAAGAAGTTATGGTATATTTTTAGATATTGTTTTTGCTAAATCCTGATGATACACATATAAAACAAGGTCAAATGTGAGAATGGAAAATACATCACACTTATATTATCACAGATGTCCCACTCCTATGGCAGATGCCACACATAGATCACAGGCCAGCTCACTCTCCAGATCTTGATAAAGTTTTATAATCTTGCTCATTCTAGTGCTGTCAGACACCCAGCCCCAGTGGATCAGAGCCAACCATGATTTCCACAAATGCCCAAATTATCAGAATTGCTCTTTTTCAGTGCTTCTTTCCAAAGAAAAGAAACTTTGAAAATTATACATTATGACTCTGTATTAAGTTAAATGAATGTTTTATTTTGGGTTATGTTGCCATTAAAATTGTAATAAAGGATTATATAAAATTATAGAATTTGAGAATACAACATTACTTAGTGTTTACTCATATTTGCTTTAAGCAAGGAAATTTAGAGTAACAAAATATCTTTTTTAATAATAGCAACTGTGAAATCTTTCATGATTAGCGATATGCTGTGGCAAACACTAGGCAGACATTACTTAATTTCATCAACTTAATAATCCTAAAGTGTACTATTGCTCCAGAGGCACAGTTGAAGAAACTGAGGTTAGAGGATCATGTAATTAACCCAGGGTCACCTTATTAATTCCTAGTATATAAGTGATAATGAACATCAATTATTGAGAGAATTTTCACAATGAGTTTTCTAAGTAAATATCAAATTAATGTTATAAATGCGTAAACTGAATGTAGAAAAAAATAAATGACTTTCCTAAGATCACCTAGGTGCCAGGATTACAGCTGATATTCGAATCTTAGGCTGCCAGCTTTTTAAAATTGAGCATGGGGTTTGCCTTTCCAAGGAAATGTCTGCCTAATAAAATCAGGAATTTAAAATGGTATAAACTTCTTAGTTTCCAAATGAAAATGCAAGAGGATGTAAATTTTAAGCTTCTTTAGGTCAGATTCTATTTCCTCGTTTGACTTTCAGTTAGTTTGTATTCTGGGCCATAAAGATAATTCAAGATCTATTGTTTAATCTACCCCATGGTAAGATAAGGAAGCAGGGTTTATTCAAATTTGCACATACATGTAAAAGTAGTAGACATCACTAGTAGTTACTGGTCAATAAGAGTGAGCATCACATCATGCTATTAATAAAGCAAACAATAGGGGGCTGGGGATTTAGCTCAGTGTCATAAGCACCTACCTTGCAAGCGCTAGGTCATGAGTTCGATCCCTGGTGCACGCGCGCGCGCACACACACACACACACACACACACACACACAAGCAAATAGTAGGTAGCAACATTTGAGGTAACAGCCCCAGCTGAGCTCTTTATTGGCTGAGGACTGAGAAACCACCTAAAAATCAATTGTGCTTGAGGTCTGAACAGAATGGTTCCTTGCCTGTTAGCTGAAATCTTCATCAGGACAAGCTCCACAGAGAAGTTATTTCACCCAAAACGTGTGGACTCCTATTAGATCACTCTGGGCATTAATTTCAATTTTCATGTTTCTTTACCATAAAAAACGGAAGACAAAAATATTGTGTATGTGCCAGAGCTTAGCTGCCAATTGTTGGAGGAAAAAATTTGATTTATATTGAATACTGCACTTTAGAATGAAAGAAAACATTGTCTAAATGAAGCTGAGGCTCTCAGTCACCTATGCCTATATTACTGTGAAATCAATTATGTGGGGCTCTTTCAAAAGTTACTGATTGTAGCAAATTGAATGGCCTTCATTTCAGCATAATTTGGAGAGGTTGATGTAATCAGAGACCTTGCACCACAGTGAGATACAAGATTCGTGATATTCAGATGGGAAAAAAGCTATGGTGGTTAAGCCTGTTCTATACCTTTCACTTACCAGCTGTAAAACTTTCCTAAGTATGAGTGAAATTGTTTTGATGAAGGCCGTCATGATGCTGAAAGGATATGTAAGGGGATAAGGGAGTGGAAATCACAGTATTGTCTTCATATGCATGGAGGCTGTGGAATCTAATCCTAGGCCTAATTGTCTGCAAATGAAACATTTTAATATCAAATCTTGAATTATGCCCCAGAGCTGAGGTTCAAGTTTAGATGTGAGGAAAGGTGAAATGCTTAATTTTTCTTGCTGTGAATGTTTCTTCCACTTCATTCCTTTGGAAGTCTAGTGGCCCAAATGATTGCTCTTCAAATTATAAACTGATTCTCTCAAACCTGAAGACAATTTTTAGTTAGAAGAAACTCATGGTAGGCATTTTATTTGCCCAAATGGAAAGGTATCTCTGCTGCTTGAAATCAAGTATTTCTACTTTATAATAGATGAACCTTCATTAACTAGTCATGAAGCTGTATTTTTTTCCCCAAATAAAGCCCAAGGTGATCATACTCAATCAAATGACTGTGACTTACTTCTATGAACACAAAACAACAGATAATTGGAAACATGCTTCTTAAGAGATACTTGAGAAACATGCTTCTCAAAAGATATTCTAACTTAGAGGTTTCATGTGTCTTTGACTTGGAGGGAGAGACAGTGGGGCAGGTACTTTCTATGGAGAAGACTTTGTGTTTGTTCTTTCTTTTCCTTTCTAAAAAGCTCAGTACTAGAACAAATAAGCTGGTCTTTTATTGCTGAATTCTGAAAGTTCCCTCATTTAGAACTGACTTGTGAAATTCTAATGTAACAAAAGGAAAATGATCTGAGTTAAATCTCAATCTTTTGTTACAAATGAATCACTTTGGTGTGTCCACTTGTTTATGAGATTAATTTTTTAGGGTAACTGAAGGATTATAAATGTCATTATGACACTGTACATGAGCTAAGTATGAGAATTACTTAAGCTGTTTATTCAAATCAAAGAAATGGAAAGATTTTGAAAAAATATAGTCATCCTTTACTTTTTTTCATACAATTGCATGTAACACATTTTCACTTATGTCTTTGATCAGTTATCAAGATACAGTGGAAGAAAATAGATTAGAGTTCTAGACCTCTTAGTTCAATCCAGATCTAACTACACAATCTTTGAAAAGACAGTTACTTCTCTACATTATATGAATATAATTTATAGATCTACAGATCTGTTTAAATATATTAATAAAACTATATGTGAGAATGTAGAGCTAAACTTTGGAGATGAGAATATATCTTTCAAAATACATTTTTATATAATAAATTCCAACTATTATTTGGTTTGTATGAGTGTAGGTATATATTATTAGGTTAAAAGTGTGTGTGTATGAATATAGGTATATATTATTAACTCATGTATTTATTAATAAAAGGAACAATTTACCACAAGAAGTTGGTACACACAATTATGGAAGCTGAAAAATCCAGTATCAGCAACTGGCAAGCTACAGACTGGGGGCAGTCAATGGAACATGTCATGGTTTATATCTGGATCTGTTTCTTTGCAGTCTCATGGCACTTTCGAAAGGTGATTCAATCATGGGGTTGCTATAGCCAAAAGTGATGTTAGGACCCTAGGTATGGTTGGAAGAACCAGATCACTGGAGGACTATCATGGATAGATGGATCTCTTCCTTCTCTGCTCCTCCCTTCTCTTTCTGACTCATGGGTGCCATATTATGAGGAAATTTTCTCTCCTAAGGCCCTTCTATGTTGCTGAACATGCAAGGATCAGAACTTGTTAAACCTGAGACAAAATAAATCTCTCTTCTGTTAAATTTAAGAGTAAGATACTGTGTCTCAATGAAGTCACTAAGACAACTTAGCCCCAGTCTCAGTTCAATAACCAGAGAATTAGACGGCTGATGGTATGAGTTCAAGTACAAATATAAAAATAGAAGTTTGACATCCCAGACTAGAGGCAATGAAATAAAAATAATTCTCCTTTTATTCACTCAGGCTTTCAATTCCTCTAACATTTGGGAGTAAAGTCTGCTTTACTCAGTGTACCTATTCAAATGTTAATCTTGCCAGGCATGGTGACACGCTCCTGTAATTGGAGCACTTGAAAGGCTGAGGCAGGAGAATTCTTTGCAAATTTGAGACCAGACTGGGTTACAAATTGAGCCCAGGGCCGGTCTGAACTGCATAGCAAAACCTTGTTTCGAAAAACAGTTAATCTCATCCAAAAGCTCCTCACCTAGGCAACCCAGAAACACCATTGAAATAAATATGCAAGCACTGTATTGCTTTGTAAGTTTGATACATAAAATTTAACACAATAAGTCAGTTGGCACCCATATACATACTCTTTAAATAATATTATTAACTTCACTCTGACCTAAGTCATAAGCAAGTTAATACTAAGAGACACCCTATATTCCAGACTTACTTTTCTTAATCTCCACGGTACAGCAACAGCCTCGTCCCCCTTAGTAGCCAGCATCAAATCAACCAGGAACTCCTAGGTGGGACTTTTAAAAGGTGGTTGCATCATGGAGGTGTTACAGCCAAACATAATGGTGGGAGGAGAGTAAGTCTGAAAACAGTAGGAAGGGGTCTATCTTTTTGGTATGTTTGTTGATTCAGAGGCAAGAAGAGTCCAAAGTACCTGGGTGATAGTCTTAACTTCTAGCTTAGTAGAACTATGGTTGTTTCACCTACCGGAATATCTCTCCTTGTAGAATTAAACTTTCCAAGGCAGCGGAAAATAAAGTTATGGGAACAGTAGGGAAAATGTTTCTAGTACGTCTCAAAGTGTCGTAATGAGATGCATCATTTCCGTTTTTACCCCTTCAGGCCTGGACCTATGAATCTTTCCTGTACAGGAGAACAACCACCATCTGTTGGGTGTCAGTTCAAGGCATATTCGGAGTTCTTGAGAACCTTTACTCAGTACCTTTCCACCTTCCTGGCACTCTGACTCGGTCTTCCAAAGGTAATTCCAATAGTCTATCAAACGAGTAGTTTTAGGGCGATGGGAAACATGGCAAGACCAATAAATACCATGAACACGGGCTAGCTGGCATGTTTTTTTCACTGTGAAGTGAGTTCCTTCATCAGAAGCTTTGTTGTATGTAATGCCATAGTGGTGAAAAAGGTACTATAGAAGTTCACCAATAGAAGTTTTAGTAGGAGCACTATATATGCAGGCAAATCTCTATTTAGTATCCATTTGAGCACATATAATGCACTGTCCCTTCCCTGATGACCTCAATTCAGTTATACCAATCTGATCACCACAGGAAATTGTGTTATACTGGGGTCTCAGTATTGGCCTTATACAAAGCTGGGCATTCAGCAATAGCCATAACCAGATTGGCTTTTGTGAATGAAAATCCATGATACTGAGTTCATGCATAATGCCACAAAAGCCACTTTTTAATAATGAGCCTATTAAACACTGCTAGGGATTACTGGGAAAAGAGGTTTATTGACATATGCAGAATAGGTCAACAACTTGTTTATTAAAATCTTCTGATGAAGTCACATTCTATTGATCTCTTTACCTTGGGACACAAATACGTGCAGTTTTTGTCTATTTAGAAAGTTATATTTACATACTTCCCCTAGCAATGTCTTTATCACCAACTTTATAAGCCTACTCCTTGCTGGTCCCTAATTCTCTATCCAGGACATGGGCTAGAGACCTTGAGTTGGTATAGAGCCACATAGCTGGCCACTTTTCCTCCCCACAAACTGAGTAATCAGTTATACTGTTTAAATGTGTACCCATTGTGAGAATTTCCTATCAGGGATGATTGCAGTCCCCAGTCATGTTGACACATAAAATCAATTATGACCCAGTGCTCCTCTGCAGGTGAGCAGTGGGGTCATCTCAGGATGGGACGCCTCCTCCCACCATCATTGCTCCAGGTGGGAGATAGAACTGGGCCAATGTCCTGCTTTAAACAGCTGCCATAAATCAAGTTACTCTCATTTGTATACTGCCTGAAATAAACACCAATTCCACTCCTATGAAAAAAAGGTTTTGAAACCAAACATTTTCATAAAAAACACTGACCTACCTCAAAGATAAAATTATTTTAAAAGTGAGACCTGGCAATCCTTGCAAATTTTACAAAGTGTGTATTTACTATCCTCTGCTTATTGCTGTTACAATGGGTTCTAGAAGATTTCTACTTTGCTGTGCATCATTTTTGTTTTACTTTTGGACTGAGATGTTAAATTCATATATACAAAAACAAATGATTTTCTTTCAGCAGTTCAAATATACCATCAAATATATACCAAAAAGAGGGGGAAAGGGTGAAATATAACTTTGTTATTAGAGATTACTGTATAGTCACATAGGAAAAAATTCAAACACAAAAACTGCTTAAATATTAGACTTTGTTTAGTTAATTTTTAGATTTTGCATGATAGGACATAAGTATCATTAGTAGAAAATGCAAATAAAGACTAGACTATTTAATGAAGCAGGAATTCGGGCATCAGACAAACCTTAAAGGGTATCTTGGTGGGATAAGAGGCCAGGGAACATTCTTGGCTTCAACAAAAATATACTTTATTTAAACTGCATTAGAAGAAAGATCATAATATACATTGATGTAATCCCTTAAAAAGGGATTACGGTCTTGCTTTAAGCCAATTCTTTTCTATTCCTCTACTACTCACTTTTGGAATGAGACTGTGCCATTATATCTTGGGTTTATATAACTTGAATTTTTATTTTTGTAGGGCTCATAAGTGAGAGTTTGCTGTAGTTTCAGAGGAGACTTTGGAGGTGAAGGAGGTGAACTGTTGAACAATGCTGGAACTGTTAAGAGTTTGGCAACTCTTGGAGACAGACTGAATGCATTTTTCATAATGAGATGGACATGTGCTTTTAAAGGCTCAGAGGAAGAATGTTATCACATAGGTAAAAAATATCCCTCCCAGGCACATCTCATATATCCAGAGGTAGGACTGGAAGATGAATGGATCACGAGGTGCTCTCATCACCAGCTGGTAAATCCACTGATGGTTTCACAGCTAAATGTGCTATTAGGCGTTGGAATCTAGTTTGAGGAAGTAGGTACTTAGGAGCAATGTCTTGGAAGGGTACATATCTTTTGCAGAACTTTCTCATTCTTACTGCTTCCTAGTAAAGTATATTGAGCAACTTTTCTCTGTTTTTCTTTCTGGTTTTGGAGTCAGACAATCTGTACCCTAGAAAGGGCCAGATAACCCATGGCTCTGAAATTGTGAGCCAAAATAAATCTTTTCTCATTTAACTTGTTTATGTCAGGAATTTTGTCTGAGCTATGTAAAGGTGATCAGTACAAAGGCACCCAAGAAAAAGCTTTCATTTAAATCAGAAATTTACTAGGTCACTCTTTTATTTGCTTCATAAGGACATTTAAGAGTGTGATTGTTTCCTACTGTGCCCATGCTCCCCACATCCTGACTGGTAGGGTCACGTTCTGAGCAAGTCCAGCCCCTCTGTGCTGGAACCCTGACCCCGCGAGAATGCCAGCCTACCACTCTTCACTCATGAACCCCAACACCAAACTCATTGGAAACCTGGCACTGCTGCCCATCAGGAGTCAGTTTAAGGGACCTGCACCCAGAGAGACAAAAGATGCAGATATTGTGGAAGAAGCCATCTATTCCTTCAAGGCCAATATATTCTTCAAAAACTATGAAATTAAGAATGAAACAGACAAGATTGTGATACATATAACCCTCTACATTTCTGAGTGTCTAAAGAAACTCCAAAAGTGCAATTCCAAAAGCCAAGGAGAGAAAGAAATGTGTACACCAGGAATCACAAATTTTCCCATTCCTGGAGAGCCTGGTTTTCCACTAAATGCTATTTATGCCAAACCTGAAATAAGACAGGAAGATGAAGTGATGAGAACCTACCTACAGCAACTGAGGCAAGGGACTGGACTGAGACCTTGTGAAAAAGTTTTTGACTGTCAAAATGATAAACCCAGCAAGTGGCAGACCTGCTTCGCCAAGATACAGTTCATGTACAAGAGTCTGTCAGGACCTGGGCAGTGAGGCGCTCTGGGCAGCGCTTTACAGCACCTTCTTTCGTAAAAGTTGTGTAGAGAAGCAAAAAGAAACCTGTTTCCCTGGGCAGCTCTTGGTCAAGTTCAGATATGGGAGTGGGAGGTGGTTATCCGAGGGTGATTCAAAAATTTCCGCAATATTAAGCTGGTGCTTAATAATAATAATTAATTTCTAATAACTTTAAAACAGAGTATGACTATTAATATCGAATAGTATGAGTTTAGATGTGAAAATAACTATATTGCTTGAATTTAATCCACTCTAATGCTATAATAAATATACTCAGAAAAAATAAAAACACTGCTTATACAGTTCACATCATTGTATTTTACTCTAAATGCTGTTGAGAGTTCTGCTCCCCCTGGTCCATGTGCTAGGCTTGATCAGTCCACTGATAAGGATTTATTTGGTGATTGTGGGGATTCATTTTTAACATAACACAGAAGATTAAAGAAAAAAAATCTTTAAAAATTTTGTAGAAAGAGCATCTTTAACAATAAGGCTTTTAGAAAATGAGTATTATCCAGTGATACAAGAAATTAACTGAGGCTTGATCTATTGATGAAAACATTCCAAGACAGACAGAGAAACGGACAGACAGACAGACATACAGGTGTTCTGCTTGTTGTTCCAGGTTGTGAGAAAAGAAACTATGGTTTAGACAGGGATTTAGACTCTAAGACCTGTTTCCTTTCCCGTCATGCCTTTCCAGCCTCTACTCAGCCCTCCCTGTTCACATTAACTTTTAAAACTTTGTTTTCCTTATTTTTTGATAGACATAATAAAGCCTGTTTTTTGTTGTGAAGATTAACAGCATATAAGGTACGATTAAATAACGAATGCTTTAATTTTAGAATGTATTCAAGTGAAAGACACTTTGCTATTTATCTGTTCCAAAATGTGCCCATTGCTTTGAACACATTTATTCCATCATTCCTGTCACTTTGTGAAGCAGTTCTAGAAGATTCCTTTAGTGTTTTGCAAAGTATTGTCAATCTTGTGGGAATTCTTATGGTGAATGCCATCCAATTGAAAAGCAGGTTCGTAAAACATTAAGGCATGTCTTCATCCACCAGGCCACCAGATCTGACACTGTGTGACTTCTGGCTGATCCCTGAAGTCAGTCACTGAGACAAACACAACAGCACAACCAACATTCACTAACAAGGACCTCCTTCTTCATGTCAAAGTAGTACTCCCTTGTGCATACATACTGTATATTCTTTATCCGCTCCTGTGTTGATGTATGTGTACCATTTCTCACAAAGAATGTAATAATATGTACCACAAAGATGAACTAATAAAATAACTGAAAGAAAATAGAGAACTTTCTGAAGTGTTTCAGAAAATGCTAAGAATGGTGGGATAAGTATATTCAAAGTGAGGTAGAATACGCTAAGGAGGGTACATGAGAATATTTCTTTCACTGTATAATACTAGCTCCATGGAATCAAAGCGTGGCTTCTCTAATCTCATATAACCTGTTTCCATATTTTCATCTTTCCTTAAAAAAAGAGCACTCCCACATTTCCTGACATCATTAAATGCCAACGCCTTCAATATCTTTTGATTTATTCTACTTAAAAATAGTGCTTCTTTAATTATAAAGCATTTTGATTTTTGTTTATCTCTATTGATACTTTTTACTTGCTCAGGTTTGGATGTGTCTCTGCTAGAGGCCCCTGTGTTACAGGCTTGCTGTGGCCTTGGAGGAGACCACAGTACCCTTATACCTAATATTTTCTTATTTGATTCTAGACTCAAGATATAGGTGGTTTTGTTTCGCTACACATTTCCTGTGTTTACCATTAAGCATCCCCACTAGAGAACCACAGCAGTGACACCACCTGATCCTGGACTGGAAATTCCAGATTGGTGGCCTCAACAAACTTTTTCCTCTGTCAGTAAATTATACCAGATTTTTTTCTAGTGATGGAAATACAGCTCATTTAATGTTCTCTACTTCATTGCTAATTTCTTGAGAGTAGAAGCAAGTCTGTCTGATTCTCAAATTCATCCCTTGGTGAATGATTAGGCTCTTAACTTGACTTCAGCATTTGGCAATGAAGACACAGTTTGTAATTCCTTCAGTAATAAACTGATTATCTTAACTAGGTAATGAAAAAACCCTAGGTGGAAATATTCACACAATTTTCATATTTTGAATTTCATAACAAAGAGCTAATCAGAACTGAGTTCTGTCATCTTGGAAAGCATTAATCCAGAAATGACTACTGAGAATTCCTCCCATGTGACACAGACTTTCCTGTAGAGCATAGGCATAAATAAATACAGCCCTCCAAGTACAGAACGAGTAGCTTCAGACTTCGTGCCAGGGAAGCACTAATATCAGACGAAAAAGAGAAAGAGAAGGATCTTAGCAGGTTAATGGGTAATAAAAATGTTTCAGGAAAAACTACTTTCAAAAATCCAAAAATAAAATTTAAATTTAGTTCTAGCACTGTTAAATCTATCATAGAAATTTACTAGAAGAAGGTACGTTTCTGCCCCAACTGAAATGATTCATCCAGGCATTCATTCATTCATCTTATTCATTCATAAGAATATCAAACAGGAATCATGTAGACCCTAAAAAAAAAAGAAGCTACTGATTGTATCTCAGGATCAAGATAGGAATCTCCTAAAAGGGACAGAAAAAGGGACAAGATCAGAGACCTGACATAATTCATGAACAAAATGAAAGAATTGTGTTGTAAAGCCAAGCTTTACCCTGTCTGTAGTTATGTTTATTATGCTTATGTAACTATAAACCTTGAGATTTTAAAAAATGGTATATTTTGATGGGTATAATTTGAAGAAAGTAAATCCTATTGAATACAGAACATTAAAAGTTAACACAAACAGTTAAAATAAGTTGTTTTCAATTCTTATAACTGAGATTTTACCTCTTTGATAGACAAATCAAACTATAGAGCCTCTATTTAAATAGTAACAGGATTTATATAAGTGCTTCAAATATATCTTTAAAAGGTCTTTTAATTTTTGGCATTTTTCAAACTTACTGAAAAGTCTTTGAAAACACATAATTTTAAGCCATCTCAGTTTCTGATCCATAACATTTATGATGTGCCCTGTAACTTGGATTCTAAAAATCTCTCAGGTATTAATGATGATAGTAGTCCAGAAACTTCACTTTGAGAACTTCTGAATTAGAGTATAACTTAAGCACAGTATCACTAATATGATTTGATGCAAGCCACCATCATTAAATAAAGAACAGAAATGACTTATCCAATAGTGAGATTCCTTAGTGTTTTGTGATTTTTGAGAACTCTGAAAATCTGAATTTATAAAGCACCTCAACCTGAATCTCCCTGTACAGATTACCTGCTACCCCTACAGGTTTTAGAGTTTTAATTTCTTATTGAAATCTATATATCTTCTGAATGTATTCCAGCCAATTTTGTTTCTACTCCTGTTAATATGATATCAACAAACTCTGTCTTATCTTGAAACTTAGGAAATATCCTCCTGAACATTCCTGATTTGTAATTGTTTAACTGAATTTATCTAAAAATTTGAGCCATATTGTAACATATGAAAACTATAGATAATATAAAAGTTCTTTGAATGTGGGTATTGAAATGAAATATGGAACATAATCACATTTCAACAAGAGCTTAAGGTATGTCAGGAATCATTGTCACTAGCAATGGCAGAGTTGAGGAACAGGTGCCCAGCATTAATTCTTATAACTTAATGACATTAATGAGAGTCCTGTGGTTTCATTCCCAAGCACTGCTTTGAACATTCATCCCAAGATATGAATTAACACAAAGTAGTTCCTGCACTGCTGGATCTTATTGCTTAATTAATGTGATCATAATGACAGTGGGGGACTCTAAATTTTCTGTCACTTCATGTCCTATAAAGTTTCAATAGAGCAATGAGCTTCATAAGAAGATGAGTCATTTGCATGTGAGAGTTTAAAGATGAGGCTTAGGGGCAGTGTCCACCATTAAGAAGAGTTATGCAAAAATACTGGCTGAGAAAGACATGGTTTGTACCAAATTTTATTTTTTATTATGTGCATCTCAGAGCTGAATTCCGAAGAATTAATTTCATTCATTTGTACTAGGTCTCCATTGGACTCCAAAGAGATAAACAATGTGTAACCTTGCCACGGAGTTCACAATCAATTTTTCCTTTCAGTAGATTGTTTTAACTTCTCCATATACATGTGTCCTATAGCAAAGATAGTATATCTTTTAGAGCTTTCAATAACAAACACTTCACTGTGCCACACATGTCATAGATACACTACCGCTGTCCTATAGCACATTGGAAGTTTGATGGGGAGACATTAATTCAAAGAAATATAATACACCTTCCCATGATATTGTGCATAAATGATTTCATTTGAATTCTTAGTCTTTTTTTTTTGTCTTTATCCTCTGCCACCTCTAACATTTAAAACTGACTATCTTATACTTTGGTCCTCCCTACCCTATACTCTCAGAAAAACTTATCTTCCTCATATACCCCTTTCCACAACTTTTAAAAATTTGTGATTTAATACATTCATTTTGTAAAATCAACCTTTGATCTTGACCATCATCTGCATCATTTCTTCACTGTAATTTTATGTGCATCATGTATTTACACAATTTAAGCTATCAATCTTGAGAAGAGAACTCCAATACTTTATTAAACAGCAAAAGAGTAATACATTTGGCTAAAATATGCAGATCGTCTAATATTCAAAGTTAGTGTCTATTGTATCTGATGTAAAATATTATGGCACTAATACGTGATAAGGTAAATACAGAGATTTTTCAAAAGAATCGCAAATACAAGCAAACAAAAATAATTTCATTTATTTTACAATGTGCTGCATCTCACTCAGAAGTGTATAAGCTAAAAACACAATTTAAAAGGTCAACTCTTTGTTTTCTCTACTAAAATTATAGACATTTATTCCTAAAGGAACTGATTTATGTGTATTCTCATGATACCTGGAATCTAGGAGGGTATTTGTACCTTAATTTTCACATTCAAAATGACTCAAAGGAGAAATGATGTTAATTTTTTCTGATATATGCATATATATATTTATATTATAATGAAAATAGCAGACAGTTTTAATTACATAGGTTGCCAGAAAGAGTCTTGGGATCTCAAGTTTTTGAGGTTTCAGTGTCACCAGGAGGCTCTACAAAGAGCATTTCATCCTTTCAACCCCACGTTCTCAAAATAAAGTATTAAAATTCACAAGAAAAAAATATGTAGAAACCCAATTCTTTCATTATCATTCAATTTTATAGTTTTTAAAAATATAGACCCTATTTCCAGACGACATTTTAAAAAGCCAACTAGGAAACAGAATAATTTACGATAACCTTGAGACATAAATACTAAACTGTGCATAGTCTTCAATATATATCCAGTTTCTGGAGTGGAAGTAATGAAAATCTAAAAGGCCACCATGTTATCAAAAAGTCACTGGGGTCCTGGATTTCACAACACAAAACAAACTATGATAAATCAATTCCAAAGTCAACCCAAAACCTTGCAAAAGTTAAATGTGGGTCAGGAAAAGTATAGACATATGACATAGAGGGAAGCAAAATCAAGCATAGTTGAGTGACCAGAAAGTTATTTTCCTAATCTTTTTATGCATTGCTTCTGGGGAAAGTTTCTCTCCAGTAAAATTAGTTGTTAGGTAGCACATGAGACTAGAGAAAGCAAATCAGAGCACCATGGAATGCTAGATCCAACATTCATAACATTCAGTAATTTATTTTATTCATGTAGAAACTGAGGACCAGACAAGGAAAACACATGCCTGGAATAATATAAAGTGTATGAGTCAGAACTTTAAAAAAAATCCTTACATTTTCAGCTTGGTTATCAAACTTTTGGGTGGTGACAGAGGTGGTAAAATGTGTATAGCCACCTTCTAATAAAGACATTTCAGTGGATGGCACAGTTGGTATAAGATAGTGATCTTATACAATTCTATCACATAGAGACATAGCCATCTTATGTAAATATACTTTGTGATGCTTGGACAATGATAAAATTGCTTGGAAAAACATTTCTCAATTACTGGTAAGATGCTGGAGTGATAAACACCAGAGAAATAGCCTCTCTGAGATTTGGGCCCCATATGTTAGAGTACAGCAATCTGAGGCAGAGAAGGAAGGAAGTGGGTCCCTAGGATCTATCAAGGTTCTGAAGTGAGATTTGAGGTCCATGATGATGGAAAAAGAGAGACATTAATGCACAAGAAGGCAGTGGCTAGTTGTGCTTTCTCCCTGTGCCCTGACTCACTACTTGGGAAGTGCAGTTCACAGCTGCATATGCATGGTGACTCCTGGTGACCTCTGAGGCCTGCACAGAGAAACACATCAATGGAACAGTGTGGAGGACCACCTGGTTGACTCTCTGTGAATAAAGAGCATTTTCTCCATTTTTTGCTAATCCTGGCCCTACTTAGATGCACTGATATGTACAGAACTGGCTAGGCCATTTATCACTTCAATTGGCTTCAAGAAATGTATTTAGGGTTGGTTGAGGGGTTGATGTGTAATTCGTGAAACTAGGTGACAGTTGCTGTTTCCACACCCCATGATTCTCAGAAATATAGTTGAGCCAGGCAAAATGAAAAGCCACTGCCTCATGGTATCAACTGGAAATGAGCCTTGAGATAAGAGGCTATGAATTCCCAGGGCAAATAATTTACAAATCAGAACTGAAGTACCATCCCAAAAACGTTAGATGCTACCTTCATTGTGTTGTGCAGATTACTCTTTGTGCATACCCTTCTCTCTGCATATTGCAGAAGTGATCTCAAGCCACCTGTCCAACACAGCTCATGGCATTCATGTACTTCCCAGAGGGTGACTGGCTGCTCCACATCTTTGAGTGGCCAACTGAGCTCAGAACTCAGACCAGCTGTGGGGCGGCTCCATCTTCCAGTGTCAGGGGGTGAGGCAAAACCTAGTTCAACCTGGCAGGAGACACATTGAGAACTGCAGGTTGAACAAATATGGTTCTAGCCTCAAATTCAGAAAACAGCATAAGCTTCAGGGGAACTGAAGGTGCAGGCTTGCTGGCATTATTCATTATCTAGCCCTAGATCTAGAGCTGGGTTTCTGGGATTAATCTACCCATTTTGGAGCTCAGTTTGCCCATTCTGTCTAACATGACAGTAGAAATAAACCCTGAAGAAGAGTTTTTTCATCTATATTTGCTTGTTTTCTTGATCACATGCTCTTGTTTTTGCATGAGTGTGAATTTTTTTTCTAGTGTGTTGTTGTTCTTCTCTGTTCTGAATTTTATTTCTTCTTTCTCTCTTTCTTTCCTGTATTCTTCACCAAAATTCAGGTAGTCTTTTGTTCTTCAGTCTAACTTGTAACCTCTTCCTCCTCTTCTATTTCTATATTTTCCCTTAATCCCTTTTAAATTTTCTACCCTGAGATTAAAATCACCATATTAGAGACATATTTACAGTATACAATATTTTAGATTTGTAAATTGGTTTAGATTTTGTTACATAACCACAAATCTAGTTTACACAGTTAAAAGGTGGCAAATTAATAGTTACCACAGATTGTCATTTTTTAGGTTGTGTTTCATATTACTATTATTACTGATGGTACTACGTTTTAGCCAAGGTGACACAGTTGTTCTTCCCTGTATGCCAAGACTGACATTATCTGTAGGTCATAAATAATACTACAGCCAGTGCCAAAGAACCAGGGATCAATCCAAATAGGATTCAATGTTTCATCCCCAGTAAAAGAGAAAGTTAGAATCTTTCAACAGACACAAAACCAAAAAGTCAATGACCCCTAGGAGACATCTCTGAAAGTAGTCATTTTCTAAAGATTCTCAGCACCGGCAATAAAGCTACCTTCCATAAGTAATTTACAAGTATAAATCCAGGAATTTAACAAACAAACAAACAAAAGGAAAAGAAAATGAGAAGACACAGAACACAGAAACAAGATGCAACCCCAGATTTTCAGCTTGCCAGTCATGATTAGTGACCCTAGAACTGATATAGATAAAGGAAAAAATAGACTAGCTTAGGCAAATTTTGGACATCATGAATGTTCAACATAGGAAAGAAATACAATCCATTAAACAGGTTCAATCATATATCTAAGAGATTAAAAATTTCATTCAGTGTATATGAAGCAGTGTGTGCCAATATGAGGTCCAAATATCAAATATAGAAGATAGGATTGCAGATAGCAATCATTAAAATAAAGATTTTTTAAAAAATAGCAGGGAACAATGAAAAATCAATCTAACAACTGTTAGATGATGCAAAGAAGAACACAAAATTGGTGAGAGTCAATGAAAAACATAGAATACTACAAATGACATTAAAAAAATCTGTTCACAGAAAAGTTATGCAGTAAACTACTCAAGCATGGAAAAATCACTTGACATACAGTTAAGTAAGGTATATAGAACTCCCATTAGCCATACTATTAAAAAATACAACTACACCAAAGCATACAACAGTCAAGATTCAAGAAATTCAACATAAGAACAAAATATTAAAATCTATTAGTAACAAGAAACAGACTATGAAGAAAAGCCCATTAGAATCACAGCAGATTTCTTGACACAAACCCTCAAATCAAGGAGATCTTAAAGTGAAGCATTTCAAGACCTAAAAGAAAACAACTTCCAATCCAGCAAAACTGTGTTTCAAAATTGGTGGAGATAAAGATATTTCCATGACAAACCACCCTTGCAGAAATTCAAGACCACAAAGCAAGCATTCAGAAATGTTCTGAAGGACATTCTAGAAAGAGATTACAAGGGCTAGAACTCTATGAATGTCAAAAGAGTGAATCCATTAGGCAAAGCAAGCAATTAAGAGGGGAATAAAAATGGGAACCAATATAGTAAAATAACATGACAGATACAAGTGAATATGTATCGTTAAAAACATTAATAAAAATTCTTTCAATTTACCAATCAAATGAAACAGACTGGCAGAATACATTAAGAAGCCAGATCCAACACCATGCTGCATGCAAGAAACATATTTAATTTAAAAATGCATAGACTGCTGGGGATTTAACTCAGTGGCTTAAGCACCTGCCTGGCAAGTGCAAGGTCATGAGTTTGATCCCTGGTACAAAAAAAAAAAAAAATGCATGGACTAATAGTCAAATGTTGGAATACATTACTTCATGAGACAGGAACCTGGAAAAAAATAGAGATAACTATTCTTTCTACAGCAAAAGTGGATTTCAAGCCAATACTGATTAAGAAAAACAAAGAAAATCACTGCATAATTGTAAAAAGGATAACACAAAAGGAAGCAATTACAAAAATAAATTTATATTCACTAAATACCTATGTACCCATCTATATAAAACAAGTAATATCAGACATGAAAAATCTAGTAACCACTGTTTCAAATTTAATGAGGGAAATCTGTCACAAACAGATCAATTCAACAAAAAGTCTACAAAGAATTATCAAAACTGAACCAAACTTTCGAAAACATGGACTTAGTGTACATTTACAGAGTGTTCCATTCCACATCAGAATACACATTCTTTTCCACTGGACATGGAACTGTCTCCAAAATGGGCCACATACTAGACCACAGAACAGTGTACATAAGTGAAAAGTAATTGAAATTATCTGATGTATATTATCAGATCATAGTACAATGAAATTGGACATCAATGTCAGAATAAATCACAAAACTTCCTAAACACTTGGAAATTATATAACAACCTCCGAATGACCAATGAGTCACAAATGAAATCACAGAAGAAATTAGGAAAGCTTTACAATTAAATGATAATGACAATACTACATAATGAAAGTTATGGGACATGATGAAAGCAGCCTATAAGGAAAATTTATAGCAGTGTATTTCCATATCAGAAAAACAGTGAGCTCAAATAAAGTAAGTAATATTGAACCTCTAGCTTCTAAAAAAAGAACAAGTCAAACCCAAAGCTTACATAAGGGAGGAAATGATGAATATTAGAACAATAATTAATTGAGACTAAGAAAATAATACAAAGAAGCAATGAATTAAATAGTTGGTTATCCGAAAGATTAAATAAAATTGACAAGCCCTTAGCCAACCTTATCAGAAAAAAATGAAAGAAAAGACCCAAGTTTCTGCAATTATGAATGAAAATGGTGAAATCATAACATATCCTGCAGAAATTCAGACCATCAATACCTACTTCAAGAAACTGTATTCTAATGAGATTAAAAACACAGAAGAAATAGGCAGGTTCCTACATACATACAAATTACCAATGCTGAATAAAGAATATATAAAATTCTAAATAAACCAATATCAATCAATGACATTGTAGATGTGATTAAAAACTTATCAACAAAGAAACATCCAGATCCTTAAGGATTCAGTGCTGAACTCTACAAGAAATTTAGAAAAGACCAAATGCTGCTAATTCTCAAACTCTTGTATGAAATTGAAAGGAAATCAATACTCCCAATTCATTCCTTGAAGCAAGCATTACTCTGATATTCAAAATGGAGAAGGATGCAACCACAAAGAGAACTACAGGCCAATTTCCCTAATGAATATAGATGTAAAAATCCTCAATAAGACACTGGCAAACAGAATACAGCAAATAATCAAATGATTAGATATGATTCATCTTGTGGATGTAGGAATGATTCAATATACACAAATCAATAAATACAAAACATTATATTAATAGAGCCAAGGACAAAACTATATGATAATATCAACAGATCCAGAAAAAGCATTTGACAAAATCCAACACTTATTCATAATAAAAACCCTACAGAAAATTAGAATAGATGGTCTTTATTGCAACCCGATAAAAACCATCTGTGACAAATCAACAATCAACATCATGCTAAATGGACACAAACTGAAAGCTTTCATTCTAAAATCAGAAGCAAGGCAAGGACGTTCACTATCACCCCATTCATTCAATATAGCTTGGGAAACATTAGCCAGAGCAATTAGACAGGAGAAAAAATAAAAGGAATAAGGTTAGAAAGGAAGAAATTAAATCATCATCATTTGCCAATGACATGATACTCTACATAGAAGACCCAAAAAACTACCAAAATTTCTTCTAGATTCAATAACCAAATTTCATAGCTTAATTGGTTACAAAGTAAACATTTCCAAAACTCCACCAAAATACTAGTAGATTAGTAACCAAATTCAGCAGCTTAACTGGATACAAAGTAAACACTCAAATGGCAATAGCTTTCCTATAAGCAAATAATAAACTTACTGAGAGAAAGTATTGAAACAATAATTTTCATGATAATATCCAAAAACAAAGTAACTAAGAATCAATCTAACAAAGGAAGTAAAATAACTTAACATTGAAAACTATAGTACTTCAAAAACGGAGACCAAATAGGATATCAGAAAATGGAACTATATCTCTTGTCCTTGGGTAGGAGAAACTAATATACTAAAAATGGCCATACTTCCAAAATAGTTAAATAAATTTAATACAATAATGATGAAAGTGCCAATTAGAATTTTTTAGAAAACAGTCCTAAAATTCATTTTGACTAGAAGAGACCAAGAATAGCAAAAGCAATTATAGGCAACAAAAGAAAGGGGAGGGAGTTAACTACAACCTCTGCCTTGAAATAACTACAAAGTTACTGTGATAAAAATAACATGGCACTAGGGGGTGGGGGAAACCAACCCAAGGATTAATGGAACAGATTAGAAGATTCAGAAACAACTCCAAACATAATGAGCCACCCTATCTTTGGCAAAAACATTTGCCAAAAACCTTCACTGGAAGAAAGATAGCCTTTTTAATAAATGATGTTGGAAAAACTTGCTTTCCACATGCCAACAATTAAAACTAAATATATACTAAGTATGCAATAAACTAAAATCAAAATGGATCAAAGATGTAAATATTAAAACAGAAATGCTAAATATGCTGGAAATTGGAATAGTGTAGAACTCTTGAAAAGCTGCTGTAGGCAAAATTTTATGAACAAATCCAAACTACACAGAAAATATCACAAAGAATAAACAATTTGGATCTCATCTTATTAAAATAATTTTGTACAGCAAAAGAAACCACCAACAGAATGAAGAGAAATTCCACAGTGTAGAAAAAATATTTGCCATCCTTTCCTCTGACAAAGGACCACTATCTACATTACATAAAGACTAAAAAAAAATCATATCCCCAAATTTAAGGACCCAATCCAAAAATGTGCATCTGAAATGAATGGACAGTTCTTAGATGAAGAAGTAGGAAGAGCAAATAAAATATAGGAAAAAAAATGTTCAGTATTAGTGGTCTTTTGAGAGATGCAAATAAAAACAAAGCTGAGATTCCATCTCATACCAGAAAGAATGGTTATGAATGACAAATCAACCAATAACAAATGCTGGAGGGGCTGTGGGGAAAAAGAGCCATTTTCCACTGTTAATGGGAGTGCAGACTGCTGAAACCGCTGTGAAAATCAGTGTGGAGATTCCTCAAAAATTAAAACTAGAGGTTCAGTTAAATCTAGTTTTTCCTCTTCTTGATACCTGCCTGAAAAAATTAAAAGTATCATGCCACAGTGATGTGTGCACCCCTGTGTTTATAATGGCACAGTTTGTAATAGTTGAATCTTGCAAACATTCCAAATTTCCACGAACTGATAAATAGATAAAAATATATGTAGAATTTCTATACAATGGAGTATTGTTCTGACATAAAAAAGGATAAGCTTGAGACACTTCTAGCTAACTGGATGCACCTTGAGACCATACTCCTAAGTGAAGTAAATCACACATGCATGCTTTAATATTGCATTGTTGTTTTTCTGGTAGGAGAAACTGAAAGTGTAAATAAGGACCAAAATGTATAATAGTTACTGGGAAATGGGAAGAAAATGTTCAGAGGGGAAGGGAAATAAGGAAGGAGTGATGGGTAAAGCAAGGAAGAGACAAAAAAGTGAATAGAAGTAAAAATAGAAATAAAGCTTTTGTAAATAAGGAAGGGAAGAGGACTTGAAGGAAGGAAAAGAATTGGAAAAAATAAGATGCAAGATATATCATGTATAGATACATATACTCTATGATGAATGCCAATATGTATATCTAAGCCAATATGTATATCTAAATTATACTAATAAAATTTAAAAAAACATTTCTCAGAACCTATCTCTGTTGTTAAACAGTGCATGATTGAATAGGTATATAATCTCATTCTAGGAAATTTGTTGTATGTGTCTTTCTGCAAAAGCTCTTGGTTTTACAGAGGGCATTAAATAATGACCTAGATACTGAAAAACAGAGACAATAGTAGGAAGTCACAGTCCATAGCTGCTTACTCATTTCTACCTCATGATCCACTTAAACTAATTTTGATTTCTTACCTAATAGATAATCTATTTTTAAAAGTTCTGTCTGAATTCTGAGCAAGAATATCTTTGAAATCTAGTCCTAAATAAAAGTGAAATCTAATCTTATGACACTCCACCTTTGGAAAAAAAAAATGTGCTCTGGACTAGAATGGACTGGAGATTATCATTGATTCCACCATCTATTTTTGATAGTTTAGTTGCTTAAATCTTTGTCCAATATATTTCCTTGTTGCAATGGAAGATCTAACACAAAATGCAATGTATGTCACTTTATGAAGTAATGTACAGTTTCAAAATTGTCCTTTTTATTCTTCCTTGCAGAATTCTAAAGCCAGTAAAAATCCCATGAAGTTGTGTGGAACTATTCTCAAACCATAGACTAATCTGTAAGCCAATCTCTGGAGCTGTTTCATAGCTTTACACAAGTCACTTTGGAGTTGCTCAAGGAATCCCAAACTCGATTTACTTTTTAACTAAATTCATATGTAAAAGGATTATTGTGAGAAAGTTTCAACTATCAAAACAAAAGTTGAGTAGACTTCTAGTGTTTGGCAACTGACAATGTATCACGTTCCTGGTGGATCACTAAATTTTATGAAACACATATGTTTACAATAACTGCATGGCCTCAGGACTGAACGTATAGGATTAGTGACCTGTTGGAAGATTCCACAGAAATATATTTCTGTGGAAGAACTAAAACTAAAAAACCTACCTAGCTAGAACTTGTCTAAAGGGAAGAAAAAGTCCAGTCTTTTGAGTTGATCTAGTAAAAAGACCTGATTAAAACAAATGGGTCACACAGAACCCAGCGGACACAAATCTTCAGCAGATAAAAGAAAAAAGCAAGTTTACCACAAAGTTCTTAGGGCTTTTGAAAGGGAAACAGTATATTTTAATGATTCAGTTGAATGAAAAGAATATGCCCCTACTTGCTTTGAAAACAAGGACACTAGGATTCTGTGATTTTGGTTTCTCACTTTCACTGTGCTGGAAACATCCCAGGAGAAGGCAGGGCTAGCTGCGTGAAGGCTGGGATTATGGCGAGAGCGTAGCAGTGGAAAGCCCCACATGAAACTCTGAGACCTGGAGTGAGAGTAGCAAGACTTGAAGAAACACTATTTTTGCGCAAATGAAGTTCTGTAATTCCTGCCAGCGTGATGATTACAAGTATGCAAGACCAGCTGTAAATTTTTAAATATACCCTGGGAAATTTTACAGAGGACTTCAGTTTGGATTAAAGTAAAAATGGAAACCTATGCTTTGTTTATTGTTTTTATAGAGAAATCTTTTTTACTCACAAGTTGACACAGTCAAGCAAGCTCAGCGGACACAATGACAAGCTTATTTCCTATTTGCTGTCTATTCATGGGATTTTATAAACCCGTTAGCATCTGCTTGAGGTTTTTTTTTTTTTCAGCAAGATCCCAGAAAACTTTTTTTTTATTCTTGAAATTCAAAACCAACATTGTGAATGAACCCTTTCTTGATTACTTGAGTGTGCTATGATCTGACTGTGTTCTCTGATTGTGTGTATCAATTAGCACATGTACTATTTATTCAACAAACTTGTTATAGACAAGAGTATCATTGCTTCTATGGTTCCCTTGAATTTATAAAACTGTGGGGATGGTCTTCATATCAGTAGGTTTTCTCTTTCTCACTCGGCTACAAAATTGTCGAGGCTTGCCTTTTTTGTTTAGCTTGGGCTAGCATTCTAAAACTGTAGATATTCAAAAGCACTTGAATCAATGCATGAATGTGATATTTAATTTCCCATCACTATAAAGCTGTGATGGTCTTACACAAAGACAGGTCTAGCTGCTGTTACTGGTTCAGTTTACCTATTTTCACTATGTTGTAGCGAATAATAATTAAATGGCTAAATTCGCCTCTCAGTAGGGTGTCGTGCTTCCTTGAGACAATTTCCCATTTGTTAGAATTACATTTGTATATAAGTGCAAAGAAAGAGGTGAAAAGATAAACAAAAATCTGCTGATAAATTTGAAATTTTTCACTAAAAATATGGCAGTAAAATAGCTGAAGCTCAAATCCAGAGAATCATGTCTCCTGAAAATAAATATCCCCCAAGCTCATAAACACCAAGGCTAGTGGTCAGGAATGAACAGATGTTTATTGCCTCATGTACCCTCTGCTACTCTGGGATAATCTCTTAAACATCCCAAATCCAGTTTGAATTTAAATTAGATTCATATTTTCTTTCACGATTATTCCATTAAAAATATCATATGATTAGCCAATTAAATGGAGGGGAAAAATCAGTAGGAGAGCAATCCCCTTTAATATTTTCAATTAAGATGTAGTGTGGCCAATAAAAACGGCCTACATTTTCATTTTATGGGTACCTATGGAGAGCATTATGACACAAATGACTCAGGAGAAGGTAATCGTTTCAAAATATATTGTAGTGGAAGACTGTAAACAGTGCAGTGTGTTAGCTTACAAGGGATGTGATGAAAACATAAAGTTTTTTTCAAAGGGGCTTCATGTTTATTTTATAGTCTTTTAGGGTGCTTGTGCCTGCCAATTTACAGCACATATTTCTAAAATGCCACAGTGTGTTCTCTCCTAGGGAAGGGTGGGAAGGTGAGGGTATAGCCATTAGGGGCTAATATGTTTCTAAGGAGAAGAGAGTCATGTTACAACTCTATTCTGTCTGCTCCCTCGATTTGAAATGGACCTTCACCAGGGCACAGTATAAAATCTTATTTTCTTATAGGACCATAAGGCAAAACATGAGACTCAGGCTGTGTGATGCCAAACAGCAGGATTATAGAAAATTTCTAGCACAAGGAACAATATCGGATATTTGGACAGAATTATTTTACTTTCTCTGAGTTCTTGAGACTATGTGAACTCCAGTTAATCTTAATAATTCTTAGTGGGTATATGTATATGGTGGCATTTTTAAACAAGCTCTTCTTTATATGAAATTTTATTGGGTTAGGCTAGCAGTGATTTAGTTCTCATGTGCTGGCAAATGTCCTCAGCTTCTCCATATTAAAAATGTTTATCATAGCTTTATTTAGAACTTGGATACTTGATTTTGACTACACAGCAAATTACCAAACTATGTGGGCTGAGGAAAAATCCTTAAATATAGACATTTAATGAACATTTATTAAACATATTCATCTGTATAAAAGCAGACCAATAGTTTCACTAAATCTCAAAAAAGTAAAGTCAAAATATAACAATCAAAGCAACTGAGGGTTAAAATACCAGTAAATAATGAGTCTTTTAAATGATTTTTAAGTAAAATATGTACATATCATGTGTGAAGTCACGTAATATTCTTGATACACATTACTCCTAGCAATCTTTTTCACTAACTAGCGAGATTGATATTGTCAGGCACATCAACATCATAAAGGAAGTTGGAAAATAATCACTGTGTCTGAGGCCATGTTGCTATGTGATTGATCTGGTGGTTGTGTATTCCTATATTCTAAGTACAAGGAAGTCAAGTAAGTGGAGATAGTCAAAATACCTTCCCTTATGAAATGTACATTCTGTATCTACTTTATGTCTAATTAAAATTTGGTGCTCAAACTGTTCCATAAGGTGCCTGTTGTTTCCGACATATATAATGAAGATTAAAACGTGTGCAGCCAATCACGGAAAGTGAGCTTCGTCTTCTAGTCTAGGTTTTGCTCCTGCGGATTTGGTCTACATTTTCTTCCTCTCTTTTACTTTTCCAGGGATGGTATAAATTATATTAATACTTAATTTAAATTCAAGTCCTGATTGATGAATTAGCTTTATTTTTTTTGGAGGGGGGAGATTCAAAAGAACACTAAAGACTGATACTATTTGGGCATAGATTTTAATAATATGATTTTCCACCAAAGTCAGCAATGAAGTTTAGGAGTTTTTGTGTTTTTTCCTATCCCTACATATCTAAGTCTAGTTTAGATTTCCTTTGTTATTATATTTTTGCAAGCTGTCATATAAGACATGTATTCCACATACTCGCCTTAAAGAGTGGAAATATCTCTTGTTAGGAAGGTTTTCATCTTCCTAATGCTCAGGTATTACATAAAAATGCACATCATATTCAATGTGAGATTCAGATCACTCTCTGGGAGGAGGATGTATCTGTATCTTGAAGTGTTCGGTGCTGCCCTTATAGTCACAAGCCTTAAAGGGCTAATGACATTGTTCACCTATACAACATTAATAATCGTATGCGTTTCTGTCTCCCTTTCTTCAGTTCCTAGAAACTTTGACATGTTTCTTCCTATCTAGATGCACTTCGAGTTCTCATAATATTGTAATTGGTTCAGAAATACTTTCTTGCAATTAATCATTCTGTTCTATGATTTTAAAGACAGTAAGGACAGCATATATTTTAATGAGTTTGCTAAGTTTGACATATATGTATGTGCTAGGATTAGATAAGAGCTGCCTTAGAAAGTGACTAAATACTGGTTTGGTTAAGTAACATCAAATCTGAGCACTTAAAAGACACAGACAACTAACAGTAAATACTACTGATGAAGATTTATTTGGCTTTAAATACTGAATCATTCGGATAGAAGATATAGTAACATAATCTTAGACTCAGTATGCTCTGCTATAAGTTGTCAATAAAATATTTATCTTTTGAGGCTGAAAGAAGTTTTAAATGAAGCCAGTTCTGAAAAGCACTCGGTTCAAAGTGGGATAAACCTAGTAAATTCCACTATCATCATCATATTGTACAGTTATTGATACAGTTAAAGCAGTATAGAAATTTATTAATTTATAAATGAAAAATATCTTATTGTTATTCATTCTAAGTCACTGAAAAAAGGTTTCATGATTCCTATATCTTTATAAATTAGAAAATTGTCATGAATGTGGACAGTATGGGCAGTTGTGTCATCAGCGTGATTTGAAGACACTTCAATGTATATTCTTCACTCCAATCCGAGATTGATATTCTTTCTTTCAGGCTATTTACTCACTTGCTTAGTCATTTTTTCTATGATGATGCTTTGGCTTTAGTTTCTGTTGAAATATAATAGATATAGATATAGAAATATTATATACATATAGCTCATGTATATATACTATACATATATATATGTCATACATACAAAAAGGCAGAAATAAGAAAGAAGAGAGGAAGGAAGGAAGGAAGGAAGGAAGGAAGGAAGGAAGGAAGGAAGGAAGGGAGGAAAATAAGAATGCCCTCAAAAGCCAAAGGAATCCTATAAACAGTTAAAGAGAATATAGATGTTAAGCTATGAGACAGAAAAATATTAAATAACTATAATCAACATAACAAAACTATAGTGACAAAAGTTGAAAACATGCAAGAGAGATGAATATTTCAGAGGTAGAATCTATAAAGCAACTAAATAAAAAAAAACTAAATGACAGAAAAACAGTGATGAAAATATACATGATAGCTTCATCAGCTGGAAAATTATATAGATTTACAAAAATCATGCAAATTGAAACATGATGATAAAAAGAGTGGGACAAAAGAAAAAATATCCAAGAGACTCAATGTAACATATTTTGTCAAATAAGTCACATTAGCATAGAAGAACTATTCAAAGAAATAATAACCAAGAACTTTTTAACATTATTAAGAGATCATAGAACCAAGAAACTTACAGAAAACTACACAGCATTAAGATTTTTCTAAAACATCTTTACAGACTGGATACAGTAGGTATAACAATCACAGAAGCCTTCAGAAGACAAAGAACTCATGAAGAAAAATATTTTTAAAATATATCATATTCTATATAAAAAATAAGAGTGATAGAATATTTCTACAAACCAGAAAATGTAAGGAATATATTTATTAAATGAAACATAGAAATCAGTCCAGATTTCCATATTCTGTAAAAATATCTGTCAAACAATAAAGACTTTCTCTGACAAAACAATCTGCAAGAGAAATGAAAGGATGTTTTAGGGAAAAAAAAAACTGTATATATCAGACTGAAATTTTACTTTTTTCAAAAAAAGAATAAATACTACAAGTGAAGTAAAATTAAATAATTTTTACTATTTTATTTTTCTGAACTATTACTCATATCTGGGAAAAGTAGCAATGTAGCATATACTAACAATATGGAGAAAAGGAAGAAATGTAACAAAAAGTGCCATGAAGAATGCTTTAACACAAAAGTTAAATGTACTGATAAATAGGAGGGATAAATTGAAATTCAATTTTTATAAAGCCTACAGTTTACACTAATGAATCCCAAATTAATAGGCACAAATTTAACAAAATGTGCAAACCTTGTATATTCAAATCCAAAAACCCTGGTAAAAGGAAGTCTTAAAAAGTGGACAGTTATAAGATGTTCATGCATTGTAAGGCTCAGTATCATGAAAGCATTAATTTCACTTTTAATATATAAATTTAACTAATTAAAATTAAAATACCAGTGAGTGTTTTTCATATATTAGTAAGTTGATTCTAGATTTTACCTGAAATGTCAATGGAAGCATTATAGTCACAATACTGAAAATAATGACATGAGCACAATCATAATAATTGACGTTCAGTTCAATGTAAAATTATAATAGCATTGAAGTATTGTTGGAAACATAGTTTCAGAAATCAGTGGAACAGACATAGACTTGAGTCAGATCCACACAGGTACAATAAAATTTTATTTTTGATGAAAAATTAAATGCAATGCAATAGAAAAAGGAGAACAATTTGATGAATATTAGAACAGTTGCACTCCCATAAGCAAAGCAAAATACCTTGTCAAATGTTTTGCACCTAATTTAAATTTTCTACAAATAATTACATATGTGGGTGCAAACTGTAAAATAACTAAACAATAACAACATTAAAGAAAGTCTGCTGGCTCTCATGTTTGACAAATCATTTACATGTATGAAAGCAATAATCTGATACATAAGCCGGGTGTTGTGGCACGCACTTGTAATCCTGGCACTCAGGAGGCTGAGGCAGGATTGTGGCAAGTTTGAGACCAGCCTGGGCTCTAAAGCGAGCTCAAGTCCAGCCTGATACATTAAGTATTATTGACATAGGTCTTTTTCATAATATAAATATTTTTCTCTCTGAGAGATTCTTTAAAAATAAATTTAAAAGTCTGGAGACAGGGATAAATATTTACAAATGAAATATCTTCTAAATACTTTTAATTGGAGATGTACACAAGATACCACCACTCAATAACAACTAAACAAGCAATATTAAATATGGACAAAACATGAACTGAAGCTAAAGAAGACACACATAAGGTAAGAAAAAATTCAAACTGGTTGCAGTGGTACACCCTGCAATCCTAGCATTCGGGAGGCTGAGACGGGAGGATCATTGCAATTTTAAGTCCAGTCTGATCTTCAAAGTGAGCTCAAGGTCAGCTTGAACTGCATAGTGAGAACCTGCCTCAAAAAGACCAAAAAATAATTATAGAATTCTTCTAAATTCTTAAATATATTTGCAAAAGACAAATAAAAATTAACTGAAATGATTTTTAACAAATGGTGTCAATATCAAGTAAAGGTGATAGTGATGACAGTCACATTATAGACCATATAATAATTTTTTATTTAGAGAAAAAAAGCAAAACAGAAAAGAGTAGAAATAATACAGAATTTTAAAAATATAACACTAAGAAATCACTAGTGGATAAATTATATATTGTTATCGTAGAAGTAGTTGTTCAAGTTACAAAATCAGAGCATTAAAAGTGGACAATCAGGCTGGGGATTTAGCTCAGTGGCATAAAAAAAAAGAAGTGGACAATCAAACAATGACAGCACAAACTATTCTGTTGGATGAACTAACAAAAACCTAGTAGTATGGTTATCTTATCTTGCACACTTAAACATACATACAGTTATATCCTTTAGAGCACTTTCTTTCCCTTTCATTATTACAATATTTATTATACATTTTGGATCTTATTACTCTTTCAGTTTTTTATTATTTTATATAGATCATATAAGTTTTATATGGAATTAAATAAGAATTCATCATGCCATCCAGCAATTCACTGTCACATATTTATGTAAATAAACTGAAAATATGTACTAAAATTTATAGTTAATTAAAATCATGTAAAACTGAATGCAAACCGTATGTACCTCAACAGGTTAGTACATAAGCATTTGTGTGTATGTATGAACAATGAAATACTACTCTGACGTACAAAGGAATAATGAATTAGTGATACATTCTGCATGGATGAATTGAAGTATATTTTTATTACTTCATGGAGGTTGATCCAAAAAGTTATATATACTCTTTGATTTTTATTTATGTAACATTCTGTAAAAAGGCAAAACTACAACAATCAAAAAGCTTGGCATAGCATAAGCTAAAATATGATTATTCTTCAAGACAGTTATTAAAACAATTTTTGCAGTGATAGTATAATGGTATTATAATGATGGTATCATAATGATATGTGCGTAGGTATTTATGTTTGTCAAACTCATAGCATTATATGACACTAACTAATTATCACTAAAGTATAGGATGAAAATCAAAAGAAAATACCAAGACATAAGAGAAACAAAGGCTGGAATGTGGACTCTGACAAATTTTCTAAGCATAGTACAAATGCAGTGAGGTTATATTACATTCACTGAGGGAGACACAGGAAAAAAACAGCTGACTCAAATTATGTTGGAAAATAAATTTTCTGCTTTTTTTCTAAAGTTATCTCAAAATAGAAAGGCAAAATAATGTGATAGTGCATCCTATTTATGTATTCATATATATACACTTAAAATATAAAGTATTTATATAATTTTTCAAATCCATATATGAACAGTATAAAATGTTTTCTATTGAATAACAAAAATATTTTAGAAGTACGTTGTCTATTTTCTAAGCAGTAGATCAATGTCTACTTTTTTAAAATTGATTTCTAGCTTAATTCTACTGTGGTGAAATATCAAAGTATGAAATGTTCAATTTAAAAGTAAATATTGAAGTGATTTTTTTCTAAATAGCATATGGTAATTTTTTGTGAACATTCATTGCCCATTTGAAATAAAGATGCATTCTGTCATATTTTTGTGCTATGTCTATTTATATCAGACATAATTAGGTCAAGTTTGTTCATTGTATTGCTCAAATCTTTTACGTAACTTTACCAACTTTGTATGGTTTATCTACTTGTTAGTGGAAAAGTATGATCAAATGTCTCTGATGTGGTGGATTGACAACTGATGGTCAACTTGTAATACTAACTTGAACTGAATCAGCATGGGGCTGAGCGTGGATGGCCCACCTGAGGATTGTCGCCAAGACAAACAGGAGAACTGGAGAGGAAGAGTTTTGGGTTGTTGGTTCTGTTTGATGTTGTTAGTTCTCCTGTTGCCATGGATTCTCTGGCAGGAGCTTGTCATGCTAGTTTCCTGATATGAAGTCAGCTGTTATTATCAGAGGAGTTGGGACCTCATTGTTGCTGAAGATGGCTGTGGTACTTTTTGGAGGAGCCCTGGTCCTTTCTTGGAGCATAGTTTTCCTGGCTCCAGTGGATTCCTCAACCTGTTAGCACAGATCATTAATCCTGCTGGCACAGACTTTCTAGCTTCCACCACTGACATTTGGTTCTTTCCATTGCAGATAAGTGAAACAGACTGGCCTGAGTCACTGCCATGGGCTCTAGACTTCCAGCTGGATTCATGCTGGACATTGTCATGGGCTCTAGGTCTTCAGCTGGACTTATACAGGACATTACTGTGGGATTCAGGCACTTGGATGGATTCTCTAGATCTTTGGCATTTTGACAGATTTCCTGTACTTTCATTGTATTTGAATCCTTGTGTGACAATTATAAATAACCCTATAAGTTATGTGTCCTGTATTGTCTTGTTCTTATTGCAAACCCTGACTACAACAAAAATTGGTACCTAGGGAGTGGGTCATTGCTGTGATGTTGCCTGGCCTTGTGGCTTAAGAGCCTTGGGGATTAATCTAAAAAGGTTTTGAGAGACTGACTAAAAAGACAGCCCCTGTATGCTGTAAACTACATTGGAGACTCTGGTTGGAGCCTGGAAAATCAGAGTACTGACGGAAATGCTGCCAGTTAAGATGAAGCTCAGGAGGCTTCTTTAGAGGACTGCATTGGCTACTGGATTCCAGGTAGTATATTTTGCTTTGGCAGTAAGTTGGTTTGTAAGGTAATAGAGATATTACCTTGGTGGCAGAAAAATTTCAGTGCAGTCTACTATTGGGATGGTAGCATGGTTATTGTTGAAAGCTTTTGACCAGATTTATGTTGAAAATTAAAAGCAAAAAGCAAATACAGTGATTTGAAGCATTTGACCGGATGGAAGGCTCCAGTGGAATTGTACATTGCAAGGATAACACAGAGGACAACATGGTTGTTGAAAAGGAACAAGACAATAAAAAAATGAACTGAAATCTTTCACCCAAAGGGAAGAGTGTATTTGAATTGCTGGAGATCCTTGTTTTTTAGTCTTGCCATTCTCTGTTAAAAATTTAAAGGAAAGCAAGGACTGTGATTGTAATATTTCTTTTAATTTGATTTTAATGTTATTTTTACATTTGTAATCATGTTAATCAAAGTGTTGTGATTTTAACTTTAAATTTTGGTCACCCTTTGAATATTTTGCTTTTGGTGCTGGAATGAATGTGAAAAAAATTGTATATATGTAATTGTTGTATTAATGTAAATCTGAATAGACTAAGACACGTTAACTTTTCATAAACCTGCCATTATAAAATATGGTTTAAGGAAATGTGTATGGTTGTTAAGTTGAGCAGGGGCGGATTGTGTGGGACTGATAATTGGTGGTCAACTTGTTGTTGGTTTTCTGGGGTGTTGTTGGTCTTCCTGTCACAGTTGGGTTTGTTCTCCTGGAGAAGCGTGTCATGCTGGCTTCCTGACACGAACTCAGCTGTTACCATCAGAGAAGCTCAGGAACTCATTGTCGCTGAGGATGTCAGTGGTACCTTTCGGATAGCTCTGGTCCTTATTTTGAGTGTCACTTCCTAACTCCAAAACGGGTCCTCAGCCTACTGGCACAGATCCTTCATCTCTTCAGTCATTTCCTAAACAACATTGTGTGACAGCTGTTTACATAGCAATTGCATTGTTGGATATCTGAAATATTCAGAAGACTATTTCAAACATGTAGGAGGATGTGAACAGGTTATATACAGACGTTATGTCATTTTATAGAAGAGACATGATTATTCATCAATTTTGGTATCAACAAGGGGTGTGAAAGTGGTCCTGGAACCAGTCTTCCGCAGGGCCTGAGAGACAGTTGGGTTTAGTTTTTGTCCTTTTAGCACATCAAAGCTGTTTCTCCATTTTCTTTGATTTAAATTATTTATGAGATATATCTTTGAGATTCTATACTTGATTCTTCATATGAAACATTTATTTTTCCCTCTGAACATATTTAAAATTTCTATTTATTACAGACTGTGAGAAGTTTGATAATTATGTACTGTGACATCATTTCTTTCAAGTTATTTTTTACTAGGGTTTGTTGAACTTCTTAAATTTTCAGATTTACAATTTTTATTCAATTTTGTAAAATGTTGAAAATCTTTATTAAAATATTTTTCTCTTATGAATTTTCAATTACATAGGGAAGAGTCTCCATTGCTTGTTTTACAAATCACTGGTGATGACCTCTCAGTTTCTCTTAGATGATCTTTTTATTTCAGCCATTGTAACTTTTATTAGTAGCAGCTCAAATATACCTTTATTTTTTTGAAAAATTCTTTGATATCTCTACTTTTAAAAAATATCTTACATTATCATATTAGATGTTTAATGCTTTCAGCTAGTTTGATTTATGGTCAAATTTGATTAATTGATTTTTATTTTAACAAAGATATTAATTTCTAGCTTTTGGTGTGTCTGATATGCATCTCTCTCTCTCGCTCGCTCGCTCTCTCTCTTTCTCTCTGGCTCTCTCTCTTTTTTGGTACTGGAGATTGAACTCATGACCTTGCACTTGCCAGGAAGGCACTTATGCCACCAAGCTAAATTCCCAGTACTATTATAACTCTTTGTGTTTGATTAATTTTACTTATTTTTTAAATGGAGTATGAACTGATCATCATACTGGACTCTAGCTCCAGGGTCTTTTTCAAAATATCTATTTTTATATTTGTTTGTTCATTTGTTTATTTATTTTAAGACAAGTTGTGGCTGGTTTTGAATTTGCCTTCCTCCTACCTCAGCATTGCACAGTCCTTGGATTATGGGTGTGTACCACCACATCTAACTAAACTGTTTAATTTTTGAGGTTTTTGTTTTTTGATTTTCAGAGTTATTTGAATTAAGTTGAGTTTTTCCACCCTTCCTTTTGAGATGTTAGACAAAAGCATAGCTGACACCTAATTATTTCTCACTACTGAGGAAAGATTCTTCTAATGAGCTGATACTATCACAGGAATGAAAGGTTTAGCAGTCATTCTGTGAACAAGCATGATGCCCATCTCTTTTTCTTTATTAACTGTTTATTGAGATATTTTAAATATATGCAGTATTCACTTTTATCTGAGGGACTTTGTAACTGTATATGACTGATCTCAAGTCTTGTTCTTTCCCATTCCCTTATCCTCCCTTCAATCACTCTTCCCCTCATTTGCAAAAGCTGTTTCCATTTCTTCCTCTTTTCTCTATTCTTTTCTTCACCTTTCTTTCTTTCCTCCTCCCTCTCCCTAATTCCATTTCCCCACTGAGCATTTTCTTCCTGTTTCATAATAGTGTTTTGTTTCTGTCACCTACTGTTGCTGTAGCCTCCTCCGGTGATTTTTTCCTTGGACCCAGTTGTTCACCTCATGTGTACTACCCTGGACCTGCACCCTACTGAGTACTTACACTGTCTGTACTCGAACGTCCTCACTGGTTTCACTTCTTTAGAGCTCTGTCCTGAAAACTCCAGCTATTTGGTTTTTCTGGATACACAGTGAAGCTTTTTTGCCACTCAAGATGAACGTCCAAAATCGCTTGCTTCCCCCAGCCCCCGTGGAACTGTGTTGCAATTTACAAATGAACTCAAAGCAAGAATGTGGGGATAAGTCCAGTTATGAATTTTTCTTTCTGTTATGTTCAGTTCTGTTTTCTATTCTTTTCCCTTTGCTCCCTCTCCCCCTCCTCGTTCTTCTCACTTTGTGTCAAGAATCTTATCTTTATTTATGCCTTGTCCTTAAAAACAGTTTACTCATACATTTTTCATTTGCTTTATTTTGCAGGCATTGGGGATGAAGATCAGGTAACTACTAGTCACCTCTGCATTTTGAACAAAAGCAGAATTTCAGAGAAACAACTACTACCGTAGTTTCTAACTGACTTCATTTCAGGTGGAACAACAATATTTCACTTATTTGGCTGTACTCTCTAGCCATCTATTGGAAGCTGTATTTTGTTTACCTATCATTATGATGCTTGTCAAGAACTTAGAATTCTGGATATGTATCTCGTTTCATCTTCATAAATTCTGATAAATGTTAAAAACATCTTTGCACTCTCCCTGCCTCTGGGGTAACCCTTGAATTTATGTTGGTTTTTATTGGAGCTCTTGTCTTTATATAATTACATTTAATTTCATGGATTTAAAGGTTGTTTAATAATGAGATTTTAGGTTGGACTTTTTTATACCATTCACCTTGCTCACTTTATAAATACATAGTATGTTCTCTGTAAATCTAGTTTTACTACCATTGAAAGATACAGATTGAATTTTAACATTATACCAAATAACGTTAAATGATATCTGACCTTAACTGCATCAATTTTAAGTTCTATGAAATTGGAAGATTTACTATTCTGATAAAATACATATAGTACTTCTTAAAAAATTACAACTTTAAATAATAGTTGAGAAATGTGCAAATGAAAAATACCTCCAGGGGTTTTACATAAAGACGGGAAGCCTGTAACCATGTGACAAGAATACTATATGATCTTGCCTTTCTCAGAGGAGAATTTGAATCTAATTCTGAGCTTCTCAAGAGAAAAAATATTGGCATTTAATTAACACCACAAGGCAGACAAACATAGTTCATGTGATCTTTATCTCTGATGTTTGCCTTGGCTGCTTTCAGAAACAGGAAGCTTTCAACAATTTCAGCTTTCTGTAGGACTCTTTCAGGTGCCTCCAGGCATCACACACATAAGCTACATGCATAATGTGGTTTTATTTATGGGGACACTTGCTGAGACTTGTAAGAAGCTGTTTTTATATTGTTATTCAAACATCAAACTGATTTTACTGTGTTACTTACATAAGTACCTCTGGGAGAATATACTTTTATGAAAAAAGTCATCCATATGAAAAAAAAAATTATTGAACTTCTTCCATAAGCCTACATTCCACAATGCCTTCAGTAAGTTCAGTTGACTTTGTAGATAAAAACTGAGTTTTAATTTCAGTTGCTTTTTACTTTGTGCCATAAGAATAGAATCAGAGGTTAAACCCTCACCTTCAACACAGTGGCACCTGCGCAGATTGACCTCAAACTTGCAATACTTTTGCCTCAGCCTCTCAAATAGCTGGGATTACAGGCATGCTCTGCTGTGCCTGGCTAGAAAGAGTGTTTAATTCATAATAAAAAATATAGTGATAGTTAATTTGAAAGATAACTCAAAAAACAAAAATATTTTGATCACCTTCTATGTGCAAAGCAACAATAAAATTCCTAAGGAAAAAAGCAGCAAACAAAACTCTAAGTTATTGAACTAGGAATAAGAACACAGTGTATCTAAACAGATATATACAACATCAGATTGACAAATCTAGAGATTTTTTAAAACAATGATAGAAAATGCCAGAATGAGAGGGAATGGGCTAATATTGGTAATGACTGGTATTTCTCATTGGTAATGAGTCATTATTTAAATTAAAATCTAATTGACAGGAAGTAAGGTATGGAATGATAAGAGAATCTCTAAAGTAAATACAAAGCTCATTTAGAGGCATTAAGATGATATATTATTCAAGAAAGGCCATATTCATCCTGGTTTCCCATGTAAAACATCATGTCTCAAAGTGCATATTTAACAGGGGTTTCTTCATCATATCACTCTAAAGTTTCATTGCACCTGAATGAGATCCTTCATATTTTGGTCTTCCCATGTATAAACCAGATCCTAATGAATCAGAAGGCAAGGAAAAAGAAACTGTAGAGTCACATATAGGCTTTTCTCTGAAAAGAACCAGGTATTGGTAAATCCTGATAATGCCTACGCTAACTGGAGAAACAGCTCAAAAAAAATTAGGAAGCACAATAAAATTGTGTCATGCTAGAATGTACAAATATGTATAAAATCACAAGATGAGGTTTAAGATAGATTTAAAATTTTTAAGGGTTCTATAGGCCAAAATTTAGTTATTTTAATTTTATTTTGAGTGCAACGAGAAGTTATTCATTGCTTTAAATAATCATATGATCTGATTGTTATTTAACAGTCAGTCTGAATGGTATATAGAAAAAACATTAAGCCAAACTATAATGAAATAGAAAAAAGTTCAGTTTTTAGGAAATGCTTGGTATAATAGAAAAACAATGGAGTGAAGTGGGTTCACTTGTAATATATTTTGGAAGTAAAAACTGACAGAATTTCCCAAAGAATTGGTTGGTGGGGGAAAGATAATGTTCTGATTTTTGTCTTGAGAAATGACATCATGTCTATTTACTGCAAAGGGAAAGATGTTTTGAGATGCAGGATTAAGATATCAATTCAAAATTGTGTTTTGAACATGTTTGATAGGCGTATTAGAGAATATCAAACATATGCCCTAAAGATGCCATTTCTGGTAATGTAGAAAATCATTAATGACAAAGATACAGATTTTTGACTCTTCAGCATATAAATGGTATTTTTAAACCATTAATAGTATATTTACCCATGAGGCCGTGGGGGCTTTATAAAATAAGATTATTGTTGATTTGTGACAGAAAAAAAAGTGTCTATTCTAGTTATTCTAACACTGCTTCCATTGTTAGGTGCAGTTTTGGGGAAACAAACTGTACACATTTTCACAATGACAAACAACATGGTGAAGTTTTCAGGGAGTAAGTCTTAAAAATGGTTTGCCTTCCTCTCTAATCAATAAGAAGTAGTTTTTAAGACAGCTGCTATTTTCTGGTGCAGAATACATCTCAGCATTTCCAGCTGAGTGGTTCTGGAGGCTGCTTCATGATTGCATTTTATGTTACTTATTGAAAGGTCCACAATTACTATGCCATCTTTCACAGCAAAAGATGATTCTGCTGACCCACCATTGCCAAAGAATATGAACTACAGAATGGGCTTTATCTGGGAGTCTGCGTTATCTTGCCTCTGTCCTTAAGACACTAACCAAATACCACTGTAAGAAAGTCTCCACAATCTTTACCTGCCTGTTCATCTGAGAAAACCCAAGTTCACGGTTCAGTAAAATATATTCAAGATGATCCTTCTCCTCCATCATTTATGAATTTATGTCAATACACTTATGATCTGTAGTTTCATTTTAATGTGGAAATTTATAAAACATAAATTAACAATCTAACTTACTATATTGATATACTTTGTCTTTCTTAGCAAATAACCAAAATATGTGACTTTTATTTTAAATCTTCTTTGAATTTCCTAAATAATCTAGGTTTGATCAAATAGAAGTTGTTCAACAGAACAGGTGGAATATGTGTGTATTAGTGTGTGTGTGTGTGTGTGTGTGTGTGAAGGAAGTGAGTGTGAAGCAAGTGTGTGATGGGAAAATGAGTTAATATTAAAATTCTACAGTCCATAGTTTGAATAGGTTACATGACACAGATTATTTTACTATATGGAAATGATATCTATATTTTTGAATATGAAATTCTAGAAATATATTTAAAATAATGTTTTAATAGATAATTTGTTTGAACCTTCAATATAAATTTAATTTTATCAAGTTTTGATCAAAAGTAGTCACTAGAAATTTTTTACAAATTAATGTAGCATATTTAAATTGTCATATGTTAATTTCCCAAAATATATGTGAGACTATTCTGTGTACAAATTGTTCTGTTATAAAATGTTTTAGTTAATCTGTAATATCTGATACATTTATTGATTTATTCAGTCAATTCAATATTATTTATACTTTTTTCCTTTTCTATTGTTATTGAATGTAAAATTTGTTATTCACAATAATTCTTATCTCTATGTCTGATTATTATTTTTACATAATTCTAGTAAGGAATCACAAGTTGAAAGGACATTGTCATTGATACAGTCTTTGATTCATTTTGACAAGTAGACATCTAGAAATAGTATATTAATTTACTTTTCTACTTGAAGAAGATAAAAAAGTATTTTAATATAACATCATTGTACTTTTTCTAATTGATAAAACTTTACAATTTACTATTTTATTATTAATAATTGAAAACTTTTTATCACTCTTTAGGAATTTTCAGATTTTTCAGAAATGTCTATGACATTTGCTCTCTTTTGTAATCTAAAACATTCCAGTTTCTAAAAGCTTTTAACTTATTCTGCACATAGTATTTCATTAAACATATTAAAAATTTCTAACTTTTTGCTTTGTATTTTATTCACTGGGTCAAATTTTAATGCACAGAAATATGACCTATGGGATGATAGACTATCTCATTAGCAAAACAAAGAATAAAGATTATTTCTTTAGAAGAATTTAATATATCATTAAAATTCAAATATTTTATTGAAAAATACATGGCAAAAGGTACAACTGATTATTTTCTATGCAATATTAATATAATAATTATATGGAGAGTTTGAGGTTTTTTCAATTTTTCAAGTGAATTTTGTCTTTATTTCTAGTTGAGGACTTAAAAGAGCAATGTAAATCTAACTTTACTTGTAGGATGTAAACTTCATCATGTCTGTTAATATCCTTGATGATTTTTGCATAATATGCTTTTTATATTTCTTATGGAAATGTATATCATGCCAGAAATCCATGTATTTCAAAAAGTTAATGAAGTGTATGGAAAATGCCTTATAAAACATTTTTGGTGTGACCCTTCAAAGCTTCACATTGTTGATTTTCATTTTCTGATTAAAAAAAAATATCCTGATTTTGCAAATTTTTACTTTCTTTTAAATAAAAGGCATTTGGATTTAGTTCCCACATTGCTTGCTTTATATTTGTATATTCACTAAATCTTTAATTCATTTTTTCTAAGTGAAAAGTTTTCTTTATCAAATGTTTTACAAGCAGTATTTCAGTATTTTTTTTTTTTGGTGTTGTTTCTTTTTTCATCCTAAAAATATATGTCAAGCTCTAAATGTTATTTTGGCAAAAAAAATCTATGTATTTTGAAATATATTTATTTTCAGATTCATTTAAAAAGTTATTTTACAAATAATAATATATTTATGCATTCTTTTCTCACTAGATCATAGATTGCGTACATTTAATATCTTTAATTTTTCAGTGGTCTTATTTGCAGGATTATGAGAAAAATTTTGGTGAAAAAAGTTGAATAATTGGCCAATAAACTAAAGTAGTGATACATTTGGATTTTTCTCTTTTTGTTAGGAGTACATATTCATTACATAGAATAATGGGTTTCATATTGGCAGATTTGTATATAACATGCTTTGATTGTTTCCATCCCCCCTTGCCCTACTTATCCACTCCCACCCAGTGTACCAGAATTTTAAACTGAGTTTACCTGTTCTTGCTCAGAATATCTTCTCTAATAGTCACCAACATTAAATATTGTCTTACTTATTTTTCATTTATTTATTTGATTACTGTTGTAAAGTTTGTTTAATTTGAAAGGAGTAAATTTTAAGTGTCCTGTTTTAAGCAATACGCATTCCCTAAAAATTGTTCTGATATGTATCAGCATAGTTAGTGTTTTAAGATTTCATATAATTTCAATATTCTTTGTGATTTGTCTGTTAAGCTGAACATAAGGTCTGACATTTTTTACGCATGGCGACATGTCTGTAGTTCGCTAAAATAAAACCTCAATATTTCTTATGTGGAACCCATATATAAATAAGTAGAACTAACAGGTCCACGTTAACTTTCTTTAGAAGCAAACAAATAAAAATCTTTGCCAGACTAATTTCATATGCATTTCTAACATCATATCCAAAAGTTATGAGGTTTTCATTATTTCATTATGTCAAGTACATTGATGCTGCGAATGTATTTGTCAACTCTAGTATATATTAAGTGTTATCTCACTGTTATATTAAATATTTCAAGATAGCTAGTAATTTTAATCTCCTTTTTAAAAGTACTTATTGAATACCCTTTGTCTTCTTTTGTAATGTTCACAAGAGGGATTTTTTTGGGAATTATTTACTTTTTTTTGGCTTGTAAGGGTTCTCAATGTATTCTTAAAAAAAATCTTTCATGAGGTACTATTTGCTGATCCAACAATAACCTGCAATTACATTTTTAAAATGTTGTGTTTGGAAGATTAGGCATATTTAACTTTGCTGTGTTTCAATTTATTACTCCTTTTCTTTTTTATTTACTGTGTTTTTCTTTTATCTACAAAAGATTTCTATTTTGATGTTGCATATTGTCGTATATTTTCATAAAGAGACTTTAGAGTTTTACGTTTCACTATGTTAATGATCAGTGTCAAATTTACATTCATGTATGCTGCCAGGTAACTGAGTTTCACTATCTTTTATTCTACGTAGACATCTAGTTTTTGTAGATGTCTGTTTTAGGAGATTTTATTACAATTATAAATAAGTCCAGTATTTTGCATTAGGACCATAGTAAAGATGGCTTGAGAGCATCTCAGGAATCAGCAAGACCCCATCCTTAACACGCTCAAGGATATAAGTGGATAAAAGTAAATTCCTTTAAAAGACTGCTTTTGGCAGAATGACCTTCTCCATAAGGCATTTCAGGGAATCAGTCCCTCAGGTTCAATTAATATTACTCAGCCATGCAGGCCCACAAGGACCTTTGCAGCTGTGATCCAAGGGGACCTGGATACTGCCTATGCAAGCATCAAACCTCCACATGTTGCTAGTGTTTCAGGCAGGCAAAATGCAGCAGTGGATTTTTGTCCTGAACACTTTCATCCAGACTTCAGAAGGCGGCCTTGGGGGCCAGTCAGTATGCCTATGAGAAACTGTGAGAGTGAAGCTACTAGTGGAGACCCCGGTAAGTTGGAGATGCTATTAATGTGGAACATCTGCTTAGGAGTGAGTGAAGCCACCCCAAAAGAGAGGTCATGAGGTCATGTGCAGCAACACTCAGTGTTGCACCGCCAGCGCTGGAACTATGGAATTTTATTTTTACCCTGTTTGCTTTTAGTCTTTCTTTTGTCCCAATCCTTTCCACCTTTTGGAATGGTCATATTTACTCCATCACTGTTTGTTGGGAGTGTTTCTTAAAATTTCCTAATGAATATTGTTATTAACTTCATGTACCTAGCCAATAATTAAATTGTCATTAAAAGTGTCAAAGTATTTCCTAGCTGTATATAATTTCATTAAAGATTTATAGCTTTGTGATATTAATACAAAAATCTGGAAGTTGAGTTAACTCAATACTCCAAATTTATTTTATTTTATTTTTTGTTTTTTGCTTTTTGTTTCTTGAGACAGGATGTCATTATTTAGTTCAGGTTTATCTTGAATTCAATATGTAGACAGGCTGGCCTTGAACTCATGATAATCCTCCTACCTCAGTTTCTGAAGTGCTGAGATTACAGGCACGTATCACATGCCTTTCCTCCAAAATTTATTTTATAGGAATATATTAATGTTCCTTATATCAGTGATTTTCTTTTTTCTTTCTATATCTGCTCTCTGCATTTATCCCATTGTCTTTATATATCATGTTGTTTTTTTTAGTCCATTTAATCTATGAGTCTTTTTTCACTCTTTGTGTACTAAGTTTTCATGATGGCAAAAAGATTTAAATTTTTCTTTGATAATTTTAGCAACTTAGAATATGCTTCATCTTTAATCACTGGTACTCTTATATTAAAATACCACAGACCAGGTAATTCATAAACAATATAAATGTTTCTTGCAATTATGGAAACTGTGAAGTTCAAGATCAAGGCACGAGCAGCCTCCACGTTTGGGGATGGCATCCTTTCCTCCTCCCAAAATGGGATCATGTGGCTGAATCCTCCAGAGAGGGCAAAAACTGTGTCCTCACAGGACAGCAAGCACAGAACAGGAAAGCTAAGGTAATTCCCAGCAGCACTGTTAGAAGGCGCAACTTAAGAGGATAAAGTCACTCTCCAAAAGTCATGTTTCTCAAAAACACCAAACCAAAGCATGTTCTTATTTGTATCCTCTGGAGTGAATACTTTTCATATTAACAGTTAATTTACAAGGAACTTTGTCACCAATAGCCAAATACAAGCTAGTATATATTGCAGGGGAATTATTCTATAGAATTTGTTTGTTAGTGTTTTCTTAGCTTCTTATAACCTGCACCTAAAATCAGATTGTGACTCGATTCTAATTGAGCCTCAGTAACTATTTTTTACAAATATAAATATTACTCATAGATACCTATTCTTCATGAATATTTACAAGTTAGACTTTTGTCTATAAATATTCAGAAGGTATGAACAATTATTTTAAATTTTCAGTTTATTTTGATCTTAATTTAAATGTTCAGTAGTATCTTTACTACTACTTTAGTAGTAACAGAGCCATTTGATTCAATTGCCAGTACCAGAGGTGCATTCAGCTGGAGTACCTAGCTGTTTGAGGGATTTAGAACATTTAAAGTATTGTTTTAACTCTTTTCGGAGCAATCACAAACTACGAACATGAGGAGTCTGGGCCACCAGCACTCTTCTCTAGTTTTTGTCACCATTAACACAAATGTGTTTTGCATCTGCCCCATTTTTTTTTTATTGGTCTCATGCTCTTCTACAAACTGACAAAATTCATATATAAAAGGCAGGGTTTAAACTAGCCTTAACTTACCATGTCCCTAACAAGACAGTATATAACATAGGTCTGCCCAGTCTCAGTCCTTGATTTCACTGACCTCGGTGATCTCTAAATAAAACTCAGAAGTCCGTGTATCTTCTGCTTCACATATTTAAAAGAAGTTTTATTGCCTTGATGTTGCAAATATGTTAGTATGGATTATAAGCTACCAATTGAAATTCTTTGTTAACGTTCAAGATGAAGTCTGCCTGGAAATAAAACTTATTGGATATAGTGCTGAGATGGGTGGATAGAGAGATTTGAAAAATTAGAGCTTCTAAGCTCTAAATGTCTCTTCAAAACTTACTTGTGTAAGAAAGGAAGAGATGTCAAAAATTTTTCGTAAATGACACAGTAAATATTAAATTTTTTATCTTTGTCTCAATTATGGTATTAAGCTTTTGAAATGCAAACAAGTGTATATTATATATATAATATGTAAAGGACATGAATATGATTTTTTTCAATTAAACTGTATTCATAAATAATAGACAGTGACCACAGGTCCTTGTTTGCTAAGTTCCAGTATAAAATAATAAGTTCTGTCTTGTTTCACTGTTCTGTTATAACTGATGTGTCTCATGTAGTCATGAGAAACTTTAGCTAAAGAAAAACTTTCCATGACTTGCTATGGAAAGTGCGCCTTATCCCCTACAGTCACTCAACTTTTATTTTCTGTTCTATTCCTTCACTTTTTCGAGTAAATCCAGTGATGTAATGTTCATAAGAGAGACATAATATTGTGATTCTGGGAGAGGAGGGTGGTCTGTCAACTTAAAGAGCAGTGCTCTTGAAGTGAACCAACAGCTGCTTTGTTCTTTGTTATATTTCCTAGGGCTCTGGGAGAGACATTTTCTACCTCTTCTTACTTCCTGGGAACCAGGCTGCTGCTCTCACAGAAGTGAACAACAGGAAGGTCATCTATTATTTTCTCAACCAACTTCAACTGTCATTATATTTAACGCCAAATCTTTTCACATAACAGTAAAAGATGTTCTTTGACTTGAACTTTAGAGTGTTGAATTTCATTTTTTTTTTGTCTTTTTTCTTCAAAAGTATTTCAGTCCAAAATGTGAAGTGTCTGTAGTTACATCTGTTGGCCCAATATGTTCACAGACTGGGCACTGTTTATCATAATGAAAGTAACACACTACACAGCTCTGGGGCATTTATTTTAGTTATAGTTAAGGAAACTAAAAGAGAGATGAAAAGGCAGGCTCTGGAAGGAATTAAACTCCCCCAGAAGCCTATTAGTTTCTCAAACTCTCAGCAAACATATGAGAAAGGGTCTGATTCAGGGACAGGTGCCAGGCCCAGTAATTCAGGAGCATTTGCATTATCTCACCCTGGAAAATGAAAATAAAAGAAGAAGCATTAATCAGAACTCTAATCAGTGAGTGATACAATATGGTTGATCTCACCTTATTCGGCTAGAAAAGCTCACATTGAAGCAATATCCAAGTAGTCACCATTTTCATACTGATTATATCAGGAAAAATGAGGGTAATGATTCAGATTTGGCAGCTGTGGTGTTCTCTTGAAAGAGAAACTAATAAAGGGGCACTAAATCTTGATATACTTATCACATTTGGGCTGTCAGGAGTATATAATCTTCTCCAAAGTTTGTTGCATTTGTTCAGCGCAACATATTTCACCAGAACATTCCCCTCTCCCACCTTTTAAAGCATCGCCTGAAGGAACATCACTGCTTATTCACAGCAAAGCAAGGGGTCATCTCTTCTTAAACACTGTATTCATCACAGGTCTTACACACACACACACACACCCCTTTATTTATACACTGATAATCCTATTTAATTCATTTGGACACAAAACTTTTTCACATGTGAAAATGTTTGCTACACATATGTTTATATATAAAAGTTTTTTTTAATCTAATACACATTGTGAGTCATCTTCTGACACTATTAAGAGAGTTGAGAAATCAAATGTAGATGGTGAAGATAATTGACATTCAAAGTAGAATAAATTATATAAAAAAGTAGAGACGTGTGTATTTCGGCAAGCACATATGTATATTCAAAATCATACCTAATGTTGTGGTTGAGGCAGAGAAATATCAGCTTTCCATTTTGGTGTAAAATGATTCCCTTTGCCAAAGTCTGAGCAAGACAGACTGTTCTGAGGAAGGACAGGTATCATTGTCACTGTGGATGAACTTGGAGAGTGATTAGGCTGCTAATGTGATTGGGCTGCTATATCTTCCTGACAACACAAATAGAGTAAACTAACTAACTGTATTTTCAATTTCATATTGGTTTCAGGATATCTTCTTGGTGCAAAACTTCTCACTGTACAGAATTGAAGAGTTATTTATTAATTCAAGTGTTCTCTCTGAAGCAAGCTTTTCATTGGAGGTCTCAGCCATCTAGTAGTGCACTATCCCTAACGTGTTCAGTGGCCGGTAGCTGACAAACATCAGTGGTTTTCTTCCTGGGTTTTAAGGCATTTGAGCTAAGAAATAACTCAAGGATATCTTTCCCCTAATACCATTTCATTAGTGTCTGTGATGTTCAGAATTCTTCTCAGTCTGTATTTTATTCTTTAAGATTTATATTTTGAGGGTAACACATACTGTATTTTTACATCTATACACTAATGCGTGGTAAAAAGAAGTCACTTTTATCAGTATATTTTTGCAGTGCAGGAATTTTACAGTCATCTATGCACGTGGGTATATTTGTGTAATACAACTATATCCCTTAGTTTTAACCCCTTTCTCCATCCTTCTCCCTCCCCTGCTCCCCCCTTTCTAATTCCCCTTTCCCCTTTTTAATGCTTATTGATATTATTCTTAGCTCATGTTTATAGCATATGTTTACATTCCTTGAGGTTATTAGGTTTCTGTACATGACATGTCTTTATTATCTTTATTCACTGACAGTATTCTTATTTTCCAGATGTCTAAAAAACACTGGAAATTGATTGTTATTTCCAAAAGAACAATCTTCTCACAGATATTATCTCACTTCCTTAGGCCTTTATACAAAGTTGTCCCTTACTAATTTATTAAAATTGATTGCTCTTTTCCCATTTCCATTATTTTCCATTTTCTTGTCATGTTTTTCTCTTATTCCTAATACATCATTGCCTGTTATACTGTACTTTGTATTTGACCTTGCATTTATATGTTCTTTCAGTCTAGTGCTTTGACTTTTATTTAACTTGTATTTTGGAATATAAATTCTATTAAGAGACATTCAATATGTATCTACTCACTTAATGCATAATGATAATTTTAAATATATTAAAAGTCTTCATAAACCAAAAATCTGACTGTAGGGTCCCTGTTCAGGCACCACTGGTCTGGACTTGGCCTGCTAGTTTATTTCCTGACCAAAAGGCAAACAAGGATAAAAGACAGACAGAGTTAGTCTATATCATGGACAGCAAGAAAGCTCTTACCTTTAATGGACAGAGAGCTTTGAATGCTTGTGTCATCTTGCTTTTATTCACTTAGTCACAGGCACTAGCAACTAGAGTGGCACAAAACTTATCTGCCTCCTGTTATGTGTAATACATGCCCAGGTAAACAACTGGATCTCAGATGTGTTGACTTTTTTCTATAGCCTGCATTGTGCCATCACTCTTGTGTGTGCCAAAGGAGCACAAATTACTATTTTTCTCCTTTGTGCTCACAGGGGAAGTCACTTAGGTCTCAATTCTCCTTAGCTGGTCTCCCACATTTGACTCTCTATAAGAGAGTAGGATCTCAATTTTTGTTACTCTGGCAGAAAAAACAGTTTCATGCCTAACAGTGTCTACAAATACTCTTTGCGTCAGTTTTTGCTTTACCAACATATCAAGTGAGCTGTAAATCCATATATGCTTCATCTTTCTCCTTTTACAGCAACATATCCTTATGTCTCTGCTATAAGAAACTACAGCCTCAAAAAATGTTTCTCAAGAAACATTCATATATAATCCCCATGAAAACAATTCATTTTATATCTCTGAATTATATAAGACTTGAATGAGTTTTAAACAAGTTATAAGCTTCAGGAGAGATGTGTGTATTTGCAGCACCTCAGTATGTCAGATATTCTTATGACAGCCTGTCCTTGTGGGAGTTCTGCACTCACCATTGGTATGGAAACTGCCTCACCAGTGTCTATCAAAAAGGGCAACTCAACCCCTGTTCTGGTCCTTAAATGACATACGTATCAACAATCTATATTATTATCATCATTGTTTTCATTTTTAGAGAGTGTTCACACCTGCTCTAATTTTTGATGAATTATTCCCCCATCATATTTTTTGCAATTTGGGTAAGGACTGATGTATTGATTATTTTCAGGAAAATAAAAGGACAAAGTGATATCCACTACATTCAAATTGACAGGTGCTACACATGTGTTCATGCATTTGAGTGTCTTCTAAATACTTATATATACAATGGGAAAACTATTACAAGAAATCCTCCATGGTTTAGCTTAGAAAAGAAAGCATAAAAGGAAATAAACTGGTATGCCTGGGGACAGACATTTGAGGGGTTGTGCTTATAAATCTAGGTAGGAAAGGGACAAGTCAGACATGTTCTAATGCATTTTGAGGTCTTAATAAAATTAGTATGGTTTAGTCTACATTATTTCAGTGAGTTCTTTAAAAACATCTCAGGCAGCATTTACAATGCATCATAGTAGTGAGTATATTTTACCTTTGACCCAATCATCAGCCATGAATATTAACACCACTGTAGAGTCATAATTGTTTATATAGCATTTCTATATTTATAATATTTAACATCTGTAACCAAAGAATATATCTCTAAAATACAGCTCCTATAATTAGAGTAAATAATACAATCAGGGATTATATATTACAAAAAAATTAGAATCATGAGAAATGTTACAAGCAGGTAATATTTGTACTGATACACTTTTCACGTCATTTAAATATCTTTTAATATTCTTCCTTACAACATTCCTAAGAGGAAGTATTTTTCTATGATAAACATTGTTTTTCTTGTTTGATAAAAAAAAAAAACAGAGGCAAAGGAAAATTGTACAGAGGCTTCCCAGAAACTGAGTCAAACAATAATGTAGAAGTTTTATTCTATTTTATAGCCAAGCTTGTATATAGTTACAATTCAGCTAATTTTTCTTGCATTCTAAACTGACCTGCTGCATTTTTAAGGGATAGATTTGTGGAGCCTGTTGTTTTTAATACAATTTTGTTTTGTTTGATACTTATGTGTTTAATCATTATTGCTGTTGGCTATTGTTCCTTTTCATGTATTTTAATACTTTAATCAATGGGAATTTTATTGGTACTTGCACCCTGAGGCTATTGAAAGTGGAGGGTGCAATTTTATAAATATACAATTGAAATAAAGAAAAATAAAACAGATGGGCATGGAGGCCAAGTGAATAATAAAGAGATAAAGTCCTTCAGGATCGGGATAAAGAGATAGGTTTCCTGCCTGATGAGTCCTTACATTAGAATCTCTGGGTTGAAGAACTCATTTCAGCTTCCTTTAAGAAACTTCAAGTTTCTTTTTTTTTTTCAAAAACCATTCTAGTTGAAATTCCCTATGAGATCTTAACCTACATAGTCAAATAATGTCTTTAAAATCTGGGTACATAATGCAAATATAAGATTTATGCTGCTTTTTATACTTGATTACATTAAACAATGTACCTAAATTTCATGTTGGTTTATATTTTCCTCTGCTTATTTTGTACTTAAATACAAATTTTTTCCTTTATATATATTTTTGTGCCTTTTCCAAACACATTTCAAAATCCTGAGGGCAGATATCATATCTTTTGATTCTTTGATATATCCCTCAGGTTAGCTCCATTCCTGTTGCTACTTAAAAATATCAGTGGGATTGACAGGAAACCTGTGTACAAACCTAAAATTTTAAAAAGCTTTAATTAATTACCATTGTAATTATTTTTGTTATTCTTCATCAACCTATTCAAGCTTCATTTCTTATATCTTGTTGTAATAATGATCATCTTTGCCTAACAAATTATCACCACTCACCCTATTACCACAGTGCTGTGAACTGAAAGGATGCTGGAGAAATAAATCCCAAAAGCTTTCATTAAACAAAAGGCTGAAGTATATTTTAGAGAATATTATGCATTTTTTTGCCTATGTCTAATAAACAGAAGAAAGGATGGCTAAAATTTCAAAATGTTATGGTCTTTTTTCCAATGCTAGGAGGAAAAAAAAGGCACTTTCTGATCTCTAAGATTCTTTAATTATGGGGGTTATGTGATTTCCTCATAATGATTACATAGATGGAAGTGGACACATAAAATATTTGGAGAAACTGACCTGATGAAGAAAGCAGTTTCTCCTTCTCACAGTCGCGCTGGAAGTTGCCTTTCTTTTAATGACTCCAGTTAGAGCAGCAGGAAGCAAAGTGATCATCACCAGCAGGTACTTAGACAAGAGTGAGAGGTTGGATGTGGACTGCCCTATTAAAGCATCCCTATCTAAACAGGGCTTCCTGGAGCTTAAGTGCCCATTGCTGCAGAAGCCAGGATTCCATCTGGAAGTGAACAGCAAATCTCACAGCTCTGTCTAATGAGAAGAACTACATCAAGGAGACATCCTTAAATAGATGAAAGATCCATGGCACCTAATGGACAATCAGTTAACTTCATTCTTCAGAGTTTTTAAGCCTCTGATAAATGGAGAAATGGAAACACTGTAAGTGAAACACTGAAGGCAATTAAAAGCAAGTCTAAAAGTAAATGATTTTCAGATTTTAAATATTTTCAATGTTATTCATTTTAAAGCAAAACAATCAGTGATCACATTCTACTTTGAATGTTTTTCCTTTATTCCAAGTTCTGAGGACAATGGTCAGTCTCATTATATATGGTTAGCAGGTATTTTGGGGCAGCTTTATGAAATGTACATTGAAATGAGAGAGTATGGCTTAAGTATCAAACTGAATGAAATGATACACAGTAAAACTTAGTCTGGGAAGACTCAAGTTCATTGTTCAATTTTCTTATTTAACAGATAGTGAAATTGAGGTCCAATTAAAATAAGCGATTTTTCTAGGAAATTCATTCTAAAATTCAGGTTTGACAAATTGTTAGCTTCATCATATTGCTCAATGTAGAAATATAGGGAAGGCAAACAAAGATAGCTTTATATATTTCTTAAATAAATTTCATTTTTAAAATAAAACATTACCAATAAGTTCTAATTTTTTACTTTCTGCTGAGCTTGGTTTCTTCTCAAGCCTAAGAGAAAATCTGTGGTGACTATTTTTTTTTCAAGGAATTCATATCAATTGGGTAGAGAAAGATTTTCATGTAAATCAATTAAATGAAATATTTAAAGAAAAATCAGAATGTGTGACCTGGGTAAAAAATTTCTTTTAGTAAATAAGAAAGAAGATATGACTATGAAGTAGCCCAATTGAAAGGACCGGGGAAATCAGGAAAGTTCTGTCTAAATGGTTACTCAGCCCTTGAGAGTACAAAAGCTGAAGGATGTCAACCACCGTTTGCAGAATTAAAATATACGGCTGTGTGATACTTAATAGAATTTTAAAAGTGTCTCTGTTTACTTGGGGGATGGTGGTAGAGATGATTTCTTTATTTAGATACTTAAGGTTTTACTTACAAATACACTATCAAATATACCTAGTACTAGTAACAGTGACATTAATAACACTATTAGTTTATTCCTTATCCTCTGGAGTCCTTCACATAACCCTAATGGTTTGAGAGAATTTCTTTTTTGCATCATGAGGTGACTAACAAAAAGACAAAAGTAGATTAATTCTAGGAATAAATGACTCAAAACCTTAGAATTTTACCTGTTACTGGATATGCAGAAAATTCACAAATTTTATATGTATTCATTATTTAAAAATTAAGATTGAAATATTAAAATTTTGCCTCTCATCATCCTGCAATTTTTACTTTAGCATGAACAGGACAAATTCCAGAAGGAATTAAAGTTTCCTCAAGATTTTCAGACTCTGATACTAATGCAGATTTCACTTTAGTAATGTCTCTTTTCAGCTCAGTCCTAGCGGTTGGTATTGATGGCACTGCTCCCGAATCAAGAGAAGTGAGGAAGCCCTGGAGAACGGTGTCTGTCATTAAAAAGTTGCCATCTGTCTTTTTTTGATATCTTCTGTGCTATAGTCAGTCACAGTATTTCCCTATCCTTTCAATGACAGCTCATGGTAAGATAAACTCGCCATGATAAGATAAATGGCAACTTTTTAATGAAAACCACTATGTGTGAGCTGCTTGGTTAGGCTACAGTTCCTTAAAGTGCATCTCATACCTTATTCCCTAATATCAAAACCAGTGACCTATTCTTCAAAGGATTTTCTTTTCAATTCTGTAATCTACATGATTTAAAAGTCTTCTCCCCTCCTATTTTAATATCTTCTCAGAGTGAGACCTTGAGTGACCCTGTAATCTTAACAGCTTAGAGCAGTTTGTTGGGAATGTTTATTTGGAGCACAAAGTTATATTTTTCCCACTATCTTGAATAAGACTGGCAAAGTAAGTGGAATGAGTGATTTTAATTTATTTGAATTATTTCCCTCCCTCTATAGATAAACATGCTTTATGAAGCGGTAAGACTTGGATCTGGAGCTGCAGCTAATCTGTCACAGCTAGCCTGTGGCTGGCTACATGGAGATTTCTCACATCTCTGACCACACATGAGTCCAATGGGGATGTGCCGCAAAACACCAGTTGGGCACACTCGATACTGACGTCATACTACTGGAGGTCACTTATTTACCACAGGGATGACCACTTGAGTTGCACTGTAATTGTCATTGTACTGCCACATATTTTTAGAAGGTAAAAATGACCTTCTAAAACATTTAATATACTTAGGAACACAGTTACTTATTTTCTTTCTATGCAGAAACATTAACAAAATTATCATTTGCATCATAAAGACAACTGTCTTACTTCTATCAAAAGTTCTCAATCATCATTTGTAGAACAGTGTGTGAATCTTGAGACCATAACACTAACTGAAATAAATCAGTTATAGAAGGTTAGATAGCATATGGTTTCTCTAATATGGTAGACCCCAAATAGAATAATTTACAAAATAAAATATGGCACTAAACAAGAAAAGGAATAAGGAGATAGAATCTGTAGAGTTGTTAAGGGGATCTGGGGAAGGAAAAAAATATGTAGGAAGAAGCATGAGAAGGTGAAAGATCAAGATGTTCTGTGAATGTGTATCAGTTCCCCAAACGAAATTCATTGCAAGTATATATAATAAAATACATTGCAGGCATATATAATAAAAAATGCTTGTAAAAAAACAGAATCAGTATGATCCGCTGGTAAATAAAATTGGGCCATTGATTTATAGAAAAAAAAGGAATCAAGAATGAAACTTATCTTTTGGGCATATGCAATCACTTGAAAGATTGTAAAAGACAATGCGTATTTAAAAATGTCTTCATTTCTTTATTTACTTGAATATATTGTTTGAGATACTTGGATAGCTTTCCAAATAAAAATGAGAAATAGCAAACAGAAACACTGGTGTAGAGTTCAAGAGAACAATAAAGATCAGCAATGAAAATCTGTATGTCAGAAGTTTGTTTGGACAGGAAAATGATAAGGGATTGAATAATTTCACATAGTGGTTGAATTTAGAAAAAGGAAATTTTGAGGTCAGGGTGGGAAATTGGTTCAATTAAAACTACTAAGAGAATAGTCCATAAAGTTGGAAAGACAAATAAATGAATTCAAAGAGACTGGAAAAAAACATTTCAGACACAAAAGATTAGCTAATTATATAAAGTAGCATTAAAAATGAAATAAACAGATAACTGAAAATCACTGGGATTTGACAGGTCATTGTTTATGCACATATGCACAACATAATTTTTAAAACTTATTTCAATTCCCCATTGTAACGCTTGTTGCAGGACTTCACTCATGGAGAAGTCAGATACTAGTTTCTTATGCAGTTGATAAATCATCTAAATGATAGGTCTTTCTACTATATCCATTTCTATGATTATAATTTTATGAATTTAATAATTTAATAATTTTTATGAAATATGAAAAGTTAAAATATTTGTTTTCCCCCAAATAGTGTAAACTTTGTGGTGTTCTCGCAACAAACAGCAAATAAATATATGAACAAACAAAAATGCAAGAAGAATTTTTGGACTGATGCATTTGTCACTGTCATGTTTTCTTGGATAAATGCATATGCCCACATTCATCAAGTTGTACATATTAAATATTTGCAATTTTGTGTATCAATTATGCTTCAGTAAGACCGTTTATCAACCAAAAATCAAAAAACAATGTCTGTAATAAATGCAATGACAAGGCTGTCTCAGGCATCTTGGGCTTGAGAGCCGGTACTCCCAGTGGTTTGGTCTGACATCTCCTGGGCATAAGTTGAAGATGAAGATGGTCCAGGGGTCCCAAGGAAGCCCACATAGAACCATGCATTCGGCCCTCTCCAGCTTATATTTGTGTTTGTCTCATTATAAATTCTTAAAGGAGAGCCAGCAATACTGTGATATTCTTTTTCTTTTAAATTAGACATCATTATTTTTCTATCATAGGGATAATATGTACTTAACTTTGTGATAATACAATTTTTATCATTTGTACATTATATTTGAGCACTGGTGCCTGCTGAAGAAAGTTTCAGGTGGTACAAACATGTTGTGCACACATCTGCAGGAAGTCTTACAAAATTCCTATTCCTAGCTCCTCAACTTGAATTACTGATATGTAAGGTCAGTAATGTATAGGAAAACTTGAGTTTGCTTCCTAGTGATCATTCTAAATGGTTGCCCTTAGCAACCAGTTGATTCTGATACAAATTATTGATTCTGAACTTTAAAGTGCCCTGCTCTACAGAAAAGAAATACTGAAACACTGGAAGAGAAAGTTGGTCACATTAAGTATCTTTTAAATATTTTAAGATTTCCCTGTATACCATCCATAAAACATACACTATTAAACCTAAACATTTACTAAACACCCATCAGGCAATTCCTGATGCAAATACATAATTTCATTCAAGTTTTAATATACAAGTACTAACATATATATGAGTTAAATATCCTAATTACATGCATATTTCAGTTCTTTTCTAATAGAGCTGCTATTAATTTTTTGAACATTATCTTGCATCTATCAAGGGTGGGTTCTGAAATTTGATAGAGAAAAATCAAAAGTTGACATTAAAAATCTCTCATTTTTTTCTAAATAACATAGTAACTAATAATTGCTGGCTTATATTTTTATCAATGTAGTTAGAATTGCAATATTAAATTTGGCTTCAGATGTAGCTTAGAACCATCTTCAAAAAAGCCAATTTTTAATTGCTGTGGCCTTAAAGAAGAAAGAATTTTAATTCAAATCATTCACCTAAACATAAAATTTGCTAATGATAAAAGATCTGTGTTAACCATGGAAAGATACAGACTTTGAGGCCTGGAAACTTGAAAATTTTTGTTTCTGACAGTTTTCTGTAGCTCTTTAATATTCTGCTTTTCTTTTTCTCTTTCTTGCTCCTCTTTCATTTCTTGATGGTGCCACTCGCGCAAGGCTCCAGAAGGTCATGGCTTCTAGAAAAGTAGCAGGCATCTGAGTGACAGAAGACTTGAGCTGCAGTTGTGCCTCTGCTTCATGTGAGCTGTGCATATCTGCTTTGTCTGTGGAGATACAACCACTTCTCTCTTTCTCTGGGACACAACAGCACCAGTATAAATGACTCATGCTTAACTTTTGAGAATCTCATGAGAATGAAGTGTATGGATTTTTTATTTCCACAGGAAACATACATATTCCCCAAATCACAAACATTTTGCAGTCTCAGGTGGGTAAGACCTTTTGGGCTGGCAGGCATCAGAGTATGTCGTATGACTTAGGACAGACGAGGAAAGAGATGTTCACAGCCTCATGCGGTTGATGACAATCGGTTTCTCTCCACTAACAGGCAGAGCAAAAAGATGGCGTCCATAAACCAAAAGAACTGCAGCTGACTGAGCTGGTTATGCTAGAAGAAGGGAGTCTGAACTCGTCGATTTATGGATCTCATTGCACCTTGGCTACTGAAGTGTGAATTTATTCTTCGTCTTGGATTAATACAATTGATGCTTCTGACTGTATTTGGTAGTCATTTATGGAGCATGGCAGGGGTGAGTTTTAATCAATAGAGGGCTGCTCCTGATCATGGTCATCATATAAGCTTCTGTGGCAATTGAGGTATTGCTATCCAGAGCAAGCTCATAGGCACTTTTCTTTCCATGTTTGCTTAACAAACCACAGCTCAACATCACAATTAAAAGTCTAAACATGATATATCAATATATGAAACTGAAATTGGAAAATAAGCATTGTTTTTTTTTTGTATTTATAATTTACTAAGTGATATACAGTCTCAATCCTTACAATACAATCATGACACCATTACAGGAGCTCCTAGATAACAATTAATTATATTTTTAAATTATATCCACTAGACAAAAGTCAAAGAGAAAATTAGCTATTTTACCATGATTTATTTAAATTAGCCTAAGGCAAAAGCTGATATAAATCACATATTTAAAATAACATTTATGACTACTTTTCATTGCTAGGCCTCATAGCAGGAGTGACAAGTATATTATGGAGTCTGACAAACAGTTGAACTCTCCTAAACAGAGAGGTGATGAACTTCTTTGTTATGACAAATAACTGCCTTGAGTAAGAGAGTCAGTAACTAGCAAACGAAATCTGGAGAGACGGACTTCGGTAAGAGCAATGGGAACATCTTTGAAATTTCAGGTACCTGCATTTCTTAAGGCTTGATAATAATTGACTAAATGAATGGATAAATGGCTCTTTAGGATAACTGGACACCAGTTCGTTAAATTTTCATGAATCTAAGGTTACTTTTACTTTGTGCAAGGTTACAGGAGTACTTCTAAGTCCACAGTACTTCTAAGTTTCACTTGCTAGTTCAAAACGCATTTTACTAGTGCAAATGAAGACTGCAAAAAAGGCTGTGAATGACAGAAAAAAAAAATTTTTCTCATGTAAAAGGCACTGATAACAAATATCAACCAGCAAATTAAATAAGATAAAAAGAAATAAATATATTAGGGTGTTTTCCTCAATGGAGTGCTTTGAAAAGAAGACAGATATAATGAATTCTGGTCCTATTGAAACTAAATTCACAAGAATTATGAAGCCAAGTAGCCCAGTCACCATACAAGCAGCGCTTTTTTTCACTGACACAGAGTTCCATCACAGCCTCCCCATTCATGCCATTTCCTTCAGTTACCAAGTAAATGCAGCATAATTTCAAAGAGAACTGATGTTAATAAAATTAGCCGGTCACACATTGGAGCATTTATTGAGACCCTCTGGTTGTACATTTCCAGATCAGAGTTGAGAAAGAAAACAACCTGTAGACCAATGAGAAAGTGAATCAAAAGCTGCAAAGGCAGCACATTTTTTCTAATATCATCTCTTCTGGGAAACATTACCCTCCTGTGCTCTTCCAGACCATTGATTCCATTCTGAACCCATAAAAAAGTGATTATAAATCAAGAGAAGGAGGTACTGGTAGAATCCTATGAATGGTTTATAAGTTACTTTGTGAACAAAATTGAGATCATTAGAGCTGCTGAGCAGCTTCCTACATCTAATCATTTGTTTCCATTAACTAAGACGTTTGCCCACTCTAAAGAGTTTTTATAGCAGTATCATATAGTAGAATTATAAAATATCAAACAGGCATTGCTTACCAATTTATAGCCACTTTATATATCTTTTCAACACTTAACATCAGTATCCCTGCCCCGTTATTTTCCCATACTATGGAGCACTGATTAGATCTCCCTAACACACTGGTATAATTAAAATAGTAAAGTTTAAATGTTAATAGCTCTGCATTCCAGTCTTTGTTTTTTAAGTTACTTACATAGCCGTAGGAAAAATTAACAGAACTAAATCTCAGTTTCCCTCTAAGTACAATGCTGAGTATAAAATCCTAGGATGATGCATATCAAAAGTGAGATTGCACATATGAAATTGTTTCAGAACTGAAAAACACTTTGTAAAAATGGTGTATGTCATCATTACTTATCCTATTTTTCCATTACTTCTGTAGTGTTCTAATTTCCCATTGTCTTCCAAATAACAAAAAATAATCAAAGCTGACTTAACAAAAGGAAAACAATTCACTGAGTCATGAGTTGAAATTCACAAGGCCTAACTTGCATTCAGTCACAGACAGACACAGAGTGTTAAACAGTCTTGTCAATATCTCATTTGGTCTTTTATGCCTTGTATTTGCAAATTTGGTGAAGACTCGCTGCTCTCACATATGTTGCGCTTACAAGATGGCTGCTATTAGTTATCAGGGTTATATAGTTTCCAGTTGATGTCAAGTAGAAAATATTAAGAGGCAGTTACCAACATTTTTTTAGCTAAAATTTTACTATGGAGAAATCTTTGAACCAATATACAAAGTTAAAAAAATACTAAATTAATTGTCTTAAGTTTTATCAATATCATATGCCTGTGAGGGATAGTCATGACCTCTGGAAGCATATGCACTGTTATAGATTCAAAGTACAGACAGTCTTGGTTCTAAGTCAAAGTTAGGAACTCACTATCCAGAAGACGATGAGACTGGAAGAAAAATAACTCAAATTTGTGTACCTCTTATAATTTTTTTTGAGAATTATAATATTTATTGAATGTTTCTGAATATCAGGAACTCATAAGAATTTTACTCATACAATTCACTTAACTGTTTCAAATAGCTCTTGAAGATAAATATATTTATATTTGTAGATTGAAGGTTAAAGAATTGAGTTGTAATTTTGAAGGTCACCCAATTAAGTCAAGAGATAAGCAATATTCAAACACAGATTAAATCATTTCTTCTTGGAGTAAAAGTTTTGTGTTGTAATAGAAAACTCCTCAGAACACATAAGCAAAGGGCAAGGAAATTATAAGAAAGTTGAAATTATTGAATAGTCTTATATATTTTAACTATGATAGCTCTGCCCTGAATCATGCCTCCTACATATGAATGTATGAAAATTGGAAAAGAAAAAAGACACCACAATGAAGAGTGGAAATTGGTCTTATGACAGAAATTAGATTAAAATGAAAATGAAGATTCCATAAAAGCAAAAGGAGAGAGAAATATTTTTCTAATATAACTTAGGGATCACTATACATGTAGCTTGCCTTTTAATGGAATGTGAAACTCTGGAACAACACAACTCCAGCACTATTACTGCCACTACACTTAGCAAATCATTCAGAGATTCCATTCAAAATTGCTGGTGAGTGTATGCTCAGTTCTGCACCCAGAGGTGATCTCTTCTATATAATCCATAAAATTAATAGTACTAGAGCTGCATGATAATTTATGTATACATTAGTAACTAGATGGAAACTTACACATCTAGAAGATTAAGTGATAGGTTCCAAAGTTACATATACTTCTGGTAGTTCTGGTCCTTAAGAACTATTTAAAATATCAGGAATTTCATGTTATTGCATTAGGCCACTTTCAGAAAACTTTGAGGAATAATTTTTTATAGGGTACACAATTTGACATCCTGGTTCAGCTCTCCTGATCTTGTTATAAATGTTCAGTATAGTCCGATAGGGTTCACTTCTTTGTTCCCAGGTGGTTACATATCATCACTCAAAGGAATCACCTAAAATAACATTGATGTATGAATTATTTTTCTCTGACCAAAAAGAAGCTCTTTCCAGTCAATTGATACCCAGTCTTGAGTGTCTGAATGTCTTACAGCTAAATTATCAGAAAATGACATTGAAAATGGGTAAGGTTTGTTTCGTTCTTTACTTATCTTCTGAAAGACATTAATACTCAGACAAAAGGATTTTCGGCTACTTGACAAACCTGAAACAGATGCTTAACAATTTTCATTAAAAGTTCAGAATAATTTTAAGCATTAGATTCTGATTCTAATTATTATCATAGCTCCATTTTAAATAACAATAGTATTTAATTCTTACCTTAATCCTTTCTAGAGCATAAAAGCAATGCTGTCTTCAAGGCCAGAACCAGCCCTTAATTTATATCCCCATTATAATCTGGCTGGATTGTTGCAGTTTATTACAGATTTTCATGATTATTTACTTGGACAGTAAATCTTGCCCATATATATATATATATATATATATATATATATATATGTATGTATTGAATTCCTCAAGTTTAAGACAAATGCACAGAGGCCCTATTGTAAACCTTTAATTCAAAAATATATCATTAAAGAAGGGCAAATACATAGTTTGAAGCTCCAAGTATTAGTGACTTGGAGGCACTCTAACAATTCAAAGTATTTACTTAAAGCAATAATTTCAAAGGGGAGGTAAATATTATATAAATTGATGGTTCAAATAGGAAAAATATTCCAAGATACCATATTGCCTCATATTGACCTTGTAGGCTAGGCAAGTGTTCTGCCACTGAACCAATAAGCCGCCCTCCAAATCACATTATTATTTAATGTAAAGTTTCTACTGTCTATTCTTTATACTTCATCAATGATTACAGCATAGATGAGTTTTGAAGGCATAATTTCTTCTTAGTTTTTCAAGAGAAAAGACCTCAAGACTTCTTTCCTCCTTTGTATTGCCTTAATTCCAGCACTGGACCATAAATCAGTCACAAACTCCACAAGATGACTCCCACAATTGCATGAAACTTCATGGGGAAAACTAGACACAAACAATAAGAATATATATATGCATAGATACCTAAGTAGTATGTTGGTTAGTTTTCTCTTGTTGATGAGACATAATATCTAATGCTCAAAATTAAGGAAAAAAAGTTTTACTTAGGTCACAATTTGCGGAAGTTTCAGTCCATGCTCAACTGGGTCCAAGATAGAGTGTCACATGGCAGAGGGCAACACTTGTTGGTGTTGCAAAACAGCTAAGGCAATGAAAAGAAACAGGGAGAAGCACAATAGAAGACTCTTTTTGTCCCTTACATTGTATGTAGGCCACACCCACCCTAAGGTGGGTATAGCACTCACATCCATAATCCCAGAATTGTACCATGAATCAATCACAAATTCTAGAAATCTTCCCTCATAATTGCATGATATTTTGTGGGGACCTCTAGACACAAACTATAATATTTCACCCTTGGGCACCCAAAGACTCATGTACATGCCTTTATGCAAAAGGCAGTTTAGTCCATCTCTAAGAGTTGCCAAAGTCCTAACCATTTCACCATTGCTGAAAAGTCCAAGTCCCAAGTCTCCTCTGAGATCTAAGGTAAACTCTTAGGTATGAGCACCTATCTAAACAAAAAGTTAAATGCTTCCTACATTCCGTGGCACAAGACAAGTATTACCATTCTGAAAGGTATAAACAGAAAGGTACGAAGGATTGGGACCAAAACAAGTCCAAAATCCAGCAAAGCAACCATTAAACCATATAGTTTCATGTGGAATATCTGAAGCAATCTGCGGTAAATTGTGAGCTCCAAAAATCTTATATAACTCTGACCCTATGGTAATTATACTGGATATAGCTCCCAGAGCTTCTCTCTTGGGCTCACTCTGCTCAATTCTTACAGCTGTCTTTAGGTGATCCATGTTCCCGATTTTTCTAAACTTCTGGCATCTCCACACTTTTGGCTTCACTCTCAGTTTCACACGTTGTCCTTTCAGGGGCACACTGCCTGGCCTCCCAGGGATTCTTTTGAAATCTTGGTGGAAGCCTTTTTAACCTCAAAACTCTTGCATTCTGCATATACCAAAAACCAGCATCATGCGGGTGCTGCCAAGGTCTGCTGCCAGCTGGAGCAGTAGTCAGGTTTTCCTCTCTCTTGGCTGTATGGGTCCAGTGCCTGAATTGCTGGGCACTCTAAATCCCATTTTGATGAACAAATTCTCTAGTCAGCCACCATTCTGGGATCTGGTGCAGTTGTGCCATTTTGGAACATGGTGCTCTGTTGCAGCTTTCTCCTCAAAGCAAAATCTTTCACTTTCGCAGGTTTGAGATTGCAAAGGATGAAGGCTTGCTTCTTCTTGTGATGTTCTCAGGCCATCTTTTATATTCTCTTGTTTCTTCCTAGCAATTGAGATCTCCTCAGCTCTCTCTTTACAGACCACAGCTTTACTGGAACATCCTTTCTAGCCAAACTCACATTTTAAATCATTCTGCTGGGCTCTTAACTCTTGATTTGCATCATAAATCTTGCTAATAGCCTGCAACAATAGCCATGCCACCACCTCAACATTTGACTGCCTTAAAACTTCTTCTACCAGATTAATTTGTCTTAATCTAAGTCTCAGGCAAAGTCTCTGGATATGAGGAAAATGCAGGCAAATGTTTTGCCAAGTCATAAGACATATCTGTATTCCAGAAGCTAATGCTGTCTTTCTTTCCAGAAGAAATCTCTGAAGCATGTACTTTACTGGCAGGATTTCTATCAGATTTACAGTCTTCTGAGCTCTGACAAGAATCTGACAGAACAGTGTAAGGTGTCACAGCTCTACTTTTTCACCTTATATCTCAGAATCTTTCCAAACTCTTCCCACAAGCCATTTCCAAAAGCTCTTGAACAATATGGTCAGGTATGATTCACATTTCTGTTACCAAATTCCATATTGCTTGCTTTTCTTCTGTTGCAGAGACAATATATCCGCCACCAAAAGTTAAGGAACACAAATATTTATTTAGTTCACAATTTGTGGAAGTTTCAGTCCATACTCATCTGAGTCCAAACAAGAGTGGCACATGGCAGAGGACAACAGTTCATGGTGATAGAAGACAGCAAAAGAAGCAAGAGAAAAAGGAGTGTAAAAGAAGACTGTTTTTGACCCTTATACTCTATACTGTATAAGCTACACACACCTGCTCATAATCCCAGCAATGAGCCACGAATCACAGACTCAAGAAGCCTGCCTCCATGATTGCATGATGCTTTGGAGGGGTATCTAGACAAAAACCATAACAGCTAGTTAGATATATGTCAATGTCTATATATAAGTGACTTCAAACATGTCTTTTTAATAGTTTGAATTTAATACAGCTAGGTCTTTGGTTTCTTTGCTTGACATTTAGGCTGATTTCTTGCTTCTGTTTCCTATCTTTGATGTTTTCAGCACTTTTTTGACTTCTGGTTTATCGTATATAATTTGGGTAATTTGTTAGATGTTATTCTTCAAATATTTCTTCTGCTCTCTTTGTTGTTTCACCTTGTGGATACACACACACACACACACACACACACACACATATTATTGTCCCACGTGCTTGGGTGCTTTGTTTTTAGTATCTCCCCCCTCCCGTTATTTAGGTCACCTCTATGAAACTACATTCAAGTTCACTAATTCTTTCTGTCACTGACCTGAGCTAACTGATAAGCTCATTAATGAAAACCATCAGTTTTGGATTTTGAGCATTGAGCTATATATTGATCAAGTAAACAGTGAAGAGATGTTTCCAAGAATTAGCTATTGCAAACTGTGTTGCTTTAAATATGGTTATGTATGTATCTCTGTAGTATGCTGTTTTTAATTCTTCTGAGAAGATACTCAAAAGAAGAATACTTGGGTTATATGGGCATATAATATTAGTATTCTGAGAAATATCCACACTTCTCTCCATAATTGTTGCAGTAGTCTACCATCCCACCAACAGAAGAGATTTCCTTTTCCCCATAGCATCTCTAAATACCCATCAACTGAGAAATGAACAAATAAGATGTGGGGTTTTTTAATATAATGAATTACTAGTGTGCCATAAAGAAGGATAAATTTGAGGCATTTATAGCTAGATGGATGGACTTTGAGACCACACCCTTAAATAAAATAAATCAGATTCATATGTGCAAATATCACATTGTCTTCTGGTTTGAGAAAATGAAAAGGTAAATAAAGGTCAAAATGTATAATAGATATTGTGTAATGGTAAGAAATTGCTCAAAAAGAAAGTAGAATTGGAGAGGGAGGGAAAAAGAAGGAAAGGAAAAGGAAAAAAGTTTTTTAAAAGCATAAAGTAGAAACAAAGATTTGTAAATATGCAGGGTAAGATGGTTTGAAGTGAAGCAAGGAAACTGGGAAAAATAAAAGGACAAAAAAATTGTACATTACAGTAACTATGGTTCATTTTCTATTGTCTTGTCTTTGAGGTCTAATATTGTTCTAATGTTTTGTTTCATTTCATTGTTTTATTTTATTTTATATCTTTAAAATAAATAAAAAATTATAACATGTAGGGCACAAGTTCCCTATGATGGATAAGATTACTATGTATGTTAAAATTTAATAATAAATTTAATCAAAAAAACAGGGGAAAATCCACACATACTACATGGTACTGTGTTTAAATAATAAATAAACAAACAAACAAATAAATAAATAAAGTAGCATGAATATGATGTATGGTTTTCTGTAGGCCACTTTACTGGAGTGCTATGCTGAAGTCACATATAAATGCATGTACTATGGCTCATACTCCAGAAGAAATCCTGTGATCCTTTGGTCTCTACCACATGAAGGTTTAGGAGGAGGGAAGTCTTCCTGCTATGTCACTTTATCATTAAGTACCTTAAGAACTTCTTCATGATAGTCTCAATTTGAAGTATAGCATCTACTAAGTTCATTTTTTATTTAACACAAACAGTAATTCAAAATGAGTTTTATGAAAATTCTATTGAGTGGAATTGACACTTCTTTTGTGATGAATTTGCAAATGGTTTGAGTTTATGTTATTCACAGTATATCTTCAGTTTTAATGTCTTGTGTCACCTAATGTCACTATTTCATCTTTTTTTCTTAATGGTTAGATATAGAAAATATAATAAATATATCTGCATTGAATGTTTTCTCTCTCTCTGTGTGCGGGTGTGTGTGTGTCTGTATATGTATGTGTGTTCCATTTGCACTCTGGTTCCATCTTATCTAATAGGGTTGTAAACTTTTTCAGTAATGAATTGTTCAAGTCAAGTTAACTTTGGAAGAAATCCTCAGTCTAATCCAGGAGAGGAAAAAAAAAAAAAACTACTAAGTGAAACAGACCTCTGAATCAATGGAAAAGGTTGACTAGAAAGAATATCAATAATTCTTACTACCTTCAAGCTTTTACGACTTTCAAAATGTTATCCTCTAATGCTTCTAAGTATCATACACAGTGTAAGGTGTTATGGTTTGTGTCTGGATGTCCACCTAAATCCTCATGCGGTCATGGGCATGGACTTTTTGAAGACTTGTTAAACCTGAACCCCTTGTTTTCATGCCCTCACCTTAGGAAACAAAGTTATAGCGTTTTCTGCTTAATTCTTCATTTTGTGAACCTTCTCAATCTATGCAAGAGGAGAGCAATGAGATGATGTGAGTGCTACACCCACCCTAGTATGGGTAGCCTAATACAATATAAGGGAGAAAAGAGACTTGCTGCTCCTCTTTTTCTTCTTGTTGCTTTTGCTGTCTTCTGCTCCATGAACTGCTGCCTCTCTGGTAGCCACCCACTTTGGAGACAGATGATGATAGAGTGAAAATTTTACAAACTGCTAGTTAGCCAAGTAAACCTTTCCTTCCTTAATTTTGGTCATCAGTTTATTTTGTCACAGCAACAAGAGAAAAATAACTAAGGCATCAGAGAAATTCAAAGTACCTTAGGAAAAGAACTGTTTCTATTTTTGAGTACATTATGTTTTGTGATATTGAACAAATAATATAACTTTTTAACATAGTTCCACTCCTCTTTATCAAGGAAAATATTGTTGCATGATGTAAATAGAGATAACATTTGCAAAATGCAAATTTTAAGTAATAATTTCACCAATTCAAGACACAATTTATCACAAAACCCATATATATATATTTCTTGACACTTTTACAACTCCAAAATTAACATTGAGGTATTTTGTAATTTTATTTGTTTTTGTTTGATATGCTGGGGTTGAAACACAAAACTCTGTGCACATCAGGCTAGCACTCTAATGCTGACCTGCACCCTCATCACAAGATGTGCTAGAATTTAAATTACAGTGCTTTATTTTCCTTACTTAGTACAACAAAAAATAATGGCTTATCCTATAATTGATACTATCCCCTAATCAGTGAATATATATATATATATATATATATATATATATATATATATATATTAGAATTTCTATTAAATTTAGTAATTTAAATGCAATTCTTCATAAAAATATTTTCATAAGAATGAAAAAGCACTGGGACTGGAAGTCAAAAACTAACTGAGCTGATCACTCACTCATATACTGAAGTGCAGCCATCCCAGTTTCTCTGGAAGTGTGGTAACACTTAACAGGGTGGTATAAAAGCAAGTGTTGACATGCTCATATTGCTTTAAGAAACAAAGGATCAAATGGTAATAGTTCAAATATAGATTTCCTTATATTTATTAACACTATGTTTCGCACTATATATATATATATATATATATATATATATATTTGTTTTTCTTGACATCTGGACCCTGTTACATATGTAAGGTGAGTTTATGCTATCCCCTATCAATCAGAGACAGTACAATTGAAGCCCCTCAAAATAAAGTTATGAAGTTATATCTCTTTGCTCACAGTGTGTTCATATGAGTAGAAATGTGAAATAAGATTTGATTTCTAAATCCATTTTCTTTCTACCACAAAGTCATCATTTTCTTGTAGTAGACTCCAGAGGCACTAAAACCCGAATTTAGAGACTTTTTACTGAAATTCAAAGCAAAAATAAAAGAACAGAAGAAAGGAAGAGACAATAATGATTCCTTTATCAGAATAATACAGAACTATTTTTTCTCTGCCTCCCTTGACTCTTGATGTTTGTAATCATTTAAAATCCTTATTTCCTTTTAATGTACACAATATACTTTAATAAACTATAAATTATAATGGTTTCTCTATGTCTAAGAAATTGAAAAATATCCAAACAAAATGTGCAAATATTTAATAAAAAGACCATGTGGTAAGTGTTTTACATTTTATCCACTCATGAATCAGGTATGAATTAAACTTAAATTCTTATTTCCCAGTCTGGAAACAGTTTGTTTCTAGGTAAAATACTTTTTTTCCTTTAGAATAATGAGAATATACAAGTAAAGATATACCTCAGAGAAGTAATGAATAGATAGGGTCATTCTATAGATGGTATGCTACAAAAATTCATCATCATAAAGTTATTATCAAAGTAAATTAAAATATAAATCTATTAGTCTACAGACAAGGTCTAAGCAACTTAATCTATTTTTTTTTTACTTTAACCAGTAGAAGAAACTGACATTAAACTCTGTATTTCCTGATCAAACCCTAAGGTTCAGACACTTATCATCAGTTCTCTGCAAGATACCTTCAGTTAAATTTGCTACCAATATCTCAAATAAAACCCATCTTTCTCAGTGCTTTATATGGTACTATGTTTATGTTTTTCTTGTTTGTTTATGAGGACATGAGAAAAATATTTCACAGGGTTTCAGTGGTTCTGAGGTCATAACCTGAAAAGAAGTAGTCAATGAATGTTTGTTTCCTAAGTGAGAGTACATATTATTCCTTACAATTTACTGCTATGCTGCTTGGCTACACAGCCTCTAGTGTTTGGATGGAATCTCAGTGGGCCTGTCTTTCATGTGTAATTTGCAGGGGAAAAATGAATAGAAAAGAACTGTGGCTGGAAAATAATAAATTCCCTCTGGTATGGCAACTTTTTTGGAGTTATATGTATTTAAAATATATGGATATCCTGAACTGTTCTTTTTTCAAGGCAAAAAAATGAAACTGTCATACTGAGGGTCAGCAATCTCCTAACTCATTTAGTTTGTTCAAGATAACAGAGAAAAATCAAGGTAAGTACATTATTATTCTCCTTGATTTTTACTGCGAATCGTACCCTGTCTTGTCCCCCAGTTTCCTATCCCTTACAGATGAAAATGTCAGGGCCCAGATTCTGCCACAGTCTTATTCCAAGATTATTCATCTCTGAAATGACAGAATTGGATGACATTATAGCTTTGCTGTACTTACCAATTATTCTTATATTTCAATCTGTACATTTAGATCTTGTTTTACTCTTTCTATCCTGTAGTCTTTTTTTTAAAAAAATCTCTGTTTTTCTGTTTTTGGCAGCATCTTCTGGCGTCAATAACTTATTATGCAGTGTAACGACCGAAACAAATAAAATTAACAATGTCTCTGGCAATGGAAACTCAAAGTTTAAAATTGTCTTCAAATCTAAATCTAATGCATGTTCAGACAACATAACTCTGCGCACATTTGATGGCCAGCTTTTTAAATTTTAATTTCAATTTTTGGTGTTGAGTTTATCAAATTACTCAATTATTAGAATAAACCATTGTTAGCATGTATAAGTCTACTAATGTTATTCTTTCCCCATTCTTCATTTTTGTTCTGTCTCTTTATAATTGGTTGCAACTTTCAAGCCAAATATTTTTATATAATATGTACCTTTTAAAGCATACAGCAATTTCTATAAAATCATATTAATAAATTACAAAATTATATTGAGGTATATGTAGAATTATACTACAATTTTTTTCACTCATTTCACTCAAGAATCTTCATATTCCTTCTAGGTTGCTGGTCTTTTAATTTTAACTGCACTGTTAGGTCATTATGAGCTGAGTTCTGCCCACCTCCCTTCCCCCAGTTTTACTATAGTGCAATTCCAATCCTCGAATACCTCAGAGGACAATAGTATTTGAAGACAGTCTTTAACCAGATGATTGACTTAAAATGAGGCTTGTAGAATTAAACGGTAATCCAACATAACTTCTGTACTTACAAGAAGAGGATGAGATGTCAGCTTCAAGTGTGAACATAGGGAAAAGGGATGTGGGAAAGAAGCTAAGAGTTAATCTTCTTCAATAAAAGGAGAGAGATCTTAAAGGAAATCATCCTGATCTTGAACTTTAAGCCTTCAGAATGGTGAGAGAAAAAGTCTCTTTGTTTACACCATCCAGTGTGTGCCACTTTAGAGCTGTAACAAGACTAACATAATAGGTATTTAATTATTTGTGGGAATGCTGCGACCACGTTGTTTGTCCTTTGGAACAAGTCAAGTCAAACAAGACTTGGAGCCAAAAAAGCCTACTTCTAAATTGTTGATGTTCAGTATTGTCTCAACAGTGGGAAGGTGACTAAGGCAGAGTTTGAGATCAGAGAAATAGGGCCACTTGTGGATATACTTGACCATGTGGTTCAAAAGCCTTTGGAATTGATTTGTGGAAGTTGAAAAAGATTTGAAGAGGATGGCTAGAAAAACTCTAGACTGATATGGGCCAAGCTTGATGGGAGATTCTGATTGGAGCTCAGAAGAGCCGAATGCTAACAGAAACATGCAGAGTAAAAATCAGGTTCAGTAGACTTCACTTGATTCTAAGGCCTCACTCATCAACACATCTCTCTCTTCTCCTTCTCCACATCTCTATTTATGCTAGTAACTTTCCTCTGGTGAAACATCTATTCTCAGCACCACAGTGATGTAATATAGCTGGCATTAAGTTGACCACCAGTTTTTAATCCATAACAATCTACCCCTGGTCAACTTAATAACCACACACATTTCCTTAAACTATAGTCCTTAGTGGTAGATTTGCGAAAGTTAACATATCTTGGTCTATTCAGCTTTACTTTAAAACAACAATTACATATATACAATTCTTTTTATACTTATTCCTGCACCAAAAACAAATTTAAAGGGTAACCAAGGTTCAACATTAAAAGACAATACTTTGATAAATTAACCTGGTTACAAACATATAGAAACATTAAAATCACACTAATAGAGCAATTATAATCACAGTCCTTGCTTTCCATTAACTTTTAATGTGGCTTGGTAAGGCTGAAATATAAGGATCTCCTGCAATTCAAATGTACTCTTGATTTTTCCATTGTCCTGTTCTTCTAAACAACAATGTTTTCTGTTTCATCTTTGCAACCCACAGCTCCAATGGGGCCTTCTTCTTGGCCAAGTGTTTTAAATTATTCTATTGGCTCTTTGCTCTAAATTTCCAACATAGATCTGGTCAAAAGCTCTCAGAAGTAACTGTGCTACCATCCCAACAGTAGACTGCACTGAAAGTTTTCTGCCACCAGGTAATATCTCTAAATACAAACAAAATGAAGACCAACTTTCAACTAAAGCACAATATACTACATGGACTCCAGCAGATGTAGCAGTCCTTCTCAACAGAAGCCTATCAAACTTCATCTTAACTGGCGGCATTTCCATCGGTACTCTGATTTTCCAGGTTCCAACCAGAGTCTCCAAAATAGTACACAGCATACAGGGGTTGTCTTTTGGCTAATTGCTCAAAAATTTTCCAAATTAATTTCCAAGGCTCTTAAATCACATGACCAAGCAAAAACACAATAATGACCCCACTCCAGATATGAAATTCTGTCTTAGTTACTTTTTACTCATTGCTGAGACAAAATACTTGATGTCCAAAGTTGGGAAAGGAAAGGTCTATTTCTTACAGTTTTTGGAGGTTTCAGTCCATACTCAGTTGGCTCCAAGGCAGAGAGGCATGGAGGGGCCACAGTTCATGGTGGTTGCAAGCAGCAAGGTGGAAACCTGCAAGAGAGAGACATACCTTCTTCCAGCCAATACATTTTATGCTGGCTCCACCCTTAGGCAGTTGTAGCACTGATGCCATCAATCCAAGCTCTAGACAATGAACCAATCAAAAATGCACAACGCAAATGCATGAGGCCTGAGGACCACCGCCATAAACCATGATAGGGATTCAGGAAGTTGATTATATTGGGGGATGCTAGCATTGAAAGTGCTCTTAAGAGTTAGGAATAGGGGGGAAAAGTCAGGTCCTTAGGATGTGACATAGAAGAGCATACTTCATTCCTTCACTCCTCCTTTTGCTTTCGCTACTTACTGGCCACAGGTCACTGTGATGAGAGCAGCCTTCTTCTGTCATATTCTTCCACTATGCTATTTTTCCTTAGGCACTAGTCACCATAAAAGGACTGAGATCTCTGAAGACACGACACAAAAGAGACCTCTGCTACTTTAAATTTTGGATCTCAGGTGAAGAAAAAGTGATCAGGAAAATTAGTTTGAGGTTTGAACAACTTTGTTCTTGTTAGTATTAATTGATTTGTATACGTATCAATAAAACTTTATTTTCATTGTGTTTCATTTAGTTTTTCTGTTTCTCGATTTTCTTGTTATTTTGTTTTGTAGTTCATCCTATGTCAGTTTCAATGTCCCTATAATTCTATTGGTTTAGCTGTGACTTGTTGGTTATTACTAATAGTAATTTTGCATACTTATCTTTAAGATCTTCACAGTTGCCTTTTAGATTATGTTGATTTGCAACTCAAAGTTTAACAGTAAAATTTCTACTTAAATTTGAATATATTTTAATGTAAAATTATGCCTACAAATTAATAACAACATACATGTTCATCAGAAAACACACCTGAAAAATCTATTTTGTATTTTTCAATTTTTGATGTATTATTTTTGGGTGATGTGGTGGCTAAAAAGTGGTGGTCAAGTTAACACCAGCTGAACTGAGTCAACATGGTGCTGAGTAGAGGGGTCACCTGAGGATTGTTCCAGCACAAAAAGAAGACCTGGAGAAGAAGACAAGTGTTGTTGTTTGGTGCTGTTGGTTCTCCTGTTGCCATGGGTTCTCCTGGAGGAGCTTGTAGAGCTTCTTTCCCAATACAAACTTGGCTGTGTTCATCACTGGGGGAGCTTGAGACTTGGTTATCACCGAGGATGGCTGTGGTTGTTTCAGGGGAGATCTGGTTCTTACTTTGAGTGCTGCTTCCTGGCTCCAGTGCAGAGCCCTCAACCTGCTGGCACAGATCCTTCACCCCACTGGCACAGCTTTTCTAGCTTCCACTGTTGACCTTGGGGCCTTCCCAGCACAGATCCATGAAATAGACTTGCATGAGCTATTGTCATGGGCTCTAGGTCTCCAGCTGAATTCACGGGAGGCACTGTCATGGCTCCAGGTCTTCACCTGAACTCATGCAGGATGTTGCCATGGGATCCAGGCCTTCAGTTATATAAATGTAACATTGATAAACATATATTACTTTATATCCCAATATATGTACGAAATATTTGTTTCTTAATATGTGTTTTATCAATAATTATTATGTTTACTTTTTTCAGTCTGTATCAGATTGTGAAAGATTCAATGTTATTAAATATTAAGGTAGAATAGCTTATTTTTAATTTATCCCATAGTTCTGTTTTAATTAATGTTTTTTATTTTCTAAGTATTTGTAGAATCATAATCATATATTTAATTATATTTTAAATGGTTTGAATACATTTTATTCTATATAACTTTAAAAATTTTACTAGCACATATTTACAGTACCACAGCTTGTTTCTTTTCTAATCCCCTTTACCTTCTGTCCTTTCCATTTCCTTTCCCTCTCTCCTCCTGTAATTCCCCTGTACCAATTTTCATTCTTATTGAAGTTCTCAGTCTGAGCTCATGTTATGGTATATAACATTCACTGATTAATTAGATCCCTGTTTATGGCACATCATCATTCTTTTCATTTCTCTTCCTCATCTTCATCACTCCTCACCCTTGTTTCCTTGGTCCCCTGACCCACTGCAAGAGATAAAACCCCTTGTCCCTTTCTACCCTATATTATTCTGTTTATACTTTGCCTCCCTCAAATGGGAGATATCATCTGGTATTTAAGTTTGTGTGTCCAGTTTATTTCACTCAACATTATATTTTCCAAGTCATGCATTTTCATGAAAATGACTCAAATTTGTCATTATTTATAGCTAAGTAGTATTCCGTTATATACAGGATACTACATATTCTTTATCTAATCAAAAGCTGATGAGTATGCAAGTTTCTTCCAGAATTTAGCTATTATGAACTGTATCACTATAAACATTGGCAAGCATATATCACTATAGTATGATGTTTTAAACTTTTTAGGAAGTAGAATATGTTTTATATTTATTTTTTCTCAAACTTTTGCAGTTTAAAATAAACAATTGAAAGCTTATTGTTCTCTAAATTATTCCCAATCTATTTTTTGGAGCTTTCCATATCATTTTTATGTGAAGTGTTTCTCTTGAATTCATAATACTTCTGGTTTTTCTTTTTTTTTTTTTTTGTTAATATGACTCTAGAATTTGTTTGGTGAGGAGATTTTATTCTCATATACTATTGTTGTATTATTGCTGAATGTTTCAACTTATTCCTATTTGCTTCCTTTTTGTACATGGTTACTATGCTGCTTTATTTCTCCTATTTTCTTTTATTGCATAAGTCTAATCATTTCATAACAATATTCATTCAATCATCAAATCTATGAACTTGTATTTTGGTTTCAGATATTTATAGATATCTCAGATTACAATTTTATTTGTCATTATAACTAGTATATGGCCCTAATAATATTTTCAATATACTTCTATGTTCAAAGCCTTTCTATGTTTAAAGCTTATTTAAATTTTTTATTTTTTCTTGCCATTAATTAAAAAAGCATATTTTGCTTAGCCTCCTGTCTTTATTTAAGAATTGCACCTTTAAGAAGTCTTATCACTTTTTTCCCAGGAACATGGATTAGATTGGATGATAAGCTATAGACATTGCTGCTGCACATAATCCAACATTCATACTAGATAATGCTGCCTTTAAGGAAATTAAAAGGTCTGATCTTACAAATAAAGCTAACTACCTACCATTGGTGACATTTACTTTCTGAGACCTAAGACTCTCCTACTTCTGTCAAGTTCAAGGTTGGATTTTGAGATACATAGAAGAGGAACTCAAAAACTTATGATATCTCTTCAGCAATAAAAGTTGACAGACACTTTCAGAGAAGCCATCCCTCCTGTACACAAGAATTGTGCATGTGTGTGTTCGTTGTTGTTCTCTGTGTGTTTCTGTCATAACATTCATATTTCAGAGTCAATATTGATTAACTCTTGTTAACTCATTTCATAATAAAATGAAAACAGATCTAAATACCCAATTTTTCTCCTGTATCAGATATTTAAATCATGCAATGTCTACAACTTTCTAGTATGTATCTACAAACTAAAAAAAAGCAAAATGTAAGTGTTCATAGCTTTTCTCTCTTTTAAGCAGAAGAGATTTTCCATAATTCTTAATCTCCTACAGTTCACCAATAAAGCTTTATATCTATCTATATTGATATCTATGTCTATATCTATATTTATATCTATATCTATGTCTATATAATTTTGTTCTGAAATACATTGTCAAAATGTTCTATGAATAGTTTTATCTAAGTAGGCTGACTCAATGATATGAGTCTTCACACAGAATGTAACAACTGGTTTTAGTGAAACTGAAAGTACATTTGTCATTTTAAATTTTATTAAGTTTTACATAGCGTTATGTTCTTGAGTAAACTTTTAAAGAAGCTATGTATCTTTCCTTTGGATGACCATTCTTCTTTCGAGATGTAGAAATATTTTGTGAAACCATACGATCCCTCATATATTGGAAAAATGTTACTCCCAAATAGTTAGTTTCAACACAGAAAAATGAAACTCAAAGTATATTTGTGAGATGTTTCAGCATATAACTTAATTGCTTTCATTCTGTATAACTACCCAATATGCTTAAATTTAACTGCAAAATAATCTATGCTAATAGAAGACAATGTGCCAAATAATGCAAGATTAATTGCCCTAGTTACATCTTCCATCAGATAGAATAGAAACCATTTTCCTTACAGATACTTGTTTACCTTGCTTCAAAAATGTATAACTACTCATACATTTTTATGAGTTTAGAAATTAGATTATTTTAATGTAATAGTGAAAGGAGAAACACAACTAAACACTAAAAACACCACCCAGGGTGGTTTCAGCTCAACATTCTACAGTTTAATTCACACATGAAAAATACATCTTTAGGCACATCCAAGCCTAATTTTGGCATGTAATTACACATACGGCATAGACAAAAAGAAGTCAACCAGGTATGAATGAGGTGATTTTAAAGAGATGAATCAAAGATTCCAACAGGTACTGGAATTTAGGTAGTAGTAGACTTTTTAAGCATGAAAGTGTATTTAAAAGGATAGTCATATACTTTATAACATTTGACTCAAATGGGAATGGCATTCTTAGTGGTAGTGCCTGAAGGTTATATTGCCTGGAGACATAATAACTGTCCCGATTTGGCTAAGCAGGATCTATGACAATGTTCACACAGGACAATATTCTCTAACTGTGCTTTTTTCAAAACATGTCTTTGAAATTGTGAAATGCACAACTGTTACAAAGTAAGGACTAATTTTGCACAGTCTAAGCGCTCTTGTAGGCTGAGACAGGAGGATGACAAGTTTGAGCCAAGCCAGAGAAATTTAGTGAATCAACAAAATCTTTCAAAAAAATTAAAAACATAATTTTTAAAAAATTTTTACAAAGGAGTGAGGATATAGCTCAGTGCAAGTGCGCTTGGTCCAAATACCACACTGCAAAAAGGAGGTAAATACTAAGAAGTATTTGATACCATGCACTGGAGAAGCACAGTAGATAACAAAAGGATAGAAGTTTACTTCGTGACATCCACTCTAAGAAATGGGGGGTACTGCTTAATGAAAGAGAAAATTAAGAATGATGATAATAGATAGATAAATGATTGACAGATATTAAAACAGAAGAAAACATCTTTCTAAATTTCAGAATAACTGAGGAAGGAAAACCAACGACAGAGTGAAAGAGTTAAATACCTTTTAAACAAAAGAAAGAAAAATATCTTTTGTGGTATCTACAAATTTAAACATATATAAGTCATTTCTTATAAATCTTTTCTGATTGGACCACAAAGTAAAACCTTGGTCTTTATTGCAAAGTAAACGACATTCCTAGAATGTAATAATGAACAAAATAAAAACAATAATCAAGACTAAAACTAATTAAAAGACATAATAAAGGCTCTTCAAAATATATACAAAGAAAAAGAAGTGACATGCTTCAAATTAGATAAAGTAAAATACAGATAAAAACATATAAAATGGGATGTGGAAGGGAGTTTATCACATTTATGAATATGTATGCATCAAATAGCACAATAGAAACTTTCATAAATAAAAAAACAAGTAGGAAAATACAGAATATATCAAGTGAACAAAATTTAATTAAGTGTATTGGAACTATAAGCTGCATAATAAATAAGTTGTATTTGCTCAATATATACTTTTAAAAATGCATCATCATACAAGAGAACATGCCATTCTTTCAAGTGACAAACATTCTCAAACTCCAACCTCATATTAGATTACAATAAAATGGTAATATAATATAAAATGAGATGATGAAAACAACTGGCTATTCTTAATGTAGTAAAGACATAAATCATTTAATAAAGACCATACAGCCAGGAAGAAGGAAGCGTTCTTTTAACAGTGTGCCACTAAGAAAATGAAAACTGAAAAAAGTCTAAGACAAATGATATTGAAATTGCTATACTTTAAACCTTACAAAATTCAGATGAGAAAAGTATACAACAGCAAAACACATAGTATTATATACACGTTTTGAAAGAAAAACTAATTGTATAATTTATACGCAAATTGTATTTTTTACATGAAGCACCTATAGTCAATGTTGCTTGTATATTAGAGTCAACTCTGGAGGTTTTAAAAAAATGCTAACATCTTTTTTTCAGTGCTACCTCTTTGGACTGATACAGTTTGACACAAATAAAATGTATTCAAAAAACAATAAATTATTAATTTTTATTTTATGCTGTGTTAAATAGAAAACCCAGAAACTTGTACAAACAGGGCAAGATATCAGTGACCATCGGTGATACACATCCTCAGCTCAGATACAAAAAATTCTCATACTAAGAAACAAATTTAGTATTTTTATATATAATGAGAATTTCAATTATTTTAAGATAGCATATATTATACAATGATATAGAAGAACATCATCCAAAAGGAAAGAATGGATTTTATTTACAGGTAAAGATTTTAAAGATTTTATAAAAAGTAATAAAGAGCATCAAAATGGTCAGCAATATGTTATGTGCATATATGCATAACTATGTGGGTACAGATATGTACACACAAAAATTAACTTACGAAAAGTAGGTTCAGTGAAATATTGCTCATTAAAACGTGCTCCTTAATGTTAAAGTGCTTAATGATGTTAAGTGAAAATGTAAAATATACAGATTTCCAGTAATTATAATCCTCACATTTATTAGAATACTTAGTTGTAAGTTTTTGCCATAATAGATTAGAGTGACATGAAAATCAGTTCAGCAATGAATTTTGGTGCCCAAATGAGGCTTGTTATCTTACCTCTTCATTTTGAGCATTCTTTCTTCAAATTTCTGTGATAATTCTGTATTCATTTATTTATAGGACGCTATGAACATCAGAAAATGTGGTACCTCAAGATGTGGCGAAGCTCTTCGACTTGGGCTTGTCCAGTCATAACCATGTAGACAAACTTAGCATATTACAGCCTGACTCACATGTTCCAGTGCTGGCGTCTCTGCTCCACCAAGTGGGCAGTAAATTGCCTCATGGAAGACAGCCTAAAAGGAAGTGTGTTCCAGTAGATGGAATTAAACACTCTAATGACAAGAATATGAATTACGGCCACAATGCAGTAACTTACTTTCTGTTCAACTTTGAAACAATAATTTAACTTATGTGTTTCAGTTCCCCATTAAATGGATGGTAATAATCTTTCTTTGTTAACAAAGTGCTTTGAAACCACTGTGTGACAAGTAATATATTACCAGAAAGTATTCTTATTTCAACTTACATTGTAACCTCTCAGGAAAAGGTCTATGCATCATTGTGAGTATATCAATGTGTAATGTTGAGGGGAAAAAAAGAAAAGAAAAAAGAAAGAGAAGATATGATTGAAAATGATATGGAAAATACTATAATGATGATCTGTAAGTCACTGTTATGAACTCACCTTGAATGTTAAGTTGACTAATAGTATGTTTCCATCAATGAAATGACAAATGTAAGAGAGTCTCAGAGGAAGTATAGTGAAACCCTATTTGTGAAGGAGACAGGGAAAAATAAAGGGTAATATAACACTGTACATGAAAATAGGACTGTATTTCAAGCAAGGCAGCAGAAATGCAGGAAGTACACCTAGGTGAAGAGAAAGTAGAACATTTCTTATCTCATGAGAACTTGAAGTTCAAATGAGAGACATTTAATAAAAATAGGGTGGTAACATTATACCAGGTTAGTTCCTAGGATATTACGGAACTCATTATTTAAGTGGTAGCAGAGGAATAAAATATAAATTTTCCAGAGATGGATAAAACAGAAGTACTTAAAAATCTGTTGTGCATACTTGAGTTGCTAGGGATACTAGCTTCCCTTTTGACATGAATGTCAATGGGGTGGAATTATGTTTTTACAAGTCATTAATTCTTTAGTACCTCCTTGGTAAAAAAATGTGTCTAGAAAAATCATGAAGCTAAGCAGACACATTTCTAAGTTAATTACATATTCTTATTATTGCAAAATAAAAGAAATGAAACGTTTTTAACAAATATTATAAGATAAAAGATTCAGAATAATTTATTTGAAATAAATTATAAACCCTAATATTCCATATAAACATATTTATATAGTCACATAATCTTTTCTGGAAACCAGGTTATATTTTTTGTTAGTTGTTAAGAAAGCTAAACCCATGATTATGAATCTATAACACTTGGTTTACAATGGTTCTGTACAACTCAGAACATAGCACAACCTTCTTGTTAGTTTGTGAGTGGTACATAGTATGACATGGAAATGAGAAAACAAAATCTGAGAAATATGTTCATACATGTAGAAATGACTAGCAAAAATTAAGTCTGTTAAGATCAGTCAATAAGTATCAGATTAGTTATTAAATGGGAACTTTGGGTATTATCTATTCACCATTATGTGAGCAACATTTAGCATATTACCATATTCCGACTTCAGTTTCTTCACATATCACATCAGGATAATAAGTCACTTAATATGTTGTTGTGAAGCTTATTACAGAATAATCAGAAACTACTCAAAACCTTCATCTCCACCTTTCTTCCTGCCCATGTTCTTCGCTAGGTTTACCATTAAACGCAATAGCACTGCACTGAATATTCACAGATTAAAATAGCAACCAAGTGCTTAACTGCTCAATCTGCTTTGGTTATTATAATGTCTGAAATAATAAGACTTGGCAATTTTATACAAGCAAATTATATGAAGCATTTAATGTTAATGTTAGTGATCAAGTTTTAAATAATAAGTTACATTTAACTCTCTTGTATTCTTTCCAAAATTGTTATATCTTTTACATTTACACAGTTAAAGACAAAAGAAATATTTTGACAAAATTAGTGGAACAATCATGTTTTTGTTAGAAACATGAACAAATCTAAACACTTATTTTAGTAACAATACAAAGTATCAACTAAATGGTGAGAGTTCAGGTATTGCTTAGTTTGGTCAATGGCAGAGAAAGACCCTTAGATGTCACAGGAAAATTTGAAACAAAATTTTAGAATTCTTGTATAAATTACTATAAATTGTTTCACATTAAAATTTATCATCTTGTTACCAGTATGTTATATTTTTGAAGACCAGCAAGTTCTCCCAGGGAATCTAATCTAGATCCCCGGATTGAACCCTTAGTGCGTGGAAATTCTTCTAAAGAAATAAGCAATGTTTTAAGTAACTTTTTACTCTGATGAGACATGAGGATACTAACAACAGACTTTGATAATTTGTTAACTGTTGTTCAAATCATGATGAATAGCTAATACCCAAATTTTGATTAATTACCAAGCACTGCTTAGTGCAGTTACGGCGGAACTGTGTGTACTACAAAAGCCTCTTTTACACCCCTGGAAAATATATCATGGGGGGACAGGCTAGGCTAAGACATTGTCCTTTACCTTGGTATAAAGATGATCATCAGAACTGTGGGAAATAAGCAGGCCCCTATAACCTTTATAGCATTATATTTTTTCCTGTAATAATACTCATAGACTGCTGCAATACACCGGATGAGATTTTTCTGAACCAAAGTTGTTATTTCAATGTAAGCTACAATCCATGTGCGTTTCTCTGATACCCAGCTCTCCAGATTTGCTTTGTGTTGTTCTCTCTCTTGCCCTCCTCTCTTTCTTCCCTCTTTTCTCTCTCTCTTTCTCTCTTTCTAATTCTCTCTCTCCCCCTTCATTCCTCCCTCCCTTCCTTCTGTTCTTGCATTCTAACATCAGTGCAAAGAAATCAACATTATTGTCAAGAGAGCTGTAAACCAGCCTGAGGACATCAGTATGAATATTCTAAATAAAAATCTTCCAGGACGGTCTCAGGTTTAAGAAGTTAGGTCACAGAGTAGAGAGCTCATATCAACACAATTGCATTTCACTGGTAATACAAGTTATCTCAAATAAAGAGCACTTTAAAGAAATTCTGCCTTGAGTTCTCCAACTGAGTGACTGTATCACTATATCACTTAGTATGTTTGTGAAAACTCCTTTCTTATTTTTAGGTTGAAAACAAACTAAAATGAAAGGACTTGAGAAAGGATTCAAAAGTCTGCTAATAGTTGGGTGGTATTTTGTGGGACAAGTTAAAAGAGGCTATAGGCAACTCAGATAGTATGGAAGTATTTGGGCAGGATTATAACCATAAAATCATCACATTGCTGTCTCTGAAAGGCAAATTAAAATGACTGAATATATAAGGAACAAATTTTATTAAATTAAAATATAAAATTATTTTTAATTTTTTTACATAGTCACAGTCTCCAGAAAAAAATGGCTGCCATCAAGAAACCAACTGATAACAAATGTTGGCAAGGCTGCAGGGAAAAAGGAACACTGCTCCACTGCTGGTGGGAGTGTAGACTGGTTCAGCCACTGTGGAAATCAGTATGGAGATTTCTCAGAAGACTAGGATTAGAAGTTCCATTCAACCCAGGTATTCCCCTCCTGGATATTTTCCCAGAAAAATTGAAAAGGTCACGTCATAGGGATATATGTGCACCCATGTTTATAGCAGCACAATTTGTAATAGCTAAATCTTGGAAACAATCAAAATGCCTATCAACCACAGAGTGGATGAAAAAGATGTGATATGTTTATACAATGGAATATTACTCAGCTATAAAAAAGGATGAGCTTGAGGTTTTTATAGGTAAATGGAGATAACTTGTGACTATCCTCATAAGTGAAATAAATCAGACTCATATTTATAAATATCTCTAGTATAAAAATAATAATAAAAAACTGAAGAAGTAATAAGATCCAAAATAAATAATAGATATTATAATAATGAAAGGGAAAGAAAGTACTTTAAAGGATATAACTGCATGTATGTTTAAGTGTTAAGGTAGATAACCATACTACTAAGTTTTTGTTAATTTATCAAACAGAATAGTTTGTACTGTCATTGTTTGATTGTCCACTTTTTAAACTTTGAATTTGTAACTTGAACAACTACTTCTAAGATAACAATATCTAATTCATCAACTAGTGATTTCTTACTGTTATTTGTTTTAAAATTCTGTATTATATCTACCCTTTTATCTGTTTTAATTTTTTCTCTAAATAAAGGAAATAAATAGCCACTGTCCTTTATAGTTACAATAGCTTATTATTTACCATTTTTTAAAATAAAAATTTGGTTCAGTTTATAAGTAGATATCCAGTTAAAAGTAATGAAAAAATTAGAAACAATAGAAGAGATTTGAAAATTTTTTCCCACAATCTATAACTGAAAAATTCAAAAACTTTTTCTACCCACAAGTATTTTAGCACCAAATATGGGAGTTTCATTCCAAGAAACCAATCATTTCTGAGAAGATTTGTATTGAGTTTCCTGCAAATTGATTCCATCCAGAAACTACATGGATTTTAAGGTAAACCTTACAAATTAGGGTTTAATATCACAAGAGTACTGTCCTGCTTCACATGTAAATCACAGCTAGAAAGTGTACAGTTTCCTCATACTTTTCTCCAACTTAATAGCATATTGGGTCTTTTAATAACACCCTTTTAGGGGTTGAGAATTTGGTCATGGTATTTTTTCAAGGTTATTATAAATTATACCGATGAACAGCAGAATGACTGGATAAACAGACTGAAATCAGGAGGGTCCAGAGTACAATATCTTCCATTTCTGTATCATTGGGTTACATCCCTTTCTTAATGCATCAATGTAGTCATCAGCTCAGACATTCTCCAAATCCCAAAGCCTGTTCTTTAGTTTTAATTTTTTATGAGGTTTCTATTATGTAGTAAAGTTAATTAAATCATTGGCAATTTGGCCTTAACTCAATCCTCAGCTCTTCTCCATATCTCACAGTTAGGGGATTGCAATTGTCCAACCCTCATATCACAAGAGTCATACCTGTCCATGCAACTCACACCTTCCAGAGTCACTTCATTATCATAGACTCAGGTATTGTTCAAAGTGGGTTATTATGAATAGGAAAAGATACTCTTTGGTTTTACTATTTAGAAAGTGTCAATGGTTTTAAGAAATCTGTAATAACAACCAGAGACAAAAATTAATATTACAACAAAAGTTACAAGGGTCTCAGAAAGCTCTGAATGGGGAACCTAGATGAAGAACGGATATATAGTTATTACTATAGCTCAACATCACAATGACAGATGGCCAGTGTAGAATTCATCTGATGTGACATCATCACTATATAACACAGGTCAGGGCGGGCCTCCCAGAAATGATTTCCTCTGTCTCCTTTTAGAAAGCAATCGTAGACATAGTTAAAAATAGAAGGATAAACAGTAGAAATATATTTTATATTAATATTCAAATGATTTTGAAATATTCAAGTTGAACTACTGTGAGCATCAGTAATTACACCAAAAATGAGTAAATGTTATAATTATAACTGCAGTAAAAATTATCCAGCAGTTTCAGGAAGGAGCTCTGCTCAGAATTTTGATCAGCAGTTTTAGGGCTTTTCTAAGGGTGAAAGAAACGTCTTAAAATCAGTTTGTTCATACAGTGGCTGTTCCAATGACCAAGCCAGAAGACCAGCAAATAGCTAGCTCCATGAGTACTGGTACCAACTATTTACAACAAATGTAATAGTCTTACATTAATACATTCCCTGGATTATACCACGGGGACAAAAACTGCTCTCCATGGTCTTCTAAACTGCTCAAGTCAAACCAGTCAGCTAAGGAAGTTTGAGTTAGAATCACTGTTCTTTCTTTATTAGCCCCAACACAATTCTAAAGCCATCTTAATCACATTGTAAATATTATCACTAGGATGATAAACTTAGAATTGTAATAGTGATGGTGAGAAGGAATAACACAAGTTGTAGTTTCTCTGCTTCTGTGTACTTCTACTACTTACAGCAAGACCAAAACTGAATCCTGAGTTTCACACCAGTTTCATAAGCTGAACTCTGATGTCAAGTATGACTAGACAGCCTGCTGATAATCTTTCCTGACATTCAGACCCTCAACCCTGCATTCTAGATCCTCCTTCATTAGAACATATAAACACCTGCTGATTTTCTTGAAGAGTTCACCAATCTCATTAGTAAATTTCAATCAATATATTCCACAACCTCATTTCTAACCAGTCATGAAACACTAACTCCTCACATTCTACACATTCGTTATTGCTTCCATGAAAACTATGCACTTGACCAATCTCTTATCTTTGTTACAGCTAAGTTTCATGTATAACTATAACATGATTCTAAAGTTCCCATCTTCTTCTCAACTGATTTATGAAATTCAAATCCAGATTTTGCTTTATGCTCATTGTAAAAAACTGTTTCTTAAGTATGTTTGCAGTATCCATGCTACATTCCATGCTGCAGTGTGTGTGAAATTGAATACATATTCATTGAGTCCATAAGTGGGGAAATGAGCAGTTGAATTGCTGAGTCTCAGGATGGCAGAGGGCTGGAGATTCTTGAAAATTTAAATATCTGATAATAAACTTTGATGTATTGAGAAAATTTGCCATTTATATTTTACAATTGTTAGGTTGATTTAATGCAGCATAACTATAAAATTCATTTATTTTCCTTGGGATTTTAATGGAGGTTATAATCTAGTAGAAAGAGAAAAAAAGCAAGTAAACATGCAAATAAACAATAAGATTTAAGATTAATCTTTGCTACCTATATATTACACATATATGTCAGAAGTTTATTGATGATTCAAAATTATTCATTATGTTATGAATATTAATCTTTTCCCTAACCATGGGTTTCAATACTGCTCTGCTAAATCTCCTTTTCTTGTCCTTTAATATTTTGGTCAGAAACCATAACTTCATACTTGACCCAGCTATAAGGACTCAGGCCAGTTTAAAACTTTAATCTTAAACTCAATTTACATCCATTTTCCTTCCCTCTCTCGGTTTTAATCTTCAGGTGTGTGTGCATGCAGTGAGTAGGGGAGTCAAGTTTGTGTTATACCTATGATTATGCCTCAGCCTGTTTTGCTGCTGAGGTGACTTCAAGAAGGGGACTATTCTTTAAATGTGGTGAAGCTCAGGCCTGGATACCTTTTTTCATATATTTACTGTCTTCAGAGAAAGTTTTTCTCCCTGGTTTAGAGAAGAAACCAGCTCCTTTTTTTTTGTAAGTCCTGCTCTTTCTTTCTGTTTATCTCTTCTACTCAGATAGGACCAAGTTCAACTTTCAAATCTAATCTCTAAGTATGCATGCAAAGGCAAACTGAGTAGCCTCCTGTACGGTTTCGTTGATTTTTAGGTGAGACAAAGGGTAAAATAGGTAAACCGCTCTCACTTTCTGTCTCATCCAAACTAAGTCTACCTTCACTGCCTCATCTTTCTTCACTCTAATTTCTTCTAATCTTTGCAAAGTGGGAAAAAGAAAATATTGTCCCATAAATACGCATTCAAGTCTTTTCACTTTGTGCTCTATATTCTCTTTGAGCTGAGATGTCTGTTTGACAATCCTTTTTACTGTGTTTTGGGCATTAAGTCCTCTACACTTGGATTGTTATCACATCTCTAATACTGTGATATTATAATTATTAATAACATTTTGATTTTTATCCCCAGTACTTGGTCACAGCTCAAAAACATCTACATTAGTTCCTAATTGATAACAGCTATAAAACAAACTATCTTTTCTTGTAATATTTTACTGTAGCCTTGATTTCATGAGACAGTTCAAGACAGATGAAAGGAGAGTCACTTGTTTTTGTTTGTAACAAGTGTTTTAAAACTATTTATGTTTAATTAAGTGCATTTTGCAAACCCACTAAGGACAGCAGGGTGCTTGTCAGGGAAGCCCCACATGAAACCAGAGAGTTGAAACTTTGGACAACTCATTGTCTCTACTCCTCTACTTCCAAAGCAGAGGAGGGACATAAAATTGAGATCATTAGTAGTTCATTCAATCATACCTAATTAACAAAGACTTTATAAAAAGTCTATGTGGAGAGCTTTGAATCTAACGAATACATAGAAATATCAGTAAAAACATCCAAAGAAAATATACAAACTGCATGCATGTCTTTTCCTTTCCCCATACTATGCATTTTCTCCACTTTTCTTACCCTCAGTTTTATGTCTTATAATGTACTAAACTTGATTGTTAATTTGACTGAATGAAGCCCCCTAGAGAAGTGATGAATTATCAGGGCACTAATCTTATCAATTGGTTAATCCACGGATGAGTTTCCACCTGAATTATCAGGAGTTGAGTCTTTCCTGAAGAAAGTAGGGCACAGAGATGTGATCTTGGTGACATATCTTATTTTTTACTTTTACTATTCTCTGATTCCTGCCTTCATGAGTTGAGAGGCTTTCCTTCCATATGTACCTTCTACCATGAATTTTATAGCTTGGAGCAATCTGACCATGAACTGAAACCACTGAAACTGTAAGCCAAAATAAAACTCCTTCTTTGAATGTTGTGAGTAAAGTTTCATAAACAATTGTTATGGGAGAACAGAAGACAAGAATGATGATAGAATGCAGATCATAAGGACTGTGCTCATGAATTTTCAGGTGGAGAAAAAGGTCATGTACATTACAATATGGCAAAAATTTTGTATACATTTATCCATGCACTAAAACTTTAGTGAGGCTGAATTTAAAGCTATTTGATCTGGAGAAGGAAGTTTCAAGGTAACCCAATGTTTAGGCTGTAGCATGGAGAATGATGCCTGCTCCTAGACAGATTTATAGGCAGAATTTGGAGCACAAAACAGAATAGAAAAATTTTAAAAGCATCCAATTTGTCCAAAAAAGAATTATTTATAAAATTGGAGCCAAAGAAATTGTGATTGCTGAAGAGGTGGCTACTATTATAAAGAAAATTAGTTATTTTAACTTAGATAATATGAAAAAAATGTCTTCTGCTGAGGAAACAGAATTATTATAAGGAAAAATAACTAGGTCCCATGCATCACTAGCTCAGGTGTATAAAGTAATAAATTAATTTGAAAGACTTCACTTTGAAAAAAGAGTCTCAGGACACCTTGCTCACTAAGACCTGGTTGCCCAGTGAAATGAATGCCTATGTCCAGTTATTCAAACATTCAAGACAGTAGTAGCTATGCTCCAAGGGGACATGGCTACTGCTTGCATCTGATGAAAGACCTTGATATCATCCATATGACACTTGTATAGGGTGTAAAAGTTTTGGTATCATGGAGACTTACATTCAATTCATATTTCAAAGGAAAGTCTTGAGGTCCTGACTGTGTGTGACAGTGTCAGAATTCCTTCAATAAGCTTCTGAGAGAGTGATGCATAAAGCTGAGAAAGTGAGCCTGAAGTTTTGGAGGGAAGTTGGAAATGTCAAAAGTGGAGAATATCTGTCAAGAAAAGTCTCATGCAATGAACACAGCCAGATCAAGAGAGAGACATATAGGCTGCAACCTGTAGGGCCATAGTGGTGGGGCCATTTGTTCTACCTAGATGTCCTCCCAAAGCCTCATGCAGTCAGTCATAGGCGGGTTTTGGAGGTGGCTAGATCTAGAGGGTATGATGTTCAGATCAAGGAAATGATTCTTGGGGCAATTCTCAGATTAAGGCTGCCCCACCCAGAGTGTGAAAAAAGGGGTAGAAAGAGGGTTGTTGGTTGTCATTTGCCACTTGTAACTTATTACTTGCTGCTTCATTGTTTCTTCACGGCTTTGTTTCTTTCTGCTTACCTAATTGTTTGTCCTCTGTTTTACCTATCTAACATGTCACCCTGCCTTGGAACCAAACAACTATGGACTGAAACCTCTGTCAACTGTGAGCTGCAGCAAACCTTTCCTCTTTTAACTTTGGATGTCAGATGTTTTGTTTCAGCTATGAGAAAAATAAATAAGACACCACCCAAGCCTTTGAGTTCACATCATGCCACCACACGCTTTGGATCCCATACTTATTAATATAGTATTAATACAGGACTTAACATCTAGCTGGTTGGGTTTTAGTCTTGCTTTTCACCAAAACTTATTTTATTCCCTTGTTATTCCCTTTCAGAATGAGAAATGAGCCACAGGGGCATCAACTTGGTGACTATATCTGGTCCCTGACCACTTTCTTTGAGACTATTCTGTTGCTCTCAGGTTTTTGTTCCCCATGAGCTGAGTGACTTTGCTTCACTATCATGCTTCCAATATGGTATTTATGTCTTGTGTCCAGCTGATCATGAATGTAAAGCTCTGGAAGGCATGAGTGAAAATAAATCTCTTCTTTGAGTTGAGGTGTCAGGTATATTGTTTTAGCAATGGAAAGTGAACCAATAGGGCCAGGAATATAGCTCAGCAGCACAGTGCCTGCCTGGCAAACATGATGTTGTGAGTTTGATTTCCTGTACCAAAGAAAAAAGGAAGAAGGAAGGAAGAAAGGAAGGAAGGAAGGAAGGAAGGAAGGAAGGAAGGAAGGAAGGAAGGAGAAAGAAAGAAAGAAAGAAAGAAAGAAAGAAAGAAAGAAAGAAAGAAAGAAAGAAAACCAATAGAATATTAAGCTAGTAAATGTGTGTAGTATATTTTTCAGAGTCAAGTTGAGTGTTCTAACAAATTATCAAATTATCTAGCAGATTATCAAATTATTCTAGAAAATTATCAATTATCTATAGAGGAAGAAATGTTAACACCTGATTTACAAATAATCAATCAAAATTATGAAGAATTCAGACTTACAATTGGCATCTGAAATGGAAATTGTCTTGAAGAACTAAGCCCTCAATCTGTTGGATCTGATGCCTGCTCTATGAAGATATTGTCAAAATATAATTGATGTGTAAAACAGCAAGTTTGTGTTATGAGAGTAAAGAAGTGTTTTATATGAAAGAAACCATTTGATGTTAATATGAATTTAGAAGAAAAGAGTTCATACTTTTTTTAACATTGATTTCTCTTTCTCCATCTTGATTTTTGCTGAATTTAGTAAAGTTTAAAGTCCTGTATAGTATTCATATTTGTGTATCTGTTACCAAGCAGATACAACCCAGTATAAAAGTTAACAATAGAGATCAAAAAGTGAACAAAAGAATAAAAGCCATAAATACATGAGAATATTTGTAGAAGTCTCAGCTGTTTCTTGTATATACCCCCATTCCTGAAGGTACATTTCCCGTTAGACAGATTCGGAATAAGGAGCCCCTGAGTCTTTGGAGAAGCTTCCTATTTTCCTAAATGTTTTTAACTTTGTAAATAATTGTGGTCTATGAGTTTGTTAATATCATATCCAACTGATGATTTCTTGAGTTATCACAGTGGAGAGTGCTGAAATTCAGACCTCATTTAATGGCCTGGTTTTCACATCCATCCTCCTTGCCTCTAAACTTGCCACAGGTAATGGAATATTCTGTTTTCTTATAATCAGCTTCATGAATGGTTTAGGAAATACATACAAAGAAATGGACTTTTCAACAATGCTAATAGTCAATGTAAAATGTAATTTTCAAACCAGGCATGGTGGCTCACACCTGTAATCCCAGCACTCGTGAGGCTGAGGCAGGAGGATCATTGTGAGTTCGAGACCAGCCTGGGCTGCAGAGTGAGCTCAAGGCCAGCCTGAACTGCATAGCGATACCCTGTCTCAAAAAGACCAAAAAAAAAAAAAGAGTAATTTTCAGGGTTTAACTAAAACCATTTCAGTAGAGAAAGGATAACTTCTTTTTCTATTAATTAGAAATGAAAACCAAGCAATGAAACAAGCATATTTCTCTTACTCTTCCTGATTTTTCTTTTTGGATCTAGATTACACAAGACAATGTCTGAGAAAATAAAAACCACATCTACTAATACAGGGAGTAAGAAAAAGTTTTAGTTGAATGTAAATTAACTATATGCCGGAATCACTCAATATATAAAAATTGATCTTCTTCAACTATAGTAGCAATTAAAAGTTAAGAAAGCCCATTTGCCAAACTTCCATGAGAACAGCAAATTTATAGGATAGTACTATAACTGAAACTATTCTTACTTATGTCCTAAACATCTGTGACATTCTCAGTTAGTTACCATTGTAATATCCAGTTCTTTTTTAAAAAAAACCCACTAAGACAGGCAAGGGAGGGAATGAGAAAATGATACAAGGGAGAGAGGGAAGGAAGGAGGAAGGGAGAGAGAGAGAGAGAGAGAGAGAGAATACTTAGGACTACAAAATATCCAATTGAAAAACAAAACTATCTGTCCCACCAACCATTTCCGGTTAGAAGCTATAGCAGCAGTATATAGAGGAGCAGAGGAGTTTTGGAAATGTTGTGCTTTCTGGATATAAGCACTGCATTTTCTGTCTTGTGTATTTTCCTCCTTCCTTCACACTTAGGAAGTCAAAATGAAACTGAAGACAGAATACTCATTGTGTGATCATAATATCACCGAAAATATAAAAGAAATCATAATACACGTTCAGGAGAATGACAAATCTGGAATGCTGAGGAGTGAAAGAGCCTGGTATTGCAGTTGCTCGACTTTGGTCCATGAGGAACAGATGCACATATCCCGCATGTCAAGGTGGGCTCAGAAGCATCCCAAACCAAACGGAGTTGTAAAAATGAACTTTGGTCAGACTCCACGGATATATTCATTCCTTCAGCACTCTCATCTCAGGGCATTTCACTGTATAAGTAAATCCCAGGAGATTGTATTAAAGTGCTCTGCTATCGGTTCTAGAATTTCAGTCCATTATCAATAGAATATATTATTGAGTTAAATGTATGTGGTCTCAAATAACACTTATCTCTCTCCTCCACCAGGGAACCAGAAGGCAGGTTACTCTGGATAAATAGGTGGTTGTTTCATTGATGAAAATGTACTAGTCAGCTCCTTCTTGCATCCCAACACAGTCCTTCCTTGTTAACACAGCCTTCCCTAAACAACCACCAATTTTGGTCTTCAGATCTCTCTTTATTTAATGCAGGTTTCCTTTGTAAACCCTTTGTATGTTCCTTTCACTAAGGACAAGATTGAAAGTTCTGCTTTGTTATCATTAAGGTGTATCCTAAGCAATCTAAACCCTGGCCTGTTTAAGACTCTCTCATCTCTTTTGTCACCACTTCTACCTTAGTCCCCCTTACTCTTAGAATGCTTCTTTCTCAAATAAACTGACTTTGACTAATCCCTTCTCTCTCACTGTCTCAGTCATCCAGGTTATTTTATCCCAATCTAGCCCTAACTCTTCCCTAGTAATAATTCTAATGATTAGAGATTAAATATTTATTTATCTAATTGTGTCTCCACAGAATTTAATGTATCAAGAACAGAAACTGTGTTGGTTTGTTCACAGCTACATTACAGTGGAAACAAAGTGCTTGGCATAGAGTAATAATACAGCGGTGCCTCAGTTCATTAACTTAATTCACTCCATGAGTCTGGTCATGAATGGAACTGGTATTGAACCAAATCAAATTTTCCCATAAGATTCAATGTCAATAAGGTTAATCTGCTGGAACACTATGTATTTTTTAACTACACAAATATGAACCAGAGGCTGGGGATTTAGTTCAGTGGCACAAGCACCTGCCTGGCAAGTATGAGGTCATGAGTTCAATCCCTGATCCCAAAAACAAAAACAAGAAACAAAGTACAATGTAGTATAGTATGAAGAGAAAGAACACTAAACTTGCTTGAGGTGACTTCTGGCTGGAGGACAAGAGGGTGGGTGGGGAGGAAGCTGTTGTTCAAAGGGAGAATCACGCTTTATAAAGACATCAGAGAGAGAGAGAGAGAGAGAGAGAGAGAGAGAGAGAGGGAGGGAGAGATCTCCTTCATGAGTTTCCTTTATTCTATATCTGTTGGCTGCATAGTCAATTTTAACCAGAAAGAAAGTTTCTAATGTCACTTGTTTATTTCTGAACTGTATAACCCTCTGGTAATGAGAGATCATGTAATTGTTCATAAGATTCAACACTCTGTTTGTCAGTTGTGTTTGGGCGGTGCTTCTTAAAGAAATCCCAGTCACTCATTCTGTTTTTCCATTACAGATTTTTATCACATCACTTCTCACCTCTTCCTTGTCTTCCTCTTCCTCACTGAATGCTTCTCAACAAGCATATCTGGCTGCTCACTCTGCAGTTTAGCAAGCTCTTCTGCTCTCAGCTCCTCTTCATGGTCTGGAACAAGCTCCTCTATGTCTACACCATTGACATCCAGACCCATACTTTCCCATGGACACAATCTCTTCCACTACCTGTGTACCAGACCCTTCCAAGTCATGTTCAGTGACACATACTGGCCACAGCATCCTCCAGGTTGAGGTTAAGATTCAGTATGTGACATATTCCCAGACTTTGTCAATGAGGTTGACACAGTGAAGGATGTTGAAATATTTCTTCCAAAATTCTTTTACAGTCAAGTATAGAAGAGTTTCTTTGTGTACAGATTCTTGAAATGGCAGATCACTTGCTGGTCCATGAGGTGTCATGCTTGGAGGGAGGAACTTGACTTTTATGAAGTCATACTCAGCATCCATATTACTCACTAAAATTGGAGCGTGTGCCAGGTGATTATTCACCAGGAGAAGGCACCTTTCAGGCAGTTTCATTTCTTTAAAAGTGGGTTCTAACACCTTGTGTATTCATTCCAAAAACAATTGCCTTGGGTTTTGATTGTTGTTTTTTTGTTGTTGTTGTTACTGCTACTATAGATTTGTTTTGAGACAAGGTATCATGATATAGCTCAGACACATGGTGATTCTACTTGCTTTCACCTCCCAAGGGGAAGATTTAAAGGCGTGTTCCATCATACATGATAAAAATTGCTTTGTGACCCAGGTTTTGCACTGGCCCTCCACATGCCAGGCAGTCTGATCTTGTTTACATTTTGTTCCTTCAATGCTCGAGGGGCCTGGACATTTTACCCCAGTAGTGATTTAATATTCAGACTGACCCTTGTATTGTAACACAGAAAAAAGGTCAATCTGTCCTCTGTGGGTCTGTGCCCCACCAGTGGCTTTTCCTCACATGTGAGATAAGTTCTGTTTAGTATCTTCTTCCAGAAGAGCGCTATCTCATCACAGCTGAAAACCTGTTGAGCGACTATTCCAATGCATTCATGAATTCTGAGAATTCTTTCTTATAGGGTTTTGTAGCAGTGTTGTCAGAACTAGAAGCCTCACTAAGTCTTATCACACTAAGGATGCCACTTCTCTTACAGAATTTATCAAACCGCTCTCTATTGCTTTAAATTCATATGTAGACGGGTTTTCTTGCTGTAAATCACTGCACAATTTCCTCAATTTTTCACAGATCATAGATTCACTAATGGTGTCACCTGGCAGCTGTTTCTCATTCAAAACAAAAGTGTTTCTTCTCTTCCAGCACTTGTGTCTTTGGCTTGGTTAGCATCACTACTCTTTTTGCAAAATCAGCTTTGATGATTGCTTATTCTTCAAAATAGGTGAGATTGTTAACTTCACCATTTTGTACTCCAAGGCCAGATTAGTCACACAAATTCCATGTTCATGCTTTTCTATAATTTCCTTCTTCAATTCAAAGGTTATTTTCTTTAAAACCTTCTTACCCTTCTTCCTCTGCACTTCTTGTCACCTTCATTACTACTCCGCACATCCTGGTTACCTGCATTAACACTCTGCCCATGCTTGTCACTTCCATTACTGCTCTGCACACTCTTTTGATCACTATACTTGCTCTGCACTGCCTTTGGAGCAATGCTAGTTTGAATAATGCTGTACAGTATGATTGCACTAAAAACACACACAAAAAAGCTTCATAGAAAGTATACACAGATTTGTCTGTGGCCATAATCTCAACAAAAGGAAGCCACGACAACATGTCAAATGAGGAAGCTGGTGGCCTTTGTGTTCCTGTGGGGAAGATGGCTACAGGCATGATATCGCCCAACTCAGATTTCTCCAATGGCAGCAAAATTTTACTCAGCCCTTCTGTTCCAGAATCAAAATGCTCACAAACAGAAATTTTGTAAACTAGTATTATATATTACTATATATAATAAATATCCATTGGCTAAGTATATTAACATAGAAGAAGCTGTGGTTTGATCATATATTGAAGAAACAGCTTCTCCATTGAGAAGAATCAGTTAATTTTGCTATATAAATGTAGACTGTTTTATCTTGATTATACATTGCCAACTGCAAGCATCGCTTATAACTGGGATGATAATAAAAGAAATAAAAGAAATCAATATTTACCTGGATCTAAAGCCACTGGAAAATAGTCAAATAAAGTTTTCTTAATGACATATTGCAGCAGAAAAAGTTAAGTTCTCCAATTTAAGTTTCGAGGTTCTGTGTAAAAGCTATGAACTCATGTTCTAAAGAATACAATGTAATGTAGCACAAGTTAAATCTTGGACAAGTTACTGAGTGATTTACTGTTCTTCTAGAATATGGTCACTTCACTATGCCCTAATAATTGCAATAACAAATAAATAACACATATCATACAATAGCAATTATTACCATATCTATAATTCATTTTTATTTTAATTCTCTAGTTTTTAAGCAGGACTTTTCAGGCTAGATAATTTTTACGTTGTTTGCTTGTTTGTTTGTTTGGTTCCAAAAATACTGTTTTTATTGCAGCACTTTAAAATATGCACAACATACAGATTTTTCCTAGAAATGTTTGTAAAACAGAATTCACATGCACATGAAGCACCCCATGTACAATCTTAAGTCACAGATACTGTGTATCCATAGTCACCAGAATTACAGCCTTACATTTTAGCCTATAGAATACTGAAGATTTGTCATGTGCTACCTGCCCATATTGAGTGCTAATATATGTTGTAAACATGAACTAAAGGAAATAATAAGAATAGTAATATAAATGGAAGTGGGGAAAGGGGACCTAGAGATGGAGGGAGAGAGTTGGGGGCAAGGGGAGGAGGAATAAAGAAGATTTTAAATGTGTTATGTGCATGGATCTGCTTCCTAAGATGAATATAAACTTCATGTCCTACAAAAACATACTAATTACATAATATTTCAAAGTACAATGATATTTCCTTTGATGGTCTTTATCCTACTAACAAGATCTTGAATCCATTTTATCCAATCGCCATACATGCAGGTTAAGTTTTTTTAATCTTTTGCAAAATGTTAAAGAATGCTTGCATTTATATTTTTGATTACCAGTGTTGAATACTGTCATTCACTTATTTAAACTAATTAACTTTTCTAATACAAATATCAATTCATATAAACAAATCATTTTAATTTAAAACTTTTAAGAGGAAAACAAATTTATTTCCACTATAAAAGGTACTCTGATGGGTGTGAGGCAGTGAATGCACCTCAACCTTACATCATGAGCTTTAAAATGGATGCATACAATTACAATTTCCTATAAGCTCTAATTGAAAAACGGATTTTCTCAGAGTCTCATCATCACCAAAAACCAATATGGAGTGTTTGAAAGTTTTTTTAGTTGAAACAGAAGAAGCAATCAATCACTGTGATTTTATAGTAAAGGACATGGGGCTATCTTCAGGGAATAGCCCTGGCTCTTTGAGGATACAACCACTCCCCCATGTTGTTCTCCTAGGTGAACAGAAGGTGTGAAAAGAAGTCCCAAATTTAGTGGACAATTGTGTTGCAATGAATCATAAATCTCAAGGCCTGCAGTCCCGGAAGAAAGAACTGAATGCTTCAAGTTTAGTGACTGAAGTTTGAATTCTTTTTAAGTATTTGGTGAAGGAGTTGAAATTACAATTCATCACTCCCTTGCTCTCATTTACCATTATATGTGGGTGAGTGGGGGATAGTGAACAATAAATTATCCTACTTAGAGATGTAGGCTAAGCCTTGTTTTGGGAAGCTGTGTCAATAAAGTACACATATAACATCAGTTTTCCATTACACATGTCATTCAGAGTCATATATTACTCAGTATAATGGAAAAAGGGCAGACCAAAATCTAAAATGAAAAGAGAAATTGAGTACAACCAGAGAAAGTAGCAGCTGCGCCAACAGTAGCCAGCATAGTGAAACGTTTAGTATGTTCTCCTGGAAAACGAGTGCTTCTGCCTTTAATGACCCTCAATGTCACGTCCCAGGAAGCTGAAGACCAGCTGGGGTGCAAGAATATTGGAAACAAATTTTTCGTGCTATTCTCAGGTAATTGAAAATAAATAGGTGACTGTTCCCACATATCACCCTGCAGATTGTGATTCAGTTCAAGAGTTTTGAAGGTGAATTTTTCTGTCTGTTTATATTGACTTTGATGTGGATTTTTCAAAGCGAGCGTGATAGTACATTCACCATGTGAGGATGTCATGGGTGCAGCATTGAGTGTTTTTGAGGCTCAGATGGCAAGGCATTAAAAAAAACCCATCGTCTATTTATCTTCTCAATTCCACCCAGTTGTTGACCAAGATCTATTAATACAGGAAAAGACTGGTTCCAAAACGACTGTTCATTCAGCTACAGAATGGACACTCCCAACAGGGTGAGGGTTTGTTCTGTTTTACTCAAAAGATAGGTTTCCAATTATTAGCAGTCAAACTATGACCAGATTCAAATTTTATTGTTCTGAAAAGACTAGTTTAAAAAAAAAATTCCCTCTGGCTGGGGATTTAGCTCAGTGGCTTAAGTGCCCGCTTGGCAAGCATGAGGTCATGAGTTCGATCCCCGGTACAAAAAAAAAAAAAAAAATTCTCTCCTAATGAAACAATAAAACATTCATGTATACACACAATTACTTATTTTTATTGAAGGTGAATTTCTAAAAGTTCAAATTTATCAAGAACTTGCAAGTCATGATTGATTCAAGGTTTATTTCAGCAGATTCATTGTAAAAATCTGTTAAAAAAATGAACCTTGAATTGTTTGGGAAAACTTACATTGTAATGATTAGGTTAAAAAATTAAACTAACACACTAAAATTCATATCATATTTTTTAAAGAATTCCATGGAATTTTCACTCAAAATTTAGCTTTTTGTTACATGCCTAGTTTTCAATATTTCTACATAAATAAGGGTCTGTATGCTGAGCGTGTTTTCTATGGTTTGTTTTATATTTGTTAATTTTCAATCTGTTTTATTTCTTTCATTTATACTTTTTTTAATTTCTCTTTTCTCCAAGGAGTCTTTATTAGCACACTTATAAGAATGACAATGAGTTACTAAATTTTCTGTGTTCTTTCTCCCATCTTCTAAAATTAGTGTCTTTTTAAGTTATATGGAGTTAGAATAAAGCATATGAAAATATTTTTAAGGATGTTAAAATGTACATTAAGAGAATACTCTTATGCTTCTATGCCTAGCTTTACCCTCAAATTTATTCTTGGCTATTGTGATGTCACAGAATGAGACAGAGAAACATGAACTATTTGTTGTTGTTGTTGTTGTTTGTACCAGCAGTTGAACCTCACACTTGGCAGGCCGGCGCTGTGCTGCTGAACTACATTCCTGGCCCCCTATTATTATTTTTTTTTTCATTTTTATAAATCTGTTTCCTTTTTCCTTCATTGAAAACTTAGCTTTATATTTTAACTGATAGTTTTGTTCATTACATGTATTACTTTTGTTATCCTATGACTTGAATTACAAAGTTTAAAAAATAGCTGTTAAACTGGGCTTGGTGGGACGCACCTGCAATCCCAGCACAGGGGAGGCTGAGGCAGGAGGAATGCGCCACAACTTGAAGGCCAGTCTAGGCTCCATACTGAGTTCAGGACTTGCCTGAACTACATATCAAGACACTGTCTCAAAAAGCAAAACAAATAAGCAAATAAACAAAAAACAGCGTTAGCCCTAAGTTATTAAGAATAACAGAAATGTCATTCTATTTACATAGGCTCTGGCCATCTGTTTATATCCACATTATTGTGATTTATATGAGGTAAGAGTTTCTTTTCTTTAACCTAAGTTAGAAATGTCAGACAGCAAATAAAGGAAAACATGCGAAGATCTAGAATGAGATACATGCTTTGCAAAGAAAGAAGCAATATTATTTTTGATTAAACAGAGAGATACGTGACAGTGACCTCATTAATGAATTAATTCACATGATCGTGGAAGCTGAGAAAGTCTATGATACGCCATCTGAAAACTGGACATCATGGGAGGTTCATTCATGATTCATTCCATGTCCAAAGCCTAAGAAACACAAAAAATGATTGTTCTGAGCCCAAAGGCCTGAAAATGCACGGAGTGTGCTGCTATAAGCCTTGTACTTAACGTCCAAGGCAAGAGAATAGCGAGGTATCTCACCTCCGGGCAAGAGAAAGAGAAACTTTTTATCTGTCTTTCATCTATTCGGATTTTCAGTCAGTAGTATATTGTGTAACTATAGGTCTTTTCCCTCACTCTACCTAGTCACATACCATGTAGAAACATTCGGAAAGACATGCTGAGACTTATTTTTTCTTGCAGTTCACCGAGGTATTCCTTACTTCAGTCTATTTGACATCTACAATTAACTACACAAAGGAATTGTTAACAGTAAGATAACAGTAATTGGTTTTGGTTTTGGTTTTGTTTTTACAAAGAACAAGACAAAAGAAGACAGAACAAAGCAGATCAGAACAGAATAATGTAAGCAACACAGCGCTTCACAACAAGACAACCGGATATTAACATTAGCTACCATAATGTCTCTTTCTTTTAAATACCTGAGCATAGCTTCATACACAGTAATATCAAACATAACAAAATAGAATAAAACCATTCAAGAGAATGAAAGTATTACAATGCATTCTGCATCAAATAACAGAAAACGAACAATGGCTACTATAATATCTCATTTTCTATAAAAAATTTATTTATACTATTATACACATTAAACTCCAATAAGACACAACATGATAGAACCAATGGTAATAGAAGAACAAAAGCATGATAGGACTTCAAAGCAAGATGATATTAAATCAGCACTGGCTGCCATATTGTCTTGTTTTCTTCAAAGTAACTGTTCATACCATCAAAGATCAAATAAAACAGAATGTAATAGTAATTGCTAACAGTAAGATTCCCTCTATTTGCTGTCTATGCAATATTTTAATAACCTTTATACACCAATAATGCTGTAATACTTTTTTAGAACATGAACTAAAATATTTTTAATCTGTCTTCACGAATTGTCAACAGGTTGTTTTTTACAGCTAGAAATACTTTTTTTCAGCTTCACAAGGTATTTTTGATTATAAACTCAGAATTTGGTACATACATTTATAGCATAGTTACCAGGTTTAATACAGTATCTTTTCTAAATTTATTTGAGAGCAATCTATATGGTTTGATAGCATCTTAAATTTTCTTGTGTCATGATTAAACTCTGCTTTAAATAAAAACATCTGTGTATTAACTGATGTCAATCATGTTTTCTTTGTGGTATTGGTAGTTGTTATCCATTCACTTTTTTTCTGAAGCCCCACATTGGTGCAAAATATATCCCTGTATTAATACAGTGGAAAGTGGTTATTCACAAAGAGCCACTGCCTTCTGTAGCCCTGACATACATTGATGCTATATATAAACTACATTTACATTTTATGATTCCTATAAAAAGATTAAATGAAATATTATCCATATATAATTATATATGTTTTGTATTGAATGATATGTGAAAGCAGTTTCTTGAGTTAATGTTAACAAAATATTTGACAATTAAAAATATTTTTCCCCCAGGACATAGTTTCTAAATCCATCCTTTTTGTTTCTATCTGACTGGTAGGCTCTTTTCTCAACGTAGAAAGAATTACAAGGTACAGTGAAAACAGAACTAAGCAAAAGAATAGAGTGAAAGCAAAAAACAGAATTTATCCTAACATGAAAGCAGAATATCCCCTGATTATTGAACTAAGGCAAAAACCCAAGTATGTGGCCAAAGGGACTCTGTCTATGGCATCTGATACACAAAAATGACTACCTTTTAGTTCAGTTGAGATCAGCCTATGGGATTACAAGAAAGAAAAGTTGACTTGGAAGTGGGTTTACAGGAATGAAGGGTATGTAGCAGGCACAGCATTAGAAGCGCCATTAACTATAACTTTAAACAGAACAAAGACATTCTTTAGAAAGGTACTTATTTGTGAGCAAGAAAACCCTACCCAACTAATGAGGCCTTTCTTGATCTTACAGTAGCCCTGCTTTGGCCATCATGTCCTTTACTGAGACATCCCTGGCTCCTGTCCTGTCCTTAACTCTTTGACAGCACACTCTCCACCTTATGGGGATGGCATTGTCACTCTTCCCACAGGGTCCTGCTAATCATCCTATGGTAATTTGACTGATAGTTTAGATTACTTTTGGGTGCCTCTTGTTAGGAAAATGATACCTAAATCTTATAAAATGGAAATTAAGCCCTACATGGTTGTGGAGGGCTTTTGTTTCACTCTCCTGTCTTTAAAAAAAATTATTAATGCATATTTTCTATACAAACTGATCAGATTCATCATAGGGAATTTGTACCTGTCCATGATTATCTTAATTTTTACCCATTCTTCTCTCTTCCTTTGATCCTTCTTCCCTCCTTATTCACAAAAACATTGTTTCCTTCCATTCTCTTGTTTACTTCCCTTTTTCTTCCTCTATTTCCCATATTCACCTTCCCAGTTGAACATATCCTTGGAGCTTTTCAATATCTATCCTCCATTTTCTCCTAACTCTTTCAATCTCTCTGTTTCATGTTCAAACCTTTTGTTCTCTTTTGCTCCCTTTCCATATCTGATACTTACTTATATAGGGTCTCACTCAAACTGTGGCCTCACTAGATTGAGACTGTAGGGAGAGACAGTAATCAGATATTCCCAGTTTTCCAGTGGAAATGACAATAAATTACATGCCTCTACCTCAAAACTACACCTCAAAGTATTCACAAATTAATTCTCCTAGATTTACTCCACCCCAAAAATGCTTTAATTGTTTTCTAACAAAGAGAGATGCCAGAAGTAGATCTGAGACAGAGATGGAAGTCCTAATACATAGTGGTTAAAATAGCTTTTGTTTGCAAATTTTAAGATGCTTAAAGCTATGAACATGATACTAGGAACTCTTTCCATTAAACATATGAGTGTACTCAAACACAGACTTGGAAACTGATGAATCCTGAATATAACACTCACTGACTTCAGACAGTTATTTGTTCTTTTTGTAAAAAAAACAAAAGATTCTCTTCTCTTTACATAATTTTTCACTCATTTTTCTATCTGCATCTTGATTAGATGAATACTAGTGGAAGAGAAATTTTCTCTAGTTAAAAGTGCATGGTCTATGCTGCTCATCTCTTCCCAATATTCCCGGAATTGAGCTGTTATAGTTTAAAGCTGCCTAAGTTAGATAAGGACAAGGATAGAGCTGACTAGAAATCCGGGTTGCGAGATAAAAACAGCCCCCTCCAATGAATATAAAAAGCCATTTAAACTAACCAATGCCATCTGCTTCTGTGACCGCACTTGCAAAGACCCCTCCTCCCTTTGTTCTATACCTTATAAGCCATGCTTTGGCTCAACTCGGGGCTCTCTGTTCCTGCGTGTACAGTGAGCCCCACGCATGCTTGGACAATAAAGACCCCTTGCCCATTGCATGAGAAGGCATCTGTTGGTGTCTTCCTACACGTGGTGGGCGTCTCTACCCCCACATTTGGAGGCCCCAGCGAGATTGGGATTGCCCTCTGCGTCGGGAGACTTCAACAGCCACCTCTCGGGGTAAGAATGGCCATTTCTATCTCTCTTTCTGTCTCTCTTTGTTTTACTTTCACTTTGCGATTGCCTAGTTTTGTTGTGACTGGCACCAAGAAGTGTGAGCTCTTGGTCCAAGTGACTTGCCCCCAGTCTTCTGAGTCACAAGTCACTTCCCTGGGGGACGCCCTGGGGATCATTAGCTCTCTGAGTCTATTTTGTGGTGGAGTCACCATTAGTCGTTCCTCAGATTCTGTTTACTTCCTCCTTTGGGGAAGTTTTGCATGCCGGCACTTGTCCGTTGTCTTGGTCTTAGTGTTCGTCTGTCTTTGTTTGTTCGGCACCACTAACCTTATTTTGTTCCACAGCACCCACCATGGGACAAACAACATCTACCCCTCTCTCTCTCACTCTAGATCATTGGTCAGAAATAAGAGAGAGGGCTCATAATCTTTCTTTACTTGTCAAAAAAGGTAAATGGCAGGCGTTCTGTTCGTCAGAGTGGCCTACATTTCAGGTGGGATGGCCGCCAGAGGGGACTTTCCAGGCGGTTAAGACTATAGTCTTCCGTCCTAGGGGACAGGGACATCCTGACCAACAACCTTACATTGTGGTGTGGCAAGACTTATGTGAAGATCCCCCGAAATGGGTAAGGCCCTTTTTAACTCTGGCTCTACTGGAGCCCGCCACTCTCTTACCCATAAAAGCTCAACCTGCTCGATCCCCAATCCCCAATCTCTACCCCTCTCTCCCTCCTCTGGTTCTGCCCGAGTCACAGTCCGACTTAATCCTATTGGACTCCGAGGAACCTTCTCCTCCTTACCCTCCTCTACCCTCTGCTCCAACTGAGGCAACCGCTGCCGCTGCTCCTCCCCTTTCTCCTACTCCACTCTCTTCACCCTTTACCCCTGAGCTAACTCCGCAGGGCCCTCCTACTCGTCATGGCATAATGTCTGCGGGGCGACACCGTCCGGGGGCAGGGGCAGGGCGGCATGGGGCCAGGATGGAGAGGGGGCAGGGAGGACCCCACCCCAACCCCACAAACACCGACAACCCGCACACACACCCGGCAAAACCCTCTTCACCCTTTACCCCTGAGCTGACTCCACAGGGCCCTCTAGTTGATGCTGCAGACTATAGGCCAGCCCAAGGAACCTGAAGTCAGCAGGCCCTGGGCCCTCAAGATGGAGTGGCAATCACACTCCCCCTCAGGCTGCATGGACCCATGCTGGACGATGGGAATGGGGGAGAAATGCCAGCACTCCAATACTGGCCCTTTTCCTCCTCCGACTTATATAATTGGAAAAATAATAACCCTCCTTTATCTGAGGACCCTTCTAGGTTAACCGGGTTGGTGGAGTCTCTCATGTTCTCTCACCAGCCTACCTGGGATGACTGTCAACAGTTTCTGGGGACCTTGTTCACCACTGAAGAAAAGGATTGAATCCTCATATAGGCTAGAAAATTCGTGCTGGGACAGGATGGAAGACCTACCCAGTGCCCAAATATCATTGAAGACCTCTTCCCATTTCGCCACCCTGATTGGGACCCCAATACTCCAGAAGGTAGAGAGCATCTGTCCATCTATTGCCAGACTCTAGTGGTGGGTCTCCGAGCAGCTGCTAGGCAGCCTACAAATTTGGCTAAGGTAAGGGAGATCCTTCAAGGGCCTACTGAATCACCCTCGATATTCTTAGAGAGACTAATGGAAGCTTACTGTAGGTACACTCCCTTTCACCCTCAAGATGAGGGACAACGGGCATCTGTTGCCATGGCTTTTATAGGTCAGTCGGCTTTAGACATTAGGCGTAAGCTCCAATGACTAGACAGGTTACAAGACTTGACTTTAAGAGATTTGGTAAAAGAAGCTGATAAAGTATATTACAAGAGAGAGACAGAGGAGGAGAAGGAACAGAGAGAGGAAAAAGAGGGAGAGGAGAAAAAAACTAACCAGAGATAGAAAGAGGAATAAGGAATTGGCAAAAATCTTGGCCACAGTAGTAAAAGGAGTTCAGGGAAATATAGATGAGGATAAGCCATGCCACCCTCCTCTTGACCCCAACCAATGTGCATATTGCAAGGAGTTGGGACACCTCATCAAAGAATGCCTCAAGCTTAAAAGAAAAAAAAATGAAAGAAAAAGACAAAAGGAACAGGCCTTAGAGGCCCAACAATGCCAACCTAATGTGCTGGCCTTGGAAGGAGAAGACTAGAGGGGATGGGGCTCGGATCCCCTCCCCAAGTTCAGGGTAACTTTTGATGTGGAGGGGACCCCAGTCGACTTTGAAGTAGATACGGGAGCTGTCTTTTTGGCTCTCCAAGCCCCATTAGGACCTCTCTCATCCAAGAGGTCCTTGGTTCAAGGGGCTAATGGGAACAAATACAGAGCATAGACCACTAAGAGGACTATGGACCTAGGTAAAGTCCAACATCCCTTCTTAGTAATACCAGAGTGCCCAGCTCCCCTTATGGGGAGAAATCTTTTAACTAAACTAAGAGCTAGAATAACCTTCGAGCCTCAAGGGCCCCAAGTGACTTTCCTCAACCTATGGTGACTATGCTGGCTTTGGTAACAGATGATGAATACCAACTTTATAGTCAGCCCACAGCCCTGCCTATACCTCAAAACTGGTTGATACAATTCCCTGACTCATAGGCTGAAACAGCTGGACTAGGACTAGCCACGTTACAGCCCCTTGTGGTAATATCCTTAAAGGCATCCGCCTCATTGGTCCACATCAAACAATATTTTATAAGCAAGGAGGCTCATCAGGGGATAAAGAAACACATACAAAAGTTCCTCGATTTGGGGGTATTAGTACCAAGCCAATCGGCTCGGAATACCCCCTTGCTACTGGTCAAAAAGCCAGGAACAGGAGACTATAGACCTGTACAAGACTTACGAGAAGTAAATAACAGGGTAGAGGATATACATCCTACAGTGCCTAATCCCCAGAATCTGCTTAGCACTTTTGGTCCCGAAAAGACTTGGCATATGGTACTGGACCTAAAAGACGCTTTCTTTTGTCTATTGTTACATAAAGATAGCCAACCTCTGTTTGCTTTCGAATGGACAGACCCTGACACAGGGACATCAGGACAGCTGACTTGGACCTGCCTCCCTCAGGGATTTAAAAGCTCTCCTACCATCTTTGATGAAGCTCTCCACAAGGACCTGGCTGCCTTTCGAATCCAACACCCTGCTGTAACTTTGCTCCAGTATATAGACGACCTTCTGCTGGCCACAGATTCGGAAACAGACTGTATGTATGGGACACGGGAGCTCTTACAAGAGCTAGCCAAATCAGGATATAGAGCCTCTGCTAAAAAGGCCCAAATTTGCCAAAAAGAAGTCATCTTCTTAGGATACACCCTCAAAACAGAAAACGATGGCTCACGGAAGCCAGGAAAAAGACTGTTACTCAAATCCCCCCACCCACGAGTAAGAGACAATTGCAGGAATTTCTGAGGACTGCAGGATTCTGCCGCCTATAGATCCCGGGATTCGCCTCCTTGGCTGTTCCCCTCTATGCCCTCCTAAGGGGAGACGCCACCTTTACCTGGGGTGCTGACCAACAACAGGCTTTCAATCAGATCAAAAAGGCCCTGTTATCTGCCCCTGCATTGGCTCTCCCCAATATAGAAAAACCCTTTACTCTCTATATCGAAGAAAAATGAGGAATAGCTCAAGGGGTGTTAACTCAGGCCTTCGGCCCATGGAAGCAACCTGTGGCCTGTCAAAGAGATTAGACCCTGTGGCAAATGGATGGCCCCATTGTCTAAAGGCTATCGCAGCAGCAGCTATCCTAACCAAAGACGCAGATAAACTGACTCTGGGACAAAAATTGACCATAGTAGCCCCACACACGTTAGAAAGTGTCATCCACCAGCCCCCAGATAGATGGCTCTCCAATGCCAGAATCACTCACTACCAAAGCCTCCTGCTCAATCTCGGTCCTCCAACTGCCCCCAACCCGGCTATTCTACTGCCTGATGAGACATCTGAGCCAATCTTACATACCTGTCAAGAGATTCTGGCAGAGGAAATTAGAATTCGCTGAGACCTGACAGACCGGCCAATCCCAGATGCTGAGGTAACCTGGTTCACCGACTGCAGCAGTTTCCTACTAGAAGGTAAGAGACACGCGGAGGCCGCAGTTACAGATGGGACTCTAGTTATCTGGTCGTCAGGACTGAGAGAAGGCACATCCACGCAGAGGGCAGAATTAATTGCCCTTTCAAAGGCTTTAGAGTTGGCAAAAGGAAAAAGGGCAACCATTTATACTGATAGCCACTACGCTTTTGCCACGGCACACGTACATGGGGCTATTTACCAACAGAGAGGACTCCTAACTTCTGCTGTAAAGGAGATCAAAAACAAACAAGAAATTCTTAGACTCTTGGTGGCTATTATGCTACCACAAAAATTGTCCATAGTGCACTGCAATAGCCACCAAAAAGGTACAGGCCCTATAATACAGGGCAACAACCATGCAGATAAAACTTCGAAGCAGGTGGCCTTAAGTGCCCCTACCACTTTGCTCCTGGAGGTCAGTACTCTATCAGAGACCTGTCCAAAGGAGCCTCTCCAAACTCCCAAGATGGGAAAAGCAGAACTTCTAGCCTATTTCCAACAGGTCCATAAGTTAACCCATCTGAGGACAAAAAATTTGTGCTTATTGGCCAGAAATCAATCAACACATAGTCAACTGTCAGCCGCCAAAATTAAGGAACTAGCAGAACAAGTTACCAAAAGTTTCCAAGCTTGCCAGGTTGTCAACGCTTTCCCCTCTAAATCTCCAAAAGGAAAGAGATTACAAGGAACCCGGCCAGGACAATTCCGGGAAGTGGATTTTACTGAGATAAAGCCAACTACATATGGGCTTAAATATTTGTTAGTCTTTATAGACACTTTCTCAGGATGGACCGAGGTGTTCCCTACCAAAAGGGAAACTGCAACAGTAGTTAAAAAGTTGATGGAAGAGAATTTTTTCCTCTTTTCGGCCTGCCAAAGGTAATTGGGTCTGATAATGGACCAGCATTTGTGGCTCAGGTAAATCAGGGATTGGCCAAGATATTGGGGATTGATTGGAAACTTCATTGTGCTTATAGACCCCAAAGTTCAGGACAGGTAGAGAGAATGAATAGTACAATCAAAGAGACCTTGACAAAATTAGCCAAAGAGACTGGCTCTAAAGACTGGACCATGCTCCTACCTTATGCTTTGTTCAGAGCTCGAAACATTCCTTCTTCCCAGCTGCTTAATCTAACTCCCTTCGAGATCCTATATGGAACCCCTCCCCCATTCGAGACCTCAGTCCCCTACTGAAGGACACCCATTTACCCCATACCTTTTTAATTGATAGACTCCAGGCTCTAGACCAAATTCAGAAGGTCCTGTGGTGCCAACTTCTCTTCAGCCTACCAGTCAAGCGACGGACCCGCTCATCACCAATACTACGTGGGAGACTTCATCTACGTCCATCACCATCAGATACAGACCCTAGAACCTCACTGAAAAGGACCCTACCAAGTACTTCTGACTACCCCTATGGCATTTAAAGTTGATGGCATCGCGTCCTGGATCCACACATCTCACCTCAAGCCGGCACCGGCACCGCCGGGGCCTCAATGGAAATTGGAAAAGACTGAAAATCCCCTCAAGTTACGGTTTCATAGGGTTACTACTACTACTCCTCCTTCCCCTAGGGGAACTCAATCCCAATCCCCATAAACCTTGGAAATGGACAATGTCTAGATGGGAAGATGGAAAGACTCTACACACTTGGGAAGGAACAGGAGGACCATCTTTCCAGATACCCCCCTGTCAGTTAACTACCCACCGACCCTGTTATAACCTTACTGGTGTATATATGTGTCCTGCTTCCAATCCTGGAAAAAGTTATTGTAACAGCCCAGGACACTATTACTGTGCCTATTGGGGATGTAAAACCTTAGCAACTACTTGGAGTGTCATTACCCCTGACCAACATTTAAAAATAGGATGCCTAACAGGGTCAGGGTGCAACCACTATACATGTACCCCCTCTGATGCTTGGGATGTAGACTGGGGCAACCCTCCAGAATCCTGCCAAAATATATATATAAATGTCACCACCCTTACCAACCCAAAATGGCTGACTGGAATGACGTGGGGAATCAGATATTGTGAGGGTGGCACAGATAGAGGAGGACTGATACTAATTAAAAAAAAAAGAAGTTTCCCAAAAAGCTATTAGAGTAGGACCTAACTCTGTACTTACTAAAAAGAATCCACCTCCTCAGCCAAGACCCACGACCCCACTAAAACTCAACTATACTCCCCATAACTCCACTAGTTCCCCAATTCCTACTCCCATTCCCCACGAACTAATGACTCCTGGTGACCGATTATATAATCTAATCCTGGGAGTCTATTCTGCCCTTAATCACTCTCGAGCTGACCTTACACAGTCATGCTGGCTTTGCCTGTCTGCTTCACCACCCTACTATAAAGGGATAGCTGTCAAAGAACCATACACTACCCTCTCTTCTGGCTCATCCTGTGACTGGGACAATGACCATAAACTTACCTTGTCTGAGGTTACAGGACAGGGGACCTCTATAGGTAATCTTCCTTCTCACATTAGAACCTTATGTACCACTATTAATCAAGTCCAAGAAAAAGATAAGTTCCTTCAACCACCCACTGGTTTAAAATGGGCATGTGACACTGGAATCCCCCCCCTGCATATCTACAAAAGTTTTCAATAACTCTGTTAACTTTTATGTACTGGTCTCTATATACCCCTGAACTCTCTACCATTCAGGGACAGAGCTGGAAGATAAACTATCAGGCCAAACTAGGATACAAAAGAGAACCGATCTTGATAACTCTGGCAGTTCTTATGGGAGTAGCTGCCACAGCCGGTATAGGCACAGGGACAGCTGCCATTATATGTGGCAACCAACAGACTAGTCAATTACAAGCCACGATAGACCAAGACTTAAAGGCCATAGAAACATCCGTCATGGCCCTCCAAAACTCTCTGACCTCCTTCTCAGAAGTAGTTCTACAGAATAGATGAGGACTTGATTTACTTTTCCTTAAGGAGGGGGGATTATGTGCAGCCTTAAAAGAACAATGCTGCTTCTATGCGGATCATTCTGGAGTTGTTAAAGAGTCCATGGCCAAACTTGGGGAAAGATTAGACCAAAGACAAAAAGAACGAGAAGCCCAACAAGGCTTATTTGAGTCTTGGTTCAGCCAGTCTCCATGGCTCACCACCTTACTGTCAGCCCTAACAGGACCCTTGATTGTGCTACTCTTAATAATAACTATAGGACCCTGTATATTAAATAGAATAACAAACCTACTACAAAGTCAGATTGGCAATGCAAAACTAATGCTCCTCAGACAATAATATGTGATTCTAGATGATCCCAACAATAAACTCCCTGATCTCAAAGATTAGAGATTCACAACACAAAAAGGGGGGAATGTAAGAGGAATTTTCTCTAGTTAAAAGTGCATGGTCTATGCTGTTCATCTCTTCCCAATATTCCGGGAATTGAGCTGTTATAGTTTAAAGCTGCCTAAGTTAGATAAGGACAAGGATAGAGCTGACTAGAAATCCGGGTTGCGAGATAAAAACAGCCCCCTCCAATAAATGTAAAAAGCCATTTAAACTAATTCTTGACTGAAAATATTTATCTGCCAACTGACTTCGAACCAACACGACAATTTTGACTGAAAAGAATATATGAAATATATATATATAACATAACATTACACTTTTTTTTTCTTTAAATGTAGTTGTGGAGTAGTTTGAAGATAGTCAACATTTTCTGCCTTTACAAGGGAAAGGATTTTAAATTTTTTGGTTTATATATCATTAGAAACCTTTGTTTACCTTTGAAGTTCAGTAATATTATTGTACTGTATCTCTGGGTTGATACACATCAGTAAAAGAGTTAATTTTGTACCAACTTAGCTTGTGGTTTCTTAACACTGATTAAGTCATTAACCAAAAGCATGAGGATAGGAGACATTTTGTTGGAAATCAGAAGAAAGCTTTTGATTACTCCAGGAGGGGAATCAAAACAGCAGACTTTGCACATGAGACTTTACTCCATAACCTCTTATGGATGAGGGTAGCTCAGCCATTGCTCAGGTTTTCAGTGGCCACATATCTCAGGTGTCTTCAGGAATTTACAATGACCAATCATAACTCATGTTCTCTCACCCAGTTACTCAGCCAATAGAGTGTGATGAAAATGGATTTTGAGAAAATTTAATTTAATGTTTAATTTGTATTTTAAATTGCTGGAAACTCATGTGTTTAGCAGTGATACAGGGGAACAAAATTCCAGACCCACTATATGTCTGGTATGAGCTCATGTTCTCTAAAATGAAACAATGAATTTTAGGAACAAAGGAGGTTAAGAGCAGAAATATTTATTGAGAGAAAGAAAGCTTCTGTCTGAGAGAGACAGAAAGGGTACCAAAGATTCTGTGTTTTCTAGGGATTTTTATAGAGCAAAACCATGAGGTGAGTTGAGTCTAATATAGGGAAACCTGGGAGCTCACAAGGCAAACGGGCATGAGGTGGGACAGAGCTATGATCAACCAGTAAGCTTAAGTGTTCAGGTAAAATAGACCAAATGAAGGCTGTAATAGGCTAACTAAGAAATAAAAATCCGATCCAATTAATCAAGGGTAAAGGAGTTTTATTGCCAAGCCTGGCAACGCAGTCCCCTGGTAACCAGTCTAGAGACTGCGCACCTTACAACTAAGGGAGCTTGTTTTTATAGAGGAACAACGCAGCTGATTGGTTGGTAAGCTGATAAGAACACAGGGAGTGAGCTGGTTGGTCATTTTAGGGCAGTAAAATTTCAAAATTTAGGGCGGCAAGTGAAGCGTCATTTCGGGGAAAAGGAAGCTTTTCTAAGAAACAGAAACTCACTCCAGAAACAGAAACTTATCTTGTGACTAGAACAAGGACTTAAATCTAAAATGGCGGCGTATACGGAACAAGTTAAATCTAAAATGGCGGCGCATACAGAACAAGATGACGTTGTGAGTAGGTAGTGGATGATCTGAGTATTACAAAGGTCAAATGGGGAAGCAATTCATAAAGCAAAGGAGCATTCTTTAAGGATCAGTGACTCTGTTAGCAAGTTTGGATGGTGACTCCTGGCTTCTCAAGATGGTAAATACATAATCCTTAATGTTTATACTTAGGGTGTGGTTGCATTTGTTTTGCCTTCTGTTTTGAGATCTGGCCCACAGCAAGAGGTGTGTGTCTCCTCCAAGGTCACAAGACTTTTGGTCCTCTGTGTTGGCTTCTTTAAGGGCCTAGCCCTGTCACACTGCCTATAATATTTCTAACTATTTCAGCTGCCTGTAACAGTAGGAAGTTGCTTAAGGAGAGCTACATTCACTCACTCTCCCTGGAAATAATTACCCATACACAGTTGAGTATTTGGGGCTTTATTGTATATTGGGAAATTATCTTGAGTGATACATTTGTTTCCTCACATTTTGTTTCTTTTCTATGAGTACATCAGTTATCCTTGTATTTTCTTACTCTATCTATAGGTTTCATTTGCCTTTCACAGACAGTATTTTTTTTTCAATTATGTATTATATATATCTAATTTTGCTTCCTTTCAGGTTAATTTTTATGTCCCTGGATGTATTTTTCATAAAAGACATAAGGTAGGATAGAAGAAATAAAAACTAGGTGGAGAAGAGACAAAGAAATTGAGAGTTTAAAAATTGGATGAAAAACTAGCTTCAGAGGCAAGTAGAATTTATTTATTTACTTATCTACTTTCCTCTCTTCTCCCCTCTCCTACCCTCTCCTCCCCTCTCCTCTCCTCTCCTCACCTCTCTTATCTTCTCTCTCTCTCTCTCTCTCTGTTTTCCCAAAGGGAGAAAATCTGGTAATAGTCTTTTGTCTCCAAATGGCTTTACCTTTTACATTTTTATTTGCAAATGGTTCTCCTTCACTAATGAATGGAATACCCATTTGGTGATTTCCATATGCATGAATTACCATCTCTGTATGGGTGGGTCATCCTCTATCACCCACTAGACAAGACTAAGGCTATACCTTATTGAATTCCACAGAATTTCACCACCCAAAACACCAAAGATCCCTAGTTCCCAACTGTATCATGCCTAGATTGTTTGAGCACTCACACTCTGGTCTTCAGTGCCTCCTATACCTAACTCAAACACATTTTTCCCATCCATCTTTTACTGACAGGTCCTGAAAATTCTTTGTCCATAAATAGAGTTAGCAATCCTGAAAATTTATTTTAAAAGATAAGTTAAATTTCTATTTAAGCCTTAGGGGCCCCTTAGATCCAACCTGGAGACAGTAATTCTCCTATGCTTTAATTTTATATTTTTCCTTATTTTTTTTTATTTTTCCCTTATGTTTTTAAGCCATATAAGTTTATTTAAATTGTTTCTCTTTTAAAACAATTTATGTCTTGTTTGACCTTTTGTTTATAGAGAATATATATTCTATTAGAATTTTTGTAATTGTTCAAAATATTTATTCTCAAATTTATCTTTCATGAAAATTTTTTAGTTCTTATTTTTAACTGATTCAGTGAGTTGAATTCTTGTTCGTCTCTGTCCATAAACATATTGTGAACATGGAAAAACCCTATGCAAGTCTGTCCATGTATGTGTGAAGTTTGGAAAGAATCTGAAGCCTGTACAAACATTCTCTCTCTGTAATAAAGTTGACATCCAAAAGACAGCTCACCAAAGTCTAGTCTCTCTTACATTTTGCTGCAAGGACAGCTACAGATTTCAAAAATATCATAGCTGCCTAACTCTGTCTTTCTCCCTCACCTAATTCATAATGCCAAGTATAGCCCCTGGAATCTTCAGTGCTCCCAAACACTTTTCCTCAAACAAGACTCTTATCTGCAGTCACCATTGTGTCTGTGTGGTCTCTACTTGGTTCACGCATTGCCTGCATCAGCCATTTTTCCTACACTGTTAAAGGGATATACAGTGTACTCCTTGATTCATCACTAACATGGATTCTCACCTTCCAATTGTTTTTATTTGACTGGAATAGGGAAAAAAGCTTTCAACCCTGGAACCACAATGCACAACACTCTTTTAACTTTTAACCACACTTTTAACAACACTTTTTAACCACAGTGCACAAGTAATTCTATGTTTTGCTTTATTTATTTTTTATCTGAGTACAGAGATACCCCTGTGATTATTGCATTTAATTTCCATTGTTGAAAGATAAAGTTTTATTTTATAAATTTTTTTCTTTACTTCTAAAAATATTGCTAAACATTACCTTCTGAAATATTACTATATGTCTAAAATAATTAGTATGCCTATTTTTCTCACATTATTTTACTTTCCTTTTATAGGTTTATATTTTCATTAAGATGTTTTAAGAGAAAGCAACTATTTTTATAGAGCACTTAAAAATGTAAGTTTCATATTATTGAAATATAAAAAAGACACTCCCAAAAGTTTTGTGCTGTATTTAAATTCAGTGATATCCCTACATAGCCAGATAAACAGAACATTTGAGTATTTGTGAAAAGGGCTCAACTTATAATTATAATGTTTAGATATATATTTTAAGAAATGAATGGTTAGATGTGTGGTATGTGTTTAACAGTTACATGTAAAAGTACCAAAAATACTGAGTTACAGTGTTTGACCAAGAAAAGTTAATTTCTTTGTTCAATCAATGAAGCTTTGAATAAATTTTGACATTGATTGGGAAAATAAACAACATAAGAATCATATAATAGTATACTGCTATATGTGATTGGCTTCTATGTGATTAGAGAATGTTGTAGTTCCAGCAAGGACAGGAAGAACCAGAATATTTTCTGTTTCTTCTCTCATACTAAGTACTTCCATAACGCTGAGAACATACAAGTTTCATTACCACTTGTCAACTCATAGCAAACATGGGGTATGATAGTAAGATCTGACAGCGAAGAACAAAAGAGAACCAAAAGACTCTATGTACCCAAGGAGCCCCCTGAATATAGAAACAATAAGAAGCAAGAATGAACCCATGGAAGGAGAATACATCATTTCTGTAGTCCAGTAGTCAGTCAGCATTAAAATAAAGGTGCTATCAGCACGAAGTCTCCTATTTTAGCTCACATCTGAAATATGGTAACTTCTTTTTAATAATTTTAGGCCATTCCTGTATCTGTATTGCAAAAAGAGAAAAAATAAACCTTAACTAACTTTCCAAAGTAGATGTGAGCTAAATAATCAAGCACATTTCCTTTCTTCCACTAAAACTCCATGCTCTTATGAATGACACTTACTGAATTACAATTAAAATTTAGTAATTATATTGAAGACATTATAATTTAGTAATTATATTTAAGTATAATAAATTATTAATTATATTTAGCAATTATAATTAAGTAAAGACAGAGTCTTTATTAGCAAGGCCTATAGATAGACAAGAGAGCATAAAATATAAAAAGCATCCATTGCAAGAAAACAGTAAATGGGTGTAAAGCCAGTGTCTGACAGCATCTTGCATGTAGGGGTTTCCATTATGGAAATTTCAATGAGAACAAGGAATCATTGCAAGCACACATATTCAGTAAAGTATATAAAATAGTACTAGGTGTTCCATGGTAAGAAGACAAAAATTTAATAATTTAAAATCATGAATCTTCTGTTTATTGAATTTACAATATACCAGGAAAGCCTAGAGATTAAAAAAAGTAATAACATAATATTGGATAACTCTCAAAATTAATGGATTGCAAGTCATACAAATATAAATTAAGTAACTATTGATATTGGCTTGATACTACTATTTACATTGGTTCCGACTATGGTAAAACAGTTTAATGATCACTGGTATATATATCACTTGTCAAGAACTTTAGATTCCATAAAATTCTAGGAATTTTTATATAATATCTTAAATAATGCCAGTATTATTACAATAATCTTTTAAGACCAATGAATCAGTTAACAGACATTTCTGCTTACATTGGTGTAATTAGGTAAATGAGAAGCTTTGTAAAAATCTTTTATATAAGCAGGTTCATCTTTGCCAGTTCAGCCAATAACAGCCAGTGCCTGTTATTAATGAAATAATTGTTTAAAGGAGTAGAGACATAAGCAAGATGTTGGAATAAGAGATTTTATCATCATCTTTCCATAGTTCACTGATTTTGTCAACCTCAGATTTAAGAGAATAGCTTGTGGAGTCTGCATAAAGTAGAACCATTTCATGACACTTGTGGAAGACAAACTTCAACAACATGAACACTGAAGAGAATAAGAATTGCTTCACTCTATCTTTTCTATTTTTCCCTAAAAGCAGTGCGGCCAGGTACCAAGAGATCTTGGCTCACAGTATCTTCTACAATAGAAAGTGAGAGAATATCACAAATCAGTACCCAGTTTTCTCAGCTGTGCAGGTTATAACCAAAGAGGTTCTCTGTTCCCATGATTTAGCTAATATAATATGAAAACTTTTGATGAGTTTTGTGTCCTCATTCCTACGAGTTCCCTGTTTACAGCCCTGGGAGAAGCTGAAGCAGGGCTGTAAACGGGGGACTCATAGGAATGAGGACAGAAAACTCATCAAAAAGTTGCATATTATATTAGCTAAACCATGGACTTTATCAGGAGACCTGCACACAAATCACTTCAGTCACTCTGCCTGAAGGCTTCGTTTGGCCTGTAGCTTAGTACATCGGGTATTGTCTCCCAACACTACCCTGTGAGCCTACTCTCCCAGCAAAATTCCCAGAAATAAGCATAAGCCTTTCCCTGTGACTCAGAAACATGTGCAACCAGCTCAACCCTTCAAGTTTAGAAAGCACACAACACTTTATAGCATTCTCATTGGAAAAATATATGTGAAGAAACTTGGCCTGTGATTGGAGAATAAGGAAAATACTTAGAGTTTTCAGAAGCCTATTTCTCTAAAGCGATATTGAAAAACATTAGAGAGTATCCTTAGTAAAGATCTGAAGCAGTCACAGTATCCTTACTCAGGCTCCTATTTTAGCTCACATGTATTGAATGAAGAAGATATATGCCTCCCAAATCCAATTCAGTAAAGACTGAGATAGGTAAATTTGTTTTAAAGTGTGAAAACAATACCACAAGTATCAAGAAAATACACACATAAATAAGACAATATGACAACAAATGAAACAATAATTTTTAAGTAATTGCTTCCAGAGAAATAGATAGTTGACAAAAACTGAAAATAATTGCTTTAAGGGAGCTTAAACTACTATAGTCCCATGGATATAGAACTGGGAATTTAATTCAGCAATGTAAGTACCTGCCTGTCAAATGCAAGGTCATGAGTTCGATCCCTGGTACAAAAAAAAAAAAAAAAAAAACTACATGATGACAGATTAAAAACTTAAAAATTTATGAACAATAACAACAAAAGTTAAACAAAATGATAAAAGTCAACATAAAGGACTAGATAAAATAATACAGTTGAATAACACAATGAATGAAATGAAAACTGCAGTAGAAAGTTTAAGCATAGGCTCTACCAGACAGATTATAAAAAAGAGAAGGCTTCAAAGTCATTTAATTTTTATACACTAACAATGAGCTAAGGGCAAAACTAGTTAAGAAAAAAATCCCATTTATAATTGTAACAGGATGAATAAAACAATACAAGGTAAATTCAACGAAAAGGTGAAAAACCTGCCAAGTGAAAAATGAAATGAAAATTAATGCAAGAACTCAAAAGAGACACAAATAAGTGGAAAGATATTCCTTGTTCATAGTTTGGAATTATTAATATTAGTAAAATGTCCAATGGCATTTTTGAGAAGTAGGAAAAAAATGAGCCCAAAAGTCTACTGGACCTAAAAATATCCTAGATAACTAAAGTTATCTTGAATAGGAAATCATAGCTTGAATAGCAACTGAGTGATTCAAACTTTCTTGTAGATCTAGAGGAACAGAACAATATAATTCTAGCACAAAACCAGAAACATATAGCAAAGAAATATAAAGCGGGAGAACAAATCCCACATTTTATAGTCAAGAAAATTTTGGTAAACTTTTCAAGAGTATTGTGGGAATGGATACTCTTAGTAAATTACTTTGGAAAAAAATAAATATTGACATAAAATTTTCATTAAATTAGAATTTGATTTGATACCACCCAAAAAGTCAAGTCAAAATAGATTAAATATTTAAAGAGATGAGAAGCTTCAAAAAATTATAAAGAAAAATTTAGCAAAAAGCATCTTGATATTGGTCTTTGCAATGATTTTTCCTTCCTATGGACTGAACCCAGGGTTTTTTTACTGAGCTACATTTTTTCATATTATTGTTGAGACAGAATTGTACTAAGTTGCCTAGTTTGGGATTTGGCATGACTTTGATCTAACTCCAAGAAAATAAACATAAGTAAGCAGAAGTACAAAAAATTCAAAAAGTTTCTAGCACAGTAAAAGAAATATGCATAAAAATGAAGACAGAATTTATGTAATGAGAAAAAGATTACATCATATATGTTGGATCAGGATTAATATTCAAAATATATAAGGAAAATTAGGGCTGCACCTGTAGCTCAGTGGTACATTTTATATTTAGCATACATAAGGCCTTTGGATTAAATCCCCATCCTTTTATCAGTGAAGAAAACAAAAACTACAAAACCCATATGAAAATGATTAAAAATTGCAAACTACCTGAGTAAGCATTTATCCAAAGAAAATATAAATATGATCTGGATATTTACAAAAAATTTTCAATGTCACTAATCATCAGAGAAACAAATCAAAACCAAAATGAGATATGACTGTTAGGAAGGGTTTTGTTTGTTTGTTTGTTTGTTTGTTTGCTTTTTGAGACAGGGTCTCACTACATGGTTCATACTGGCCTTGTGCTCACTTTGTGGCCCAGGCTGACCTTGAACTTGCAAGGATCTACCTTCCTCAGCCTCCCAAATGCTGGGATTATAGGAGTGCACAACAATGCCCAGAAGGAAGGATATTATTGAAGTGTGGAAAGATAACATATGCTGTGGAGTATGATGAAAAAGACAACCTTGTACAATATTGCTGGATATATAAAACAGTACAGTTACTATTTGGAAAAAGTTTTGTTTAAAATTTAAAAATAGAAATACCAGCAATTCAACTTCTAAGTATACATTCAAAGGAAGATAAACATTAAATGTTCATTTCCATTTTCATTGATCATTATTAACAATAAGCAAGATATGCAAATGAAGTAATTGTTCATTGAGAGCTTAATGAGTACAGAAAATGTGGTGTGTGATCTAAGTCTATCTAAAGTAGAATATTATAAAAATGATATATTGCCATTTGTGAGAGTGTTACAGGCATCTGAGCCAGTTAGAAATATTATAGGCAATTAGACAGGGCTCGGCCCTCAAAGAAGCTGGCACAGAGGACCAGATGTCTGATGACCTTGGAGGAGACACATACCTCCTGCTGCAGGGGAGCCAGACCTGCCAACGGGGGAGCCAAGCAGGCACTGCACCACATGGTGAGTTGCAGCTTTCCAGGGCAGGCCCAGAAAAGATTGGGACCATCAATCCCAGCGTCTGGGTGCCGACCAGCCTTCTAAGGACACTGGACTAGGCTCCAGCAGTTCCGTGGGCTTGAGTGGACTGCACCCAGCAACCTTCATTCAACCAGGGGAGCCAGGCCCAACACACAAGGGGTGCCAAAGCCAAGTGATTCCCAGTAGCAGAGGACTCAGGAGGTAATTTCCAACACATTCAGGGAAAGCTCTGGAAAATCACTGGAAACAGGGAAATATAGGAAAATGACAAAATGAAAAACCAAAATGCAATCTCAAACCTCCAGCCCATCCCAAGAAAACCTAGGAGCCATGTACATAGAAGAAAATACTACACATACACCTGAAATGCATGAAAAGATATCAACTGAAATAAAGAAGCAAGTATGGGAAGCTATGAGGGAACTCAAATCAGAAATATTCTCCCAGGTAAAAGAAGAAATGACAAAAGTAGTGAAAGACATACTGAATGCATCCAATGAAGACAAAGCTACAAAATTAGAGGAATAAAATAAAATGATAGAATCCCTGAATGAACAGTTTAAGAGACAAAAAGAATGCATTAAGCAGATTCAAAGAGATATACAGGAAATCAAAAACTCTAATGAAAGTTGCAAAAACTGCCTCAATGAAAGTGAAGATAGAATCTCAGAACTCAGAGATAAGATTGCAGCTAGTGAACAGGAAAGGAAAGATCTTTTAATAATAACAAGAAATCAGGAAATAAGAATTCAACAGCTGCAAGATGATGCAAAGAAAAACAATGTAAGTTTAATAGGGATAAAAGAAAAAGAAGGGGACAACACAAATAATATCAAGAGGCTATTTACAGAAGTAATAGCTGAAAACTTCCCAAACATGAGAATGGAAACTGACATAAAGATTAGTGAGGAATATAGAACTACAAATAGCCATAACCCAAACAAAACTACACCCAGACATATAATAATCACCATCCAAGAAATCCAACATAAGAATAGAATATTAAAAGCTGTTAGAGAGAAAAGACAGTTCACCTATAAAGGAAAACCTATTAGAATCACAGCAGACTTTTCAACACAAACAATGAAGTCAAGAAGAGCATGGAGTAAAGTTTTTCAGATCCTTAAAGAAACCGACTTCCAAACCAGACTGATGTACCCTGCAACACTGTTCTTCAAAATGGATGGAGAAATAAGATACTTCCATGATAAAGAACAGCTGAAGAACTTCATGATCACCAAACCAAACCTACAAAGAATACTGAAAGACATTCTAGATACACATAGGTAAAAACCACTAAGCAAGACAGGCAAGTAAACAAAATGGAAAGTTAAGATGCAACATCAGAAAGATAACATGTCAACAATAAACCAAAATATGACAGTTATAACCATTAATGTAAATGGCCTCAATTCACCAATTAAAATAAACAGACTGGCAGGATGGATCAAGAAACAATGTCCAACCATATGCTGTCTACAAGAAACCTATCTAACCCAAAAGAACACACATAGACTGAAAGTTAAAGGATGAAAAACAATACTCCATGCAACAAGAACTCAAAAAAAAGTGGGAGTAACTACTCTGTTTGCAGACCATGTGAACTTCAAACCAAAAATGGTCCAAAGAGATAAAGAAGGTCACTACATACTAGTTAGGGGAAAACTGCAAGAGGAAGAGATAACAATCTTAAATATATATGCACCAAACTCCAGAGCACCTATCTACACAAAGCAAGTATTAATGGAAATGAAAAATCAAATAGGCAATAATACAATTATAACAGGAGACCTTAACACACCATTGACACAAAGGGATAGATCAACTAGACAGAAAATCAACAAAGAAATAACAGAAATGAATCACACCTGTGAACAAATGGATTTGATAGACGTATTCAGAGTGTTCCATCCAACAACATCAGAATATATATTGTTATCAGCAGTACATGAGACATTCACTAAAATGGACCATATACTAACCCACAGAACATATTTAAGTAAATGCAAAAGAATTGAAATTATCACATTCATGTTATCAGATCATAGTGCCATGAAACTGGAAATTAATAATAAAAGTAACTTCAAAAACCCCACAAACACATGGAAATTAAATAATATACTCTTGAGCAATCAGTAGGTCACAGAGAAAATTAAAGAAGAAATTAAACAGTATCTACAAGCAAACAAAAATACAAATACAACTTACTGGAACCTGTGGGATGCAATGAAAGTGGTCCTCAGAGGAAAATTTATTGCACTGATTTCCCACATTAGGAAAACAGAACAAACACAAATAAGGTGATGTTACACCTGAAACATCTAGAAAAAGAAGAGCAAGCCAAGCCCAAAGCCAAAAGAAGGGAGGAAATTATAAAGATCAGAGCAGAAAATAATGCAATAGAGACTAAGAAAACAGTTCAAAGAATCAATGAATCAAAGAGTTGGTTCTTTGAAAGAATAAATAAAATTGACAGGCTCCTAGCCAACCTAACTTAAAAAAGGAAAGAAAAGACTCAAATTCATGCAATACAGAATGAAAAAGGAGAAATCACTACAGATCTTGTGGAAATACAAATCTTAACAACTATTTTGAAAACCTCTACTCTCATAGGTCCAATAACACAGAAGAAATAGACAGATTCCTAGAAACATATGAACCACCAAAGCTGGATCAAGAAGATGTAAAACTTCTGAGTAACCCAATTTCTATTAATGAAATTGAAAATGTAATCAAGTCCCTACCAACAAAGAAGAGCCTAGGCCCAGACAGATTCACTGCAGAATTCTATAAGAAATACAAAGAAGACTTAATGCAGACACTCCTCAAACTCTTCAATGAAATTGAAAGGGAAGCAATTTTCCCTAAGTCATTTCAGGAAGCACATATCACTCTAGTACCAAAACCTGAGAAAAACCCAACTAAAAATGAGAACTATGGGCCAGTCTCCCTAATGAACATAGAGGCAAAAATTATCAATAAAATATTGGCAAACAGGATGCAGCACATCATCAAGCAGATTATACAGTATGACCAAGTGGGATTCATCCCAGGCATGCAGGGATGGTTCAACATACATAAATCAATAAATGTAATCCACCATATAAATAGAGCCAAAAGCAAGAATCACATGATCATTTCTATAGATGCAGAAAAAGCTTTTGATAAGATCCAACACCCATTCATAGTAAGACCTTTACAGAAAATTGGAATAGATGGTCTTTACCTCAGTGTGATAAAGGGTATTTATGAGAAACCAACAGCCAGTTTCATATTAAATGGTAAAAAACTGAAAGCCTTTACTTTGAAATCAGGCACAAGACAAGGATGTCCCTTTTCACTGCTCCTATTCAATATAGTACTGGAAATAGTAGCCAGAGCAATTAGACAAGAGATAGAAATAAAAGGAATAAAGATAGGAAAAGAAGAAGTTAAAATATCATTATTTGCAGATGACATGATACTCTACAAAGAAGACCCCCAAACCTCCATTGAACGTCTCCTAGATATAATAAATAAATTCAGCAAAGTAGCTGGATACAAAGAAAATACTCAAAAATCAATAGCATTCCTATACACTAACAACAAAATCACTGAGAAAGAAATAAGAGAAGCCCCACCTTTCATACTAGCATCAAAAAAATGAAATACATAGGAATTAATCTAATGAAAGAAGTAAAAGAGTTGTACAGGGAAAATTATAATACCCTGAAAAAAATTGAGGAGGACCTTAGAAAATGGAAAGACATCCCTTTTTCATGGATAGGAAGAATAAATATTGTGAGAATGGCCATTATCCCAAAATTGTTATACACATTCAATTCAATCCCAATAAAAATACCACTAACATACCTCATAGATCTAGAGAAATCACTCCTGAAATTCATCTGGAACCAGAAGAGACCTAGAATAGCAAAGGCAATTCTAAGCAGCAAAGCCAAGGCAGGAGGCATCACAATCCCTGACTTGAAGATACACTACAAACTACTGTAATAAAATCAAGATGGTATTGGAATAAAAACAGACCTGAAGATCAATGGAATAGACTAGAAGATACAACTACGAACACACTCAACCACCTTATCTTTGATAAAGGGGCCAAGCATGTTCACTGGAAGAACGACAGTCTCTTTAATAAATGGTGCTGGCAAAACTGGCTATCCATATGCTGAAAACTAAAATCAGACCCATGCCTATCACCATGTACTAAACTAAAATCCAAATGGATCAAAGATCTAAATATTAAAACAGACACACTAAATCTGTTGCAAAACAAAGTAGGTAAAAATCTTGAAGACATAGGCATAGGTAAAGCATTCATGAATAAGAACCAAACTGCACGGGAAATATTTTTTCCCAGAATCAATAACTCGGATCATGTCTTATTAAAGAGTTTCTGCATGTCCAAAGAAATATCCAGCAGAGTGAAAAGAAAACCTACAAACTGGGAAAAAAATCTTAGTGAACTATCTCTCAGATAAAGGACTTCTGTCTAGAACTTGTAAAGAATTAAAAAAAATCAGACCCCGAAAATTCAAAGACCCAATCCAAAAATGGGCATCTGAGATGAACACACAGTTCTCAGATGAAGAAATACGAATGGCAAATAAATACATGAAAAAATGTTCATCATCATTAGTCATTAGAGAAATGCAAATTAAAACCACACTGACATACCTTCTCACTCCAGAAAGAATGGCCAGGATCAACAAAACTATCAAAAACAAATGCTGGAGAGGCTGTGGGGAAAAAGGAACTCTTCTGCACTGTTGGTGGGAGTGTAGACTGGTGCAACCACTGTGGAGGTCAATCTGGAGATTCCTCAAAAAGCTGGGGTTGGAGGTCCCATTTGACCCAACTATTCTACTCTTAGGCATATTCCCAGAAGATCTGAAAACATCTTACTACAGTGATATATGCACACCCATGTTTATAGCAGCATAATTTGTAATAGCCAGATCTTGGAAACAACCTAAGTGACCATCAACCAAGGAATGGATAAAAAAATTGTGGTACTTTTATACGATGGAGTACTACTCAGCTATAAAGAATGATCACATTGAGATATTTATAAATAAATGGATGCATCTTGAATCTATACTTGTAAGTGAAATAGGTCAAACTCACATGTGTAAATACCGGATTGTCTCAGTGTAAGAAATGGTAAGAGTACAGATTTTATGGAAATCATGGTTCACCATTATACTGCTTTGACATCTTATGTTTTCATATATTGTTTGGAATGGTTTTATTCTGTTTTGTTTGATCTTAATATATGTGATCGTATGAATAGTTACTTTGAAGACAATATGGCAGCCATTGTTGATTTAATATCATCTTGCTCTGAAGTCCTGCCATGCTCTTGTTTTTCTATTACCGTTGGTTCTATCACATTGTGTCTTATTGGATTTTAATATGTGTGATAGTATAAACAAAATTTTTATGGAAAATGAGATAACATAACAGCCATTGTTCATCTTCTGCTATTTGGTTCAGAATGCCTTGCAATACTTTCATTCTTTTGTGTGGTTCTATTCTATTTTGTTATGTTTGACATTATTGTATGTAAAGCTAAGCTCAACTATTTCAAAGAAAGAGACATTACGATAGCTACCGTTAATATCCAATTGTCTTGTTGTGAAGTGCTGCGTTGCTTACATTGTTCTGTTCTGATCTGCTTAGATTTATACTCTTTTGTTTTATTCTCTTGAAAATAAATTTTAAAAAAAGAAGAAACACACCTTTTGCTGTGGGCCAGATCTCAAGACAAATGCAAGCACAACCTTAAATATAATCTTTAGGGATTAAGTCTGGATCATCTTATGCCCACTTTGCAAATTCCCATTTTCCCCCACCTTTGAGCCATCTAATCTCATGGTTTCACTCCATAAAAAGTCCCTAGAAAAGATTGGGGCAACCCTCTCAGGATCCTCTTCTGTCTCTCTTCAGGCAGAAGCTTTCTCTCAATAAATATATTCTACTCTTCACCTCTGTTGTTCCTAAAATTCATTCTTCAATTTTAGAGAACACGAATGCGCAGACATAGTAGGTTGGGCATTTCACTCACCTATATCAATAATATGGACTGTTGGTGATCACAAAACACCATAAGTGTTTATATTTTAAAATAATTTTTACAGTAAAGAGCACATTGGAATTAATATCCCTTAGAAGACTCTCCATTGTTTTGAACACATCTATGCCCTACTTTTTACCACTTTCTGAAGCAGTTCTGGAAGTCTTATTGTTTGTCTTTGATTGTGCTCTTATTGGTGTCACAGTGCCCTGAGTGGGTTCTAATCATTTAGCTTTCATGATAATTTTGGCTTTGCAGAGAGGTAGATGGTGCCAGCTGTGGTGAAATAAGGACATGAAGACACAGGGATGTGTTTGTGAAAAGTTTTCATAAACATTTTGAATCCATTCAGGACATGGAGGAAGACACAAAACAGTATTTTCCAAACAAGACTTCTGGAACTGCTTCAGTAAGTGGCTGGAATGATGAAATAATGGTGTGTAAGTAAGAAAGTATCTTGAGCCAGATTAAAGGTAATGTGTATTTAATTTTAATGATTCTTAAAATTTTTATTTAAACATATGCTGCATTTGTTGTTCACACCACAGATAGTGTGGGTACCATGGAGATTATCCTCAGTGAAATAAGTTAAGCAAAGGAAAACAAAACTCATTGATATCATTGCTATGTAGAATCTAATGATATCAAATCAGGGCAACCTACAGTAAAATGATGGTGTCTGTAGGGCACAGAGTGGAGGAAAGGGGAAAATGCTGGTCAAAGAGTATAAACATTTAGTTAATAGATGAATAAATTCTGGATATCTAATATACAGTATAAAGATTGTAGTTAATAATAGATTTGAAAACTGTTAAAATTGCTATAGATTTGAAAATTGTTGAAAGATGATTTTGTTTTCTTAGTGTATACATGTAGATATACAGAAAAGACACAACTATGTGAGATGGCATATGTTTTAATCAACTTGCATGTAGTAATCATCTTTTAGTGTTGGCAAATATATAATCATTATATGTTGTGTATTTTTAATATATACTCAATTTTTCTCTAGTATGACTGTCTAATATTTTTTCCATACTGATATTGCTAAAGGGATAATATCATTGCTCATTAAGAAAACACATATGTACATATATTAAGAAAATGTAAAAATTTGGAAAACAAAGTTCTTACCTAGTTAAGATAGTTTTGAAAAATTGTCAGTCTATAAAAACATTTGCAAAATGACCCAACATATAAGATACTGTAATTACTTTGAAATAAGAATTTATTTGTAAGCAATATATTCATTTCCTGAGGGAATAAAAGCAAACAATTGTACCCTTCTGAATTTTGAGCAAAATAAACTGTAAGACTAAGGTGAGAAAAGATTTCTTAAAGGTTCCCTGTTTTCTTCAGATATTTTAATTTGAGATGGGTGCTCTCGGTGTTGATTTGTGATACATTAGCCAAATACTCATAAACATATGATATAGGTGAAGATTTGCATTTAAGATCAAGCCCCTACTGACACAATTGTATTGTGCCCCGATGTTTGTTGGATGGTCTGTGAAATAAGCAAGTGACTTTGCTAGTTAAAAGAAAAATGTATTCATGACCCAGCCAGATTCTTACGCCAGGTACAATGTCTCATACCTCACATGTGTGAGAAGGTTTGGTTCCAGGAAACTCAGCAGATACTAAAATCTGCAGACGTTCTAGTGAGTGTCTTCTATAAAATGGAAAGATATTTGCATAAACTCCTCAGTTTCAAATATAATTTACATCATCTCTAGAATATTTATAATACCTAATACCATGTAAATGTGATGTAAATATTTGTTTTAATGCATCATTTAGTGAATGATGACAAGAAAAATGTCTGTACATGTTCAGTATAGACACAATTTTACTTTTAAATATTTTCAATCAACCATTGGTTGAATAAGTGAATATAGACATAGAAAAGTAGAGGTGATGGATGAATTGGACACCAAGAGTTGTTTCAGACATAAACAAAATATGCTATCTTTGTGTTTTCTATATTTCTTTGGACTTGAAGAGAGGAAAGGAAAGAGGGGGTAAGTTAAACCGTATTTTTTAAAAATAATTGTGATATAAACTGGATGTGTTAACCTTGATTTAACAATTGTGTGGAAAGAAATGTATCGATTCTGTAATATCCCAGTAACATTAGTCAATTAGACAGCTTTGGTTAATCAGATTTATATGCATTTTAGCTATTATGTTTGTTAGAATGGAAGAAACTGAAAAAAACTGTCATTATCATAGTAATGCCTGGCAGATGGAAGCAAAGAATCAGTCCAATTTGTAATATGAAAAGTCTAAAAAAAGGTCTAATTAATTCTCCCATCGGATCCTCTATTCTCAAGTCAATATCATTTCTGAACCCTGTTTCCTCGGGCATCAGAAATGTGACTTTTTAGATCTTTCGCATTCCTCTTAATTTGAGATATTTTTGTCAAGGAAGTTACCTTTTTTCATCATAAAGGCTATTTTGGTAAATTTGGCATATTTTGGTATATTTTCATATTTTGTTCTGGAATTGTTACATGCCATTTATTGTTTTCCTTGAGTTTCAGTGTTTCTTGAAAATGGTCACTCCTGATTCCAACACACACACACACACACACACACACACACACGCACACACACCAATTTCCTCCCTCAGAAAGAGCCTCCAAGGTTCAAGTTGTTAGTGTATGTTTCTTGCTTCTGAGGAACAAGAGACAGAGAAAGTAGTGACTAATATCAGAATCATGAGTGAAGATATGTTTTATTCATAAACTTTGCACCTCCAGTGAAATTAAAAGCAAAGTAAAGGGTCGAAGCTGTGAACCCTTTTTCCTAGAGCCTGTAAACCAATAAAGGCTTTATATTAGCTATCGATATCTATCTCTGAGTTGCCTTAATAACATCTTATTCCCTGTTTTCACCAGCCATCAATAATATTTCTGCCTGCCCGCTCAGGCCCCTATCTCTGCGTGCAATTGCATTATAAGGGTCTATAAGCCCAATTTGCTTCACACTCTTATTTTTGGAAAAGGCTCACTGGCTTTTGTAATGAGAGCAGCTGCCAAGAAGGCTTGACAGAATTTGTGGCCCATCTGGCTTATAATCTTCACTCAATATCACCGAGGCCTAAACTCTGAGACCTGCTGATAAGCCTGGGCATCCAGGAAAGCGATGGCAGCCTTCTCTGTGATTTCTCATTAAGGGCAGGCACATCTCTCTGGGAATCTCTCATATCCTGGATATCACATAATTCCTTTTTTCATTTTCTAATAAGTACAAGAAAGTTGTATTTTTTTTTTTTTCCACTACAGTATCTTCATGTACCCAGATATTGGCAAACAGTTACCTCTGGAAGATTTTAACATTGAGGTATTTGAGTTTCTTAAAGTTTGTGATCTTCTTTCAATAGAGAAAAACTTTATATTCAGTAAATCAGATTTTATGAAATAATCATTTACAAAATGACTATAATTATTTTAATTTTTAGAAACGATTCCTTTTCCCACTGTAAATTTATATATATATATATATATATATATATATATTTTATTGCAGCACTTTCTGTGGCACCAATGGCTTATGGCAAATAGGAACAGAATCAATAGCATAGCCACTGACTTAGCCAGCATTGATTGGCCTATTTCTTTGGTGATTGAACAAAAGAAGAAAAAGATAAAGAGGAGACTGTTGAGGAGGTTGCTTTGGAAATGTCGTCCTCTTCCCTAACTTACCTATTAAGGAGATATTTTAGAAATAATGCAGAACTCTTTTCATTCCTCTCTAGCCTGCTGTTTTTTTTTTTAATCTCTCACAGCGTTTATTTTCCTTTCTGATGTACTACTAAGTATGTCAGAAGAAAAAAGAGATATACTCCTTTTCCCCAGGAGTTTACAACTAGTGAGTCTGAATTTATTGGCTTCTAAACTACTGGGGAAACTGTTATCTCTACTAGAAAGACTATAGAAAAGGTCTCTATACTTTGGTAGATCTGTTTCTCTACCAATGTAATTTAGTTTGGAAGATCAGCAGGCTTTTTTACTATGCTATTTATCTCTCTCCCTTTGTAAGAGTTACTTTAATTCTATTTCCTGGTTTTTTTTTTTTTTTTTTTTTTTGTACTGGGGATTGAACTCATGACCTTGTGCTTGCCAGTTAGGCACTTACACCACTAAGCTAAATCTCCGGCCCTTATTTCCTGTATTTTATATGCATTTTTTGATGAATTTGAGATGGTAGTGACAGTATTCTGAATAGGAAGCTCCAATGAATCTGAATATTAATTCATCAAAAGAAATCCTGAGCAAGAAACAGGACTGGGTACTTGTAGAATAAAAGACATGAACATTCTAGGCATCAATATGTAAGTCAATTTTTTCTTATCAATTATTCAACAAACATTGATTAGGTACAGACTCTGCATCAGGTGCTGTGAGTACCCTAATGTGATAGAAGTTTACAAAAGCTAGAAAAACCAACATTTTTTCCAAAAGTAAAGACCAAAATGTAAGTTTAGAGATTATCATGGTGAAAAGGATAACTAACCTAAATAACATGTTGATAGGAACATATCAAAACAGATATATCCAGATGATTCAAAATGAGAGTTACTGAAGGGCCAGTCATTACATACTATTTTAAAATAATGATATGGATATACATATGTGTTAGAAAGAATCTAAGCAAGTAAATGCAGAAAGAATGGACCTGTGCTGTATAGACAGAAACGACTTCTGGAAAGAACCAAGCATTCTATCATCTTGGCGATGGAGTCAATTCATGTTCATCTTGCTCAATGGCTTTATACAAATAAGACTAAGGAAGAACTTATTGCTGAGAAACAGCTCACAGAGGCTTCCATCATGTATTAGTTGAATCTATAGCCAGGAATTCTTGTCATTAAAAACTAGTTTCTAGAATTTTGTGTCACTTTGCTTAGACTCTCCCTTAAAATTACTTACTAAAAGTAAATTCTAGAAATATTATATACTTTTTTGTTGATCTAAAAAGCAAAAAACAAATGGTAAAAAATATCACAGTGTGTTAACAAATTAGGTCTATAATGGCTATGGGTATCTTTTCTAGGCCTATGTCTCACTCTTCTCCCAAGTATTTACATTCTTAAAATGCTGTTTCAGGAGCTATTCAGTTATTTTTCTGTTCAAAATCTGTAAGAGTATTCTTGTTTGTCTGTGTGGTGATGGGTTCAACTTTTTGCATCACTCATTTTCTGTCATAGGAAAATATGACAGATTAAATTAAATTTCCTGCCACTTGAAAGATAATTATTTAGGTTTTCACCCGTATATCCCCTTTGCATTCCCAGTTACACTGTCTCCTCTAGGTATTGATTTAGTATTACACTAAGTAGTTGTCCTGCAAGTCACTACTAGGTCAATGCAGACAGTTCAAATTTCAGACATCTAGACCCAGTGACTTCAATGTCCAACCAAAAAGTTTCTCGGGTCTTCAACAATACCTGAAAAGCTTTCTGGTAATAATACCTTCAAAGTTAATAAATTGTGGTTAGTGTGACTCAGACAATTTCATAAATAGGCTGTGAAATAGGATTGTTAATACATTTGGTCCAAGCTTTATCACAATTGGAAAATGTTTCAGTCCACTTTTTGATATGGATATGTATATGGTAGGAGCACATCCGAGCAAAAGTGAAATATAAAGATTCCAAATCTCACTCTTTCCTTTGCATGACCTCATATTGAAGAATTAATTTCACACTCTATTTCCCCAAAACTCAAGATAGTTAATTGACTTTTTACAACTAATACTGAAACTTTTTTTTTTTTCCTGGCATGGGGAAACTGTGATTAGTGGGACTCTGGTTTGTCTGAGAAGAAATGACAAAGTTAATAAATACTGGACCCAGATTAAATACTATATACATTTTATAATTTCTGATTCTCATTTGTGTAGAGGATCATTGCAATTAAAAAGGCATCAGTAAAAATCAGAACAAGCTTGTTTTTCTTCAGTGATGTAAATAGTAAATTCATAAATGTTTCAGAGCAAAGGAAGGACTATGGAAAGTAAGCTTCAGAAAAATCAGCACTTTGCATGAGAGAAGTCATATTAGACTTTAAGAGCATATTTTCATGTTCTGTGTCAGCTTTCTGTCTCAGTGACTAAATACTTCAGAAAAATAACTTAAAGAAGGTAATAATTATTTGGCCCACAGTTTTAGAGGTTTAAAACCATGGTGGGCTGGTTCCAAGGCAGAAAGTGAGGGTGGAAGGCCATGGTGGAGGCAAAGTAGCTCATCTCCTGGCAGACATAAAACAAGACACAGAAAGGAAAATGTCAGGAACCGGAAATAGTTTCCAAGGTCCACCCTCACGATGTGTTCCCTTGGACTAAGCCCCACCTGTTTCTACGACTTCCCAATAATTTCATCAGATTACGATCTTAGCAGGAAAAGACAAAACCCTAAGTATCTGATCACTTTCCCAAATTCCATCATCAAGCAGCTGTGAACATGATGTACATTTAGGGGCCTTATCATATACAAACCATAACATAGTATTTTTTTCAAAATATAACATAGAAATAAAAGAGTAGTTAAAGCACAGAGTTCTGACTTTTACCATGTGCCTATTGTGCACCAGCTGCGTATTATCCACCTCAATGTTTTCTACATGATTTTAATCTCATCTTAGAGTCACAGGTTAAATACTACAGTTTGCAATACTCAGATGCAGATAGCATTAGTCTGCTGTGCATTAATGGCAGGATTCAGTGTCAACTCACACAGAAATCCACATGGTCTAATCTCTCTTTCTCCAATTAGGAGGAAAAGAGATTCTACATATGTAAATTTCAGGAGCTTATAGAATTAAGTAATAGTACTTTTTAAGGAGTTACTGTGAAAAAGTTTCTGAAAAAAAGCTTTGTTTTGAACAAAGAGTTAAAACACGTGGGTTTAATGGCTTTGCTTACAAATAATACAGTTTTCTTCTCTTCTAGGCTCATGTCAAAGTTTTAATTTTCAGGCTGCCAAAGATAAGAGTAGCTGTGAGACTTCTTCCTGCCCCTAAAATATGGTGCTATGCAAGGAAGTATTGCCTAGCATACACAAAGACTTGGATTTGATCTTCAGTACCTACCACACCTTTTAACCCTGCAGTCACTTGAATTACGTTGGGTAGAGCTATCAGAGGTCATGCTCACCTTTCTACCTCCCTTTTTCCTTGGTGAAGAGAAAGGGTAGTATGTTGTAAAGAAGCCTCTGTCTACGTGGTCCTTGAGCAATTATGATATATAGAAGTTAGCTTGAGCATTAAAAATATTTGCCTCAGCTGGTCATAGGGGCATACATCTGTAATCCCATTACTCTTGGAAGATTGAGGCAGAAAGATTGCAAGTACAGTCTGAGCCCAGCCTATGTAATTTAGCAACTTATCAAAAACTTGTCTCAAGATAAAAATATAGTAGTAAATAAAGAGAAACCAACATATAGCTTAGTATGACAGCCCTGGGTTGAATCCTCTGTAGCCCTCCCTACAATGGCCTTAAGGAAACCTTCTTTCAGAGTCAGAATGTAAAGGTGGAGAAAGATTTGACTTTTAATGCTTATTTCTCTTACATAATGATTAGGTGATTATGGATAATCAACTCTCTAGACTTTCCTTTTCTCACCTATAATATGAGCAAGACCAAAATTTTACTTCTTGAGGCTCACTTAAAATTAAAGATAATATTTACAGATTATTCATTTATAAATACTTTTTTGAATGCCTGCAACATGCCATTAAAGCTTTAGAAGTATCATCAGTATCATCATTATTATCATCATCATTGCTTCATCTTCAAAATCATGAATATCCTGAGAAAGACAAAAGCATCTTATAATTATCATGAAGGATTTGGAAAGGAAAAGGAAAATCTTTTGTGTTTATTTGGAAGTTCAGAGAATGCACAATTGTGTCTCACAATAAAGGTTAAAATAAGTGTAACACAAGAAAATGTATGTAAAAGAGACCACAGCCACTCAGCAAAAGAGCACTAAACAACAACTGATCTGAGCAGGAATAGGAGGAGGTTTACTTTTCAGGAAAATAAGTGATATCCAATTAACTTTTAAGTAGCATTGAATTAAACTCTATCTTGAAAAAATGAAGTTTTACTTAAAGGAAGTGAAGTACCAATAAAGTGAATTCCTGTTGCTCTGTCTTTTCTTACCAAGCAGTGTCAAGTCTGGGAAATGATTTATAGCCGCTTCAGTTGGGTTTAATTGAAGACACAGACATCAGAATTCGAGTCTTTGTTTGACTTTATGACATACTAATGGAGGAAGATGTTACTAAAACAAAAAACAATAACAACAACATCATTAAGATACAAGTGCCCTGCAGTTGAATATCAGAGATTTTTCCAAGAGTTCTTAGCAGCAAGCCTCATGCTGAGAAGCACAACCTGAAATCACTTCCCTGGAGAGGGACTCTCAGAACCTTGATGTGCTCAGAACAGGTGTTCCAGCAAGTGCTGCCAACTGTAGCCTTCAAGAAGAGAGAAAATCTCAGCAGTTATTCCCAGACCGTAAAAGTAAGGCACTCAGCTGGGACCTGGGAAAACAGGATATTCAGAAAGAGAAAATGTGCAAAGAGAAAACATCACCAGCTTTCATGAACTAATAGTATAACCGTACGTATTCATGTTCTCCGTGTTATTATTTACGATCATGGTTGTACTCCTAATAATTTTAATGCTTTTTTAGCTTTTTACTCTGGGCCTATGACACAGAGTGATTAAATGTCATGTGATCCTTAAGAACAATAAATTCCATTTACAGTAGAATTATTTTACTCAATGAACAATGTAAACATTTTCAAGAAACAAACTCTGTATTTGGTTAAATACCATAAAACTTGGAATCTTCCTAAATATCAAATATGAATATGAGGTAGTATGAGTAATAATAAATAATCACACTTGCTTTCATTCTCTGGTTACCAGATAGACCTTGCACCAATCACAAAGATCCCTGGAACCAATATCCTCATGTGTAAAATACAATTTTAAAAATAGTACACCTAGTATGTCTACATTGCCATTTAGTAAAAGCGATTTGGTAGAAGAGCATGTGAGAGAGCTTTTTAAAAGCTCCATAGTAGAGCAGGGATAGAAATACTATCATTTCCATTGTAGTCAATTTTAGGATAAATGAAACCACATTTTAAATGAAGCACCCTCTCTATGTTGCATTTTATTATTACTTTCTCTTACATTTATAGCCTATACTGCATAATTATTAAAATTTCATCTAGCATAATTCTTTAAAATCTCCTGCCACATAAAGCTGCTATGAATTATAATTTCTTTGTGTTTTAATTATATAACATGTGTAATATATATAATATTATATATATGTAATGTGTTATATATATATATATATCCTTTACTATTTTTAAGGACCATATTTTCTTTGACTTCTTCATTTATGTGGCTTCTTCTATACTTTGAAATGTGGAGTGTTCAGAAAATATTCTCTACTAATTATTTTAAAATTAGAAATTAAAACTATTGAAAGAGACACAATAAAAAAGTTCCACATTGATGCTCCTCTAAAATACCTAATTTTGTTTTCCAGCTACTGTCTAAAACTGCTTCACGATGTTAGTGAGCAAGAAAACAGAGTAAAATGTACCACCGACTCTAAAAAAGTATCCCAATCCATGTTACCAGTTTTGCAGCAATATAATGCATCTATACAATATAGTAAGACATGCATTTCTTGAAAGTTATAATATACAATATAAATATCTATTCACTATCTATGTGGTATTGTCTTCCTTTCCAGAAAAAATAGAAAGAAAATAGACGTCTCTGCTTTATGATCCCTCTCCCTTCTGTCTCAGTCTGTCTCTGACTGTCTTTCTCACATACACACACAAAGACCCATACATACATACAAACACACACTCCCACACATAAAAGCTCTGTTCTTAACTGTCAGTGATTAATTTCTGGCACAAATCCATTCCTTCCTTGGATTTTTCTCAACAACTCAAAAATCTACTTCCTCTAACATAATGATACTGTATCTAAAAGAGTAGATGCTCCAGCTGCAACTCTGCCTATTTCAACTTCCAAGTTCATTGCTAATGACTATTTCACTTATGATTCAAATATAGAGTGGCAGGCAATTAATGACCTCATATCAAGATCAAGGGTGGGACAAGCAGTCTAACCAAGAGCTATCACTTTAGTCAAGTTTAGTGAGAGGTCAGCTCACATAGAGTTGCATCATACTCCTGGGATTATAATCCTTCCTGGGTATTGTAGCAGTGATTCCTCAGGCAGGACCTCCTATACTGCTGTTTCACAGTGACTTCCCATAAACTATACCTGTAGTAGTTCCTCACTTACCTAAGATCTGTGGGGATCAAATGGCTTCATTTTCCGATTCCATGCCTCTGCTATAGAAAGAAAGAGCTTGTAATGACATATTTTGAGAAGAATCTTGAAAGTGACACTGTCAATTGAATCTTGTTCTAAAGATGGAGAGTTATTTAAACCTGCTTTAATAGAAAGGTTAAAAAAAAGGCTTAATATAAGGGTCACCAATGGGAAATGGACTGCATTAATTATCACAAGACACATTATTAAAGACCTACTGATAGTAATAGTCACAATTTATCTAAACCATTTATGAAAATGGTGTTAACATATACCATTTAGGCAAACGTTAGCATTCAATCTCATCCAAGACATATATGATTTTTAGTATTATTTTTCATCATATTATCTGCGATCATAAAATTTTACTAGGTTAAAATAAATTCTTAAGTAACTGTATATCTACTCGATCCCACATGTTCATAAAATTCTTAAGAATAACATAATTGCAAGACATGCACTTAACGTGATTTACCCAGTGTTAGTACAGGGATAATGACTTCATATTTAGACATTTTTATGATGAGCAGGCATGTTAAAATATCTATGTGTACAAACAAATACTGCACTAAAATATAAAGGATTAAAAATCATGATTGTCTAGGAAATTTTATTGCCCTATAGTGCTATTTTTAATAATTTATTCCCTTGTATTATAACAAAATACTATGGGCTGGGTTGTTTAAATAGTATAAATTTATTTTTTCATAGTTTAGGAGGTTTGAAGTCTGAGATCTGGGTGCCAACATGATTGCTTTGTAGTGAGGATCTCATCTTGATGTGTGGACAATGACCTTCTCTGAGCGTCCTTACACAACAGACAGAACAGGCTCCATGGTGTATCGACTTACACAGGGCCTAATCCTATCCTGCAAGTTCTATTCTCAAGTTATTGCTCCTAATTACTTCCCAATGGCTCCATTTCCAAACTGTGTCACTTCATGATTAGGGATTCATCATGCATTCTCTGGGACACAGATATTTGAACCATAAACATTACTTAGGATTTTTTAAAGTAATAGTTTAAACATAGTATTCTTAATTACAGCATTTAATTGATCAAGGAGAAAAAATATTTAACTACGGAATGAGCAAATGAACAAATGTTTCCCTATTAGTCATAAAATAGCCTATTTCCAAAGAATAGTAGTTGTTTTTGCAATGGGATCTTGCTGGAGCTACTTATTAACACCTTTTCAGGGGATCCCAGTTGCTAGGAAGGTAACTTTATCTCAGCATTAGTCCATATTGTTATTGTTCTTGTTAATCTTTTGTTACAATGCTGCCTTCCGAATCTATACATCACACTTCTATGCCCCACTGTGAAAGTGACCATAAGCTGGCTTCTGGAAATTCTAAGGATTCTAAGTCCTCATCTAAGGCTTTCAAATAGTTGAATGGTGCCAAGTCAGTGTGACAGAGAGAAATCAGCTTGACTCAGAAATCTTCCAGGTTAAGCATTAGTCTCATTCCCAAACAAACACATGCAGGATGTTTGAGCAATGTTTGACCAAATATCTCTGTATTGTGGCCCAGCCAAGTCAGTATCACAGTTGCTTAACAAATATTTTTAGAGACTTATGTGTTAAGCACTGGAGTAGGCATTTTATGGTCAAGATTTTAAGGTTGCACAAAATAATCCTGTGGGGAAAACCTTTATTATTATCTTATAATGCAGAGTAAAAAGTTAACCTCGCTTGGCTTAATTGGCTGCATGCAAATCAATGTCTAGGTAAATATTCCTTTGGATGACCACCTTTGTATGCATTTCTATGAATGAAATTTTGTATCATGACACATGGTTCACATCTTTTCACTTCATCAGTCAGAAAAAAATGAGATTGTGTATAGCCCAATATTTAAAATCCTTCCAATTCTTTCCCCTCAACATATTGCCCTCATCTTCTCTATCTACGATGGCTTCAAAATCAACTGTTATACTCTGTTTGTGTTCCTATTATTATTAGTTGCCACTACTAAAGATAATGCCAACTGTGAGTCCTTCTGTACATTAAACACCATAATACAAGTTTATTTTGGATCATCCTTTCTCACATGTGTAGAGGACCACACACATTTGTATGTGAATGTATTTACCTATATCTATAGCTATATCTATATTTCTGGAAGTACATGCATTATGCAAAGAAGTCATTGAAATTTGGGGATTTAAATAAATTCCTTTTTCTCAAATAATTAGAATATGGTTAAAATGCAATATGCGTAGTGCAGAAATTTCTGAGTAAGATCACTAAGTTAGGCTATCACTGCATGTGTTATCTCATTGAAAATCAGAGTCTTTCAACTTCAATATCTACCTCATTTTTATCCTTTTGGAAGTACTTAACAGAGTTCAGCATCTTAGCAGGAGATGCAGCATAGAATAAATTAGACCTTCCTTGGTCCAGCATGGAGTTATACCTAAGGACTTAGGCTGTTGGTACACTCCCCCAACTTTTATTTATTTATTTATTTATTTATTTATTTATTTATTTATTTTTTGTGGTACCGGGGATTGAACTCACGACCTTGTGCTTGCCAGGCAGGCGCTTATGCCACTGAGATAATCCCCCCACTTTTTGATGAGTATTTATGCTTAGTAAGTCTGAAAGTGTCAGGACTTTCTAAGACTATTCCATGTTTCCTCATTTAAGACAACTCCAACATCATTTTGTTTTCCTGGAGACTGAACTCTATGCTATTTAACAACTAAAAACAACTTGTATTTAGTTTCGCACTAAGAAATCCTCCTTGGAAACTTCTTGCTTCATGGTTAGGATCATTTCTCTAGATCAAATAAATTTTCCCAGAATATAAATTTCATAGGTGAAAAAACTTTTGTGTGTACTAGCACTATAGTTTTTGTTTGCTTGTGTTTTTGTTTATACTTCTATATTTTAAATGCTTATGACAATACCTGACACATGGAAAATAATAAATTAATTTTGAAATAAATGAATCGATGCAGGAAAGATTAAATTAGTGTTTACTGGTTGCAAAGAGTATCACAATATGGCCATTTGTTTTCTATTCATAATCACATATTCACTCTGAAGCCTGTAGACTCATACCCACCTAATCCCAAATAAGACATACCTGGATCCCAGTTCTTAATTTCTTTATCCTTCTTTCTTTTCTTTTGTTTTTATTCATTTCTTATCATTTTGGGTTTTTTTTTTTTTTGAGATGGGATCTCCCTATGTCATGCAGACTGGTCTTGAACTTACTTGTGTAGCCTGGGCTGGTGTCAAACTCCCATCAGTCCTATTTGCTCAGCCTCCTAAATGCTGGGATGACAGATGCGCACCACTACACTCAGCTCCAATTCTTATTTTCAACCTGTGATCCTGCCTGCTGTTTTCATGCCTGAGTATGTGTAAGATTTTCACCTATAATAATGTTATGCTTCCTAGCTATAGATTATTGTGAGACCTAAAGAATTTTCTTACACATGAGTTTCCAGAACCTATAATCCCTGACGCTGTATTAAATAACAACTATTCAGCTTCTTGCGGGTGTGTAACTTCAGCTTCCATTTGGCTTCAGTGTGATGCTTTATGACAGTCTGTTTTGAAGCACAAAAATGCAGAAAGTGTAAGACAATAAAAATTCAATATTCTTTAGCTTAGTGTGTGATGTACTATAGACTCTGTTCCCAAAGTATCTTTTAGTGAGATTCTCCCTGACCACTCTGAAGCACATTTCACTTCCACAAATCTGAGTTTCTATGCTATTCCCAATGGTCGCACATTTCTTACTTTCCTATATATCCAAATCCTGCTCTTTTAACTTCATGTCAATTTTTTTTGCTCTCTAATAATTTTCCTGAATAGCCATTTGACATTTTTTATTATTAAATAGCTATATTCAAGTTGCCAAACTAAGCCCTGAGTAACTGGTAGTGATAAAGCATGTGTCTTAGTTACTTTCTTCTTCTTCAGGACACTCATAACCAAAGGGGGAAAAATTATTTTTGGCTCACATTTCTCAGAGGTTTCAGTTCCTAGTCAGCTGGCTGCAAGGCAGGCTGCATGAAGAGGACCATCGCAGAGGGTCGCTCATGACAGGGCAGACGGGAAGCAGAGAGAGAATGAAGGGAGGCGCTGGAGAGAGAAGGGAGGCGCTGGAAATAGGTACGCCCTTCTGGCCCCCCTCCCAGAGGTCCAGCTCTTCCAACCAAATCCCACCCCCTCTCAGTGAGTCAGCCTTAACCCCAGAGGGGGATGTTCCTCTTGATTATCATGCTGCTATAATTGAATCACCTCTTCCAAGCCCCAATTATGAGTGTATGAGGCTTTGGGGGCGCATGTAGATATAAATCATAAAATAGGTACTTTAAAAAAGATAAGGCACAAAAGAAGAAACAAAAGAGTCCCATAGACTCAGAACTATGGAGAAGTAGAAAGAAGAGAAGATTGGTTAATGCTAACTTAGAAAGGCCATTGTTGAGCACTGTAGGAACAGGGAGGAGGAGGAGGAGGAGGAGGAGGAGGAGGAGGAAGAGGAAGAAGAAGAAGAAGAGAAAAAAGAAAAGAGAGAGAAAGAAAGAGAGAGGGAGAAAGAAAGTTGATATAGAGTTATCAAGAGGAGGATATTGCTTTGGGAGAAAAAGTCGTGGCCTACATTACAATTCATTTGATATGGCTAGTCCTTAAAGAATCATGAAAAAAGATATAGAAAAAAGACAGACAGGTTGACTGGAGGTATTTTATGGAGTAACGTTAATGCCATTCTAAAGAAGCTGAATCTTTTCAGTATGATGAATGAGGAACCAGTTAGACTATTTTATGTTTAATGAATGCGTTGACATAAAAGGAGCTGTGCTTTGATGGGGAGTGGATGACAGCAGGATGCAAAAAGATAGTGATTCAGTGCCATGTGCTTGCAGTCTGCAGTGTTCCAGCTTTCTCAAAGTAAATGTACCTGGGGTGGGACCTTCCATGATTGCTTCCAGTACTATTCAGGAAATCTGCTCTTCTCCCATCCTCCTTCGCTTCAATAATCCTTAAAATGTTACACTGTTCAAAGCATAGATCAACTGTAATAAATGCACTAAAATATAAATTGCTTACGAATTCTCATCTGCCAGAACCCCTTCCATAACTGGTTATTATGCTTTGGGTAGAGACTAAATCCCTTTCTTTGACCTAGAGGGTCCTCCCGGGAGCCTTGCTCACGCTCTATACCCAAGTCCTGCCCCTTGCTCACGAATCGCCACCCACGTTGGACCTTCTTGCTACCAGCAAGCAGATCAACCTGCTTTGGGTCCTGACTAAGCCCCTGAAATTACTTTCTGTCAGATCACTCAAAGCCTTTAGTTGGTTTAGGTGTCTGCTGAATTTTCATTCCCTTATTGCGGCATTCTCCGATCTGATCACTCTTTCTAAAATACCTTGTCCCTCTAAAACAAAGTCACTTTGTTTCCTGAATTTGCTTAAGTTGGTGCTCACATTTATTAAATAATTTTCTGTATTTCTTGATTCGTTTACTTCTTGCAGTTATTTAACAATAGCTTCATGGCTGGATGTGGTGGCATGTGCCTGTAATCCCGGAAGTCTGAAAAGCTGACGCAGAAGGATGGAAAGCCGGAGCCCAGTCTGGGAACTTAGTGACTTAAAATCCTGTCTCAAGACGAAAACTTGGGCCCAAATTTTAAAAATGAACAAATGCACAAATAATGTAGAAGAAATATCAGAACACACAAGACAATGTACCTTTCTTACTCTAATCTGTAACTGTTACAAGTAAAAATAATTTCTATTATTGGTTTATTGTAGCAATAAATATGACCATGTGCCTTTTCATATTAAGAAATTGCAACAATAACTAATTCTTGTTCTTTCTCTGTGCTGATCTTGTATCTTGAGATCTAAAACTAGCACATGCACACTTCTGGATACAAGAAGTACTTACTGAAGGAAGAAGTGATTAAAAATTAAATATGTTGACAAACTTGAGGGGAAGGGAAAAGTATCACAGAAAAGTAGGGAGCAGTAAATGACTAAAAAAAGACATTTGCTGCATTTGAATAATGTGAGAAAAAGAAAATGGGCCTTTTTCCAATAGTAGATTCAGGGCATAGCTTTCTAAAATTAGAATGGTTAACTGTTGATATTTGGCCAGTTAATTCTTATTGTGGAGGCCATTATCATCTTCATTTGTAACAGTCAAAAAGGTTTCTAGATATCCTCAAATACAGTCTCTGAAAACAATTTCCAGTTGAAAGATGGCATCTGATTTGTATCTCCACGCACATGATTGAGGAAAGCCATGAAGGGTTCACTATTCTGATTCCACTAAGAAGTTAAAATACACTCATGCATGCCAGGCCTGTCTTTTCACAGTGATGACAGGGAAGCTCACTGAGTGGCTCCATCCTCTGCCAGCAATTCCGTCAACTAGACCCAGACATGAGTGGCTGTAGGAGCATTTAGTATCTAACTGGTATAAAAGCACTTTTGGGGTAACTGTGGCATAATTAGTCATTGTGAATCTCTTCATATGTTTCTTCTTCCTTCTGCATTATCACCTCCAGCTATGCCACTTACTTCAAGACAGTCTTGAGACCCAGACAGAATGTCACTTAACCTGACTACCCCCATTTGCCAGCCCTCTCTGGTCTCCAAAGTAGAATGGAATGCTTGGTCTCTGAATTATAGCAGCAATCATCACTGATTCCACTCTATTTTCTCCCTTCGTGAAACTGTCCTTCAGGTCTTGTCCCAATTACATGGCCTAATCTTGAGGGATACAAACTAATTTCCACATTTTTCTAATCTCCTACATCATTAATGCTATACCCATTAATTAGTGTAGAATAGGTGCCCAGTAGGTAATCTTCATTAATTTTATGTGAATGACCATAATATTTATGCAAAATAACTTGATGGAGTGGTCATCAGTCTGAGTCACAAAGTAAGGTGGCTTCACTTCAAGGTCACTCTAGTGGCAATCGAGGCTCGTTTACCAATGACCTAAAGTATGGCTCTATTTGCTTTAAATTGAGATGTTTGGGGTAACTATCAAAGACTTAGCTATGTCATTATGGACATCTGTTAAGAATGCAAAAGGTAAACAATCACCTGAAAGATATATTTGCTTGCATGTAGTGGGAAACAGCAGCTCATTAGCTCTCTGCTTAGCTCGTTAACTCACCAGCTCGTTAGCCCTCTGCTCGTTAACTACTTAGCTCTGATTAGCTCTGCTCACTTCCTCCTCCTATCACTCACAGTGTGAATGAACTGTAAATCTGCCAGAGCAACAGATGGCCATTCCAGGTCCAGGGAGAGAGTTCAGAAGGTGGAGGACAGACTTTTCCTATGTCTTTCTGACCTTCAAACTATGGTATTTTACCAAAGTTTGTGGGTTATGGTTTAATTTCACTTTAAATACACTGGTAAAGTTTTATTTTTAAGATACAGAAGAGTTCACTTAGATTCTCTAGGATGACACAAATGTACAGTTACAGCGTCGCGATATTAGACTACATGGCACAGGGACTTCAAAACACTAGGAAAGTCCAACAATATTTATAAAACGAGTTTATTAATGGTTTGTCACTTGTGCAGCCCTATACTGGACTCTGGGAATTCAAAAGATGTTACTTAAAAAAATCACATAGGAAAAACAACATTTACATGCACAAATGTTTGGAGAACAATGATTCTCAATTGTTAATTATGAAATAAATTATATTGAAAGAATATACACACTATGGGAATTAAGAAAATATTTCAATTGTAAACACTAAAAACACTCTAATCTGTGCTGGCTATTAATTTATTCATGCAAAATCACACATTTGGCTGCTATTGAATTTAAAATGAAAATTGTTAAATTGTCAACATGTCTGTATTTTGACAATGCACCTTTATTTCAGGAATGTTTGATTACCCGCACAGATGATGCCCTGCATCTAGTCGCTATAAACTGGAAAACAAAAGATGGGAGTTTCATTTATTACAGCTGAATGATTGTGCCTCTAGGTACCCAGACTTGAAGGGCATAGATTATCTGGAAATGACGACAAGTGAAACAATGTATTGGCATCTTCCTTTCATCTATCTGCACATTCATTTGTACCTGTCCGCAATAGTTCACAAAATATTTCAGATAGCATCTTCTACTACTACTAGCTTATTTTAAGTTTGTAGGCTACTATATTGGTTAATACTCTTGGTAAAGAATAGCATAAGAGAGTGGTTAAATTTTGATATCATTAAAGACAAAAGAAAGTACATATCCACAATGGAAACTCTGAGCCAAAGAGTCTGGTAAAACTCTGAAGCATCCAAAAATAATAGAGACTCTGGGTACCTGAGCGAAAGTGTTTTTCCACTGGTGGGAGCTGGGAATATAAAATCTAAGGTCATAGGTGGCTTCTGCCTTGTGCTGAAGTGGATGACTGGTCTTCTCTGCAGGAAGAGATGGTTGTCAAGCCCCGCTGCCATTACCTGCCAGGCAATACCCTGCTGATTTTGGGCTTTGCAGACACATTCTGTCTTGTTGCTACCACACACACACACACACACACACACACACACACACACAGAGAACAGCAAAAATGAGAGACCTTTCTTAGATGCCTGGGGCTCTCTTACTTCTGCTGCTAGAACTTTTGAAAAAGAAAACATAAACAAAATATATTTCCTGTCTGCCCATAACAAACAGACTAAAAATACTGTTACAACTGTACAATAGTTTAAGGTCAATGTATTCCTTCTACATGGCTATGAAAACCTGACCTGCATAAGGCATTAAAATTCATAACACATGAAAATTAGGGAGTCCTGGAAGCACTTTCTTCTATATAAGTACAAATTTCCTCTGCCTACATCTAGCATTTAAAGGAAACCATCCAGATAATTAAAATGCCTATAAATGAAATGTCAAAGTTAAATGTTTTTTTTAAGTCTTAATGCTTAGGCAAAGTGAAACCTTTATTCTAAAATAATACACTTTAAATACTGGCAGCGTCTTGTGAAGGAGTAGAATAATTAAGGTTTGCCGCATAAAATGGGTCTACAGGTCTACGTGCTGCTCCACTCAGTAAGTAACCTTTCTGAAGGAGAATGTGATAATCAGTGTGTATTTTTTATCCTTAAATACTACCATTATTTTACACATGAATGTAGCTAGTGTAGATAAAGCTAATCATACAATGTATATGGAGTAAATTAATCACACAAATAGAAAACGAATGTCGAGTTAGGCAAATTTTGTTCTGGTTTTTCTGACCTCAGTTTCAGAGTTTCATTGTTGCTGAACCTGTGTTAGTGTATAATTGTTTGTTTTCTTTCTTTGCTTGTATGTGCATGAACCTAAAGAGGATGTGGGTGCCATGATGGGACACAGCTGGCCGTTTTGCTCCCTGGATTTGGGGCACGCATGATTTATCTATGCTGTACGAGAGTTTGAGTACAACTTAGTGTCTTGGTGATAGTGGGAATCAATCCAACAAAGGGCTGTATTTTGTCTTTTTAAGATTGATGCTATCCTTCAGGTTTGTATCAACATTTCACACGCATTCAGACTTTGTAGTTAGCCTTTTTAAATGCTGGAGTAACTGGTCTCTCCATTCTACCTCCATAGATGGACCTATGGAATCATTAAAACAGATCCTATTTCTCAACAAAGTAGCAACAATATGGGCTCAAGGTAGGGTCAAGTTTGTAGCCCTTGGAGAAGCAATACTAACTGTGATGCTGGGATTTCTGAGATGTTATATTCTCATGTGTTAGTCATTATCTCAACCACCAGTATCCATCTCTGTATCTGTCTTGCTAATAAGGCACAATTACAATTTGTCTTGTTTCCTGGAGGTCAAGACCCACAGATTTCTCCATTTGCCTGAGGGGTAATGTTTTGCCCAGAAGAAAGAATAAAAAATGTTGAGGGAAAATTCTTTGTTTTTCAGAATATGATCCTGACCATGGCTCATTCTTTTCACTTTGACACTATTTTCTGATTTTCTTTTGATAAAGGAAATCAAGTGTGAGACCAACCTGAGACTCATCAGTGAAAGATCCTGTCTCTGACCAAAGTATACTGTAGTCCTGTTATCAAATTTTACCCATTTGTTCAAAAGTATGATCACTCTTACTTTTGCATGGCATATAGTATATACAGCTAACGTCTGTTCTATCAAAAACATTGAAAAATAAGTCAAGTCATGTGGTTTTTGTAGGGAGGGTGTTGTAGTCATGGGTTTTGCAGAGAACAATTCAAGTCAGGACTTGGAGTATATAATATTTTTATGATGGCCACCCAGAAAAATTCAGGAAATCTAGCCACATCACTAAAGACATAGAATATTCAGCCAAAGGCCTGAATCCCACAGTAATGTTCCACATGAGTCCAAATGAAGACCCAGTGCTCACGACAATGCCTCCCACGAGTCCAACTGGAAGTCTAGAGCCCACATCAGGACTCATGCCAGTCTCTTTTATGGATCTGTGCTGGGAATACCCAAAGGTCAGTAGTGGAAGCCAGAAAGTCTATGCCAGTGGGGTGAAGGAGCTGTGCTGGTAGACTGAGGGTTCTACACTGGAGCCGAGAAGTCACACTCACAACAAACACCAGGGCTGTCCTGAAAAGCACCACAGCTATCCTCAGCGACACAGAGGCCCTGAGCTCCTCTGACGACAAGCACAGTCGAGCACATGCCAGGAAGCCAGTGTGACGAGTTCATCCTGGAGACCAAGCGCCACACATCTTCCTCTCCGGAGCCAGGAAGCAATGCTCCATATGAAGATGAGAGCTCCCCCAGGAGAACCACGGGCTCAATCAGGAACTCTAGGGGAACCCACAATGCCTCAACACCTCAGTGCCTTAATGCAACTAACATGAATAGCTTCTCCTTCTCCATGTCTCTATTTATGCTGGCAACTTTCCTCAAGTGCAACATCTACACCCAGAGCCATACTGATATAATCTGGCTGGCGTTAAGTTAACCATCAGTTTTCAATCCACAACAGAGGGTAAAGATCACACAAATGCTAACCTTTAGGAGACTGACAGTGCAAGTAGGAGAGGCTGATAATAATATGCTTAGAGCCCCTGCATGGGTCCCCAGACACAAACTTGTGGCTCCTTTCAGCCTAAGGTGGAAGTAAATGGAACTGTACGTCCCTAAATGAAAATATAATTGCGCATATTCAAGTACAAGGGCGCAGAGATAGCCAAGCATCAGCTTCTGCCTTCTGTCCTCTTTCTCTACTGAAGTCAAGTTAGATTTTTGTGTGGCAAGATCTGCAACTAAGATTCTAATGGGTGAATGGACCCCCAAACTGGGTGGAGGGCCCAGAGTATCTCTTTCGTTCTCCTACTCATGCCCTCTCTTTTTCCCCAGGGTATTTAGGCCTGAAGGTCTGAAATGCTTTCCACATTTTCTGTTCTTCCACATTGTCTCTTTAAGGTCTTAATTAAGGATACTTTTCCCAGAAAATCTTTCCCATGTTTTCTACTATGTTCCATCTTTGGGATGGTTCCTTTTACATCCATATGAGGTCCAAGTGTTTTTGCTACTTCATTTGTCCATATATCCACAATGGTTACTCAGAACAGATATTCACCGGGTTTATACACAAATAATAACCACACTGCAATTCCAGTACCCTCTAAGCATTCACTTCCTATTGCTTTTTTTTTTTTTTGTCCTAAGAAAACACACTCTACAGAGCAAAGCTTTTCTTTTGCCCTTATTTACTCTGAGGATCAATCACACTAAAATAAACAGCTGTCATTTATCCTGTGAAACAAAACCAACAAACAAAAAGTAAACAAGGATGCAAAGAAAGAAGAGGAAAAGAAAAGAGAAATGAAAGGAAAAAAAAAGAAAGAAAACAGAATATTGAATACAAAGCACACCCCAACGACTTTTCTAGATGATATTTACTGTCCCACCCAGAGCCTGGACATGATAGGTACACTCCACTTTTCCTCTTCAACTTACATTTTGTGACAGTGGCTTCACTTTGGAGCTAAACCCCAAACTGCCTTTGAAGCTTAGGCTCTGCACATTCTTCTTGCTGAAGAGCAGTCAGGTCCTCTTTGCCTCAATGCTGCCAAAGTAAACAAAAGGAAAATAACGGTCTAGCAAGCATAGGCCTCGTGACTGAAGAACTGGTTGCCAACTCTGCTTGTGAGTTTCAGGAAACCATTCTGTCTCTTAAAATATAATGTGTTAAGTGTATGTGCATCAGCCATTATTCCATGCAATGTAGTCCAGATGAGAACCTTAAAAATCTTCACCTTCCCAAATGCATCAGGAGAGGTTGTATGTATCAATCTGCACTGTATAATCACAGCAGGCTTTCTCTGGACCAATTTCTGAACATTCTGTTTATTCCCTTAGTTTTTAAAGCAGTATTACTTATACTTTGTTGATCCACACAAATACACTTATGTTTATGCATTTTCTTAATATCCTGCTAAGAGCTTTGTACAGAAGTGTTTATAAATATTTATTGAGATAGTGCTTATTAGCAAAGATTCTTAGAGTGCAAATACAGGATAAGAAAAAAAATGACCATAAAAATACACTTTGAGCTCTCACTTTACTAGAGAATTGGTAGTGAAAAAGCAAAGCTTAAATAATATTTTGCATTTAAAGTATTAAATGCCTTCAGCAGCGATCAGATTTCTGGGGATCCTGAAAGCTGCTCAGACCCTGTCATTAGGCATGTGGAGGCATTTTCCTAGGCAGGGTTTTTCTTGTTCTGCTGCGATAAGCCATAAAAGAGAAACTATTTTGCTCACACAATGAAAGCCCTAGCATAAACATCCTTTAAAAAATCTTCCATTTGATTGCAGAGGAATTATTTTAGTGTTAAAATGGATTTTTTTCCCCAGTAAAAATGCTATGAAACTTCTTGACTTTCTCTAAAAGTTACTTCCTTGGAAGTTCTATTTTGGTAAACAAGATAATTCCATTTGTGTCAGAATGCTAACATGGTAAAGGAAGGCACTTAACTCTGCTGCACTGTGAACCCAAGTCCTGTGGCTCCCTCAGCCCTTTGCAATTTCATCTCAAGACTCCAGAACGCATGCCTTCTAGACACAAGGGAGAAAGGAAAGCAGCTCATTTCTTTTGATAGAACTATCATTATTTCAGACCAGTTCCTGATGCAATGAAAGAATTGGTTACTCAGAGGTTTTAAATGATGCCTAATTTTCAAAGTCGGAAGAGGAATTCAAAACAGTATTTCAGGAATTCTAAAGCCAAGAACAGTAGCTACAACAGCAGAAATGGGAAGATGCTGAATAAACAGCCAGAGGACTTCCAAGGGTCTTTCACTAAATAGATATATGGTTTTCCACAGCACAGAATACACATTCACTGAGGTAATGTCACTGCAAACAACAGTGTTTTGAGTACAGAGGTCCTCACTTTTTCGTAACAAAAACAGAAGTTAACTTGTTACATTAAATCCTGCTATTTAAGAAATGTCAAATAAGTTTTTCTATCCATATTGCTTCTTTTTCTCTTTCATCCTCATCACTTTTACTTATACTGATCCTGAATTTCAGAAACTAATTTACACCCTCATAATAGTGAACCTTTTAATTTACATAAAATGTTTTGGAATAAAGACCACCATTGTCTCATTTCCAGAGACAAATACGGTATCAGGAAAAAATAAAGTTTGCAAAGTTTGACTTTATTGGTTATGGAATATGGAGCAGTTTCCTTCACTAATAAGATCTTTGATTTTTGTATTTGCAAGATATAATTAATACATTCCAGCTCTGTGTAGATCCATACATACTGCTGCTTTACAAATAGCAACTACTACATAAAAGCAAAAAGGAAAAAGGCCAGTTCTCCTATAGGCATTGGAGGGACCTGGTTACCTTTCATAGCAGTCAATATAAGGCACAGTGCAATTAAACAACAAAGTCCATAGCTATCTGCTCTTATTCTAAGGCTTTGAAATCACATGCAGCAGAGGCCTTTGGCTGCTGAGCTCAAACAGCAACACTAGATGAGGAATGTAGGGCAAACAATGGGCAGAGACCTAAAGAAGGGGAGATGATGAGTTCTTAACACTGTGTCTACTCTGATTTCACCAACTGCAACTCTGTGATTCAGCTCCCTGTGGGGCCAAACCTCGCTCTAATTGCCGCTTTCTGCCCTGGCCACGCTCCATGCAGTACTTACTTGAGGGTTTGTTGATTGGTGCACAAAGCCACTCCAGAGTGGAGCAAAGCGTGTCGCTCTGACACTGCTCTGCACTGTAGCAGTCGGCTTTGATGTTCAAGTTCCTCCTTAACCAAATTATGAATGCTCTATTTCTCTCCATTGCCACTGTAATGAACTTTAACAATAATTATTCGCAGGGCTCCTCGCGCTAGATTTTTTTTTTTTTCCATCTCCTTCAATGCCTGTGCTCTTCTGAGTTCCGGGAGGAAACGTGTTAGTATTAGCTGGGTGCAAACACAAAAGGAGGCTTCATGTGACTGAGAAATACTGCACAGACAAAACAGACTAGAAATGGCTAGTAGGAAGAAGCAGAGGATGAGTTTTTGAACAATGCAGTGTCTGAAATGTTGGAAATACAACATTGATTTCTTTGTTGACAGGGTCTCATTATGTTGCCCAGACTGGCCTCAGTCTCTAGTCTCCTGCTTCAGCTTCTTGAGTAGCTCAGACCAGAGGGATGACCCTACATCAGGTGATGCATCGTAAATTTGTTCTGTCTTTTCAAGTCTATGGCATGTAATGTTCAGGCAGGGATGTATGCCGTGTAAACACATATAGCAAATACTTGTATAAAGTACAGCAAATTCCTCACTGGCTCTGTAAAATGATTTGCCATCTCTTTTTCCTAGATGGTGTCTTTCTGTTTTTACTGCATTTCAGTATTTTGCACATAGATACCTCAATCAATTAGCAAAACAACAACAACAACAACAAAATCTCTCAGATATTTCAATTTCTTATCCAAAAGCTTTCCCACTGTATCCCATAGAGGCAGGGGAGAGAAAGCATAGAAAACACGAATAGATATCTATCAATTTTCTTAGTTTTTATTTTGATCTGATTTGTTAACAATAATAATTTAAATTCTATGGTAAGACCAAAATGATATAGTTGAACTTCAAGGTAGAAAAACTTATGTTCTATTGTCTTGGTCAAATTCTTTCATTTGCACATGCATAATCCTTGACAAAGAACTTTTGGTATTCTTACCTTTAAAAGGAAAACGATGATGTTATCCACTTCTAAGAATAATAATGAAATTTACAAGTACTGAACACTGGGCTTGTAGTATGGTAAGGACTAAAACATGTTTCCTGTATTACATGACTCAAAATATCTCACTATTCTGCTTTCTCTTCCTCCTACTTTACCTTATTTTTCTTAACAATAATTGATGGTTAATGTTAAGCAACTGCCTCCATGTTTTTTTAAGTATTATCTCCTTTATATCTTCACAACAATCTTACAAGTCAGTAGTATCATTATTACAGTATTACAGATGGGGATATTGAAATACAGAATGTTTCTTGAATGGTTGATCACTGGGCTACTGTTTTATCTGAGATTTGCATTCAGGAAAATCATGTAGTTCTGCTCTGAGTAGTATGGCACATTGTTTCTTACCTGAATATTTTTAACATTTAGAAAAAATTAAGTTAAAGCATTTAAACCTCAGTAGAATTAAGGTTTAAAGATTTGATCTTTTTTATAGTTTATGACTAAAGAAGAGATCATACATGCTTGAGCTTCATGGATCAGCTGATAATCATTAAAATAGTGGACAAGAGAAGGTTGTGACAAGTGTCCTTGAACATGGTAGCATCTAATACATTTCCTAGAAGAAACCATAAAGCACGTTCTCTTCCTAGACAAACTCACTCCATCCAGTGTTATGAAGATCAAAGAGAACTCCCTACAGAACATGGGTCCATGTGTCATGTCTTCCTTTCGGTCAATCTCTTAGCAACTTAGTCTATGGAAATTCTCTTTCCCTGCTCTGCATCTGATTCATTTGTCTTCACAGAAATTCTCATGGCTGCCCAAGGTTTATGCAAGGCCTCTTTCTATATGATGTAGTTTTATTTTTGTCATCTCTGTCATTGGAATTTTGTTTACTCTGAAAGAATTTACCTAAAACAAATCTTTGAATGGTGGAGAGAATGGAGACAGAGATAGTGATGTCAGCTCATGACAAATTAGATAGCTAACAAAGCGAGAATCCTTACGGTATAGATTTTAACATAATTATCAATACATTCCTTTCAGCTATTTTCCTATTTTAATTGCATACAGTTTATGGCTTTGTTTTATGTTGCTATTTCTAGGAGAGGACAATGGAAACAGCAAAATGAAAATGAAAGAATTATGCAAAAGAATCGAAGCTTTGCCAAATAGAGAATTTGTAGTTTCTACTTTGTGCATGATTTATGCACAATTACATTTTTCAATGTATTATCCTGCAAGCTACTTCACTGTATTGTCCTGGTTTGTCTTTCTGATGTTTGTATTTGGATTGAGACAAATATGCTTGTTTTATTTTCATTCTTCAAGCCAGTAACCTTTTTTAGAGACGTGGAATTAATCTATTTTAGATTAAGCACTATTCATGATTCCTTCCATCATTATTTAGTTCAGTGGTAAAGCACTTTGTCACCATTCTCATTGGGATCCTGCTAATGTATGCAAAGGTTAGAATCAGGTTCATATCAAAACTTGATTCTTTGCTACTCAGGAATAAATCCAAAATTTAAATGGTTTATGAATTAGCCGGATCAACACAAAAGGGGTCAAGGGTGATAAATACATTGTACCACTGAGCATCATAGGAGCCATGATGATTTTTAAAGTATCAACAGAAAAGAATGTCAATAATACATCTCACCATGTAGGTTAAATACTTAATGTGCAGCAAAAAGAAGGTAAAATGAAAGTCATGTGTTGAAAAGAGGGGTGTTATCAGAAAATGTTAAAAACAACACATATAATTAGAGCAAAGGAAAATAAAGAATAGGAATAGTTTGTCAATAGGAAGCAGGGACCCAAAATGAGACTGAACTTTAGTACAAGGACTATAAGGAGATGGTCATGGCAGACGTTCAGTTCTGGGAGATTCCAAAAATATATGCTGCCAAAGTGACAAGAGATGTTGGTTAGTCACTGGTTTTCAGTGGAAAGCCCCATTATCAGAAACTTTGCTCCCTAAGGCAGGACAGAGTGTTGAGATCTTGAAATGAAGCAGATGCATTTAGAACAGGAACACATAACCGAGGTTAGCTGATAGTCAGTTGGAGAAGCATCACGGTAAACTACAACATGATTTGGGTATATCATGCTTCACATCAGTGCCAGTATTGGCATTGATAAATATAAAAATTAAGCCTATTATGACCAAATGGAAATTTTCTAAAATATATATTACTGATGATCTAATCAACAATAAGTAGGCAAGTGCTTTACTCAAAGATATACAGCCAGCTCTTGCCTGCATCAACATGTGCTATGGTTTGCGTGCATTCATTTCACAATATCTATGTACAACAGCTGTTGAAAGCCTGGTTCTGAATCATAGGTACCTCCTTTTGTGGTGATGATTAATTGATATCCTGTAATTAAATATCTGATATTTGGCACTACAGAGCGCATATGGAGCACATATGTATCTTGGTTTGGCTTGTGACTAACTGGAGTAGATTTGTGAGAAGATTAAACTCGAATTGCCTCACAAATCCACCATCTCTTTATTTTTCAAGGCTTTTCTATAGCACTTTGTCTTTTGTTGAGTAAAACATGTATTTAAAATTGTGCTCATGAAAGGAATAGATAAGACCTCATGTGAGATAGAACACTAAGACCCCTACCAAAAACAGAGAAATAGTGCTCAGAAATGGGTTGATGGCTGTATCAGCAAGTTTTACATCAAGAGTCATTGCCATTTTCAGGCAAGAGTTCAAGTATCATAACAGGACCACATTCTAGAATGTTACTGCTAACATTTCACTTCAATAAAATAGCATCTCAAATGACCGTATTTATGTTGTATTTACCATTGTACAAGGGCAAAAAAAAATAGGAGAGAAAAATGGGATGAAATAATTGCAATGATCATTCAAAGAGATCTAAATGATAATTTATGTATTTACTAACCTAGTACTTACCAGTTGATACTAGTACCCAGTACCTAGTACCTACTACTTTTAGTGCTTTTCATTATTTACAGGATATCCAGATTTCTATCTAGTATTGTTTTCTCTCTGCCTAAGGGAATTTCTTTAATGTTTTTTGAATTGCAGGTATTCTGATGATAAATTATTTCATCTTTTAGGTGTCTAAAATAGTTTCTATTATACTTCTTTCTGCAAAGTTATTTTTACTCAGCATAGTAAACTGGCAATTTTTCACTCTTTTTTTTTTTAGGTATTGCTCTGCTGAGCTTTAGCTTGAGGTCCTTCTAAGTAGAAGTTTGCTATCTTTTTTATCTTGATTCTTTGCATTAAAATGTAGTATAAAGATATAGTATAATGTGTGTATATATATATATATATAGTATATAATACATAACATGCATTTTATTTACTGTTTTAAATATTTTCTTTTTATCTTTGGCTTTAAGCCTTTTGGTTGTATATCTTTTATGTATCTTCACATTTCTTTTGCTTGGGGTTTGTTGAACTTGCAAAATTTTGAAAATTACTTCTTGATTTTACTCCTTTATCCTTTTATATAGAGGTAGTAATTACATGTATATCAAACTACCTGAAGTCATTTCACAGTTCACTAATGTTCTGTTCATTTTTTAAAGCTTTATTTACTGCCTGTAGATTTTGTTGTATCTTTAATTTTCTAGTTTCATCTTCTACAATATTAAATCTGCAAAAATCTAATTAGTGTACTTTTCATACATTATCATTTTCAATTCCATTCAATTCCAGAAATTTGTTCAAGAGTTTTTGGTTTTGTTTTGGGTTTTTTGTATATTTCATCTCTCCCTTGGGTGTTCACTTCTCCTAGCTTCTAGGATATATGGAATCCTACTCAAAAATGTTTGTTATTAGCATTGGATTGGTTTTAATTGGTGAATTTTCTATTTACCAAGTTTTCTATTTTCTTGCTTTCTATGTTAATTTTTTCTGTTTTTATTTTAAAAACAAAGCAAAAAAAGGATAGAAATGATACAGATTTTTTTGAAAAAAATAGTAGGAAATTAACACTGGTTAATATATTATATATTTTTATCTTAGATGTAGCTATTCAGGTTATAATCATATTTTCTCTCTAATGCAAAAAAAAACCTTAAATAGTAAAATGATCCAAAATGTAAAATAGGTATTATGACAATGAAAAGAAAAGAAAAGAAAATGCTCAAAATGAAAGAAATATTCTTCTTTGATGCCAGACTTTATAAATTTTACCTCACTGGTATGTGGATGTGGATATTTTTGAATTTTATCTGCCTTTGTCTATTTTGTATTCTTTAGGATTGCTCTGGGACAGAGATAATTACTTGGAAACTGTTTGATCTTTTAGGTCCTCCTTTTAAGCATAAGTTGTGAAACATAGGCAATTTGTGCATTTATCCTAAGGGCTGTTTTTTCCTCACCACTGTGCCAAAGGCTTTCACTATGCCACCATTGTTCAGTAAATTGGAGATTTTCTACTTCAGCTATTTGTAGTAGGAATCCTTTGTAGTCCTGTGCTCATTCTGAGTATTGCCTGCTCTAAATCATTCCAATGTCCCTTTTGTCAAAATCAGTTACTTTCCTTACACACATGATGTGTGTATTTGTACAGCTAACAACCTGATAGATACCCTTTACAGAACTACAGGTTTTCTCAGGCATCTTTCTTCTCTCTAGGACTCTGAAGTCCACTTGCCTGTGCCTCCCCAACACTGACATTTAGTATCTCTACACAGGAAGTTAGTACTCCCACTTGTCTCACTGAATTTGAGACTAGAAATTCATCTAGTCACTGGGTTGGAGCAATTTTAGGACTCATTTCATTTGTTTCTTGTTCCTTGTTGAACTCTATTTTGCCTGGCGTCTAAAATATTAAATTTCATATTGTCTTATACGTTGCCTGAACTTTTAGGTGTTTTAAGGAAGAGGGTAAATTTGTTTGTTTCCTGTTACTCCATCTTGAATAAGAGCTTATTTTTAATAATTGTATTTTTTACATTAAAATTTTGTGAATGTTTCTAAATTAAACTAAATTTCTAAAACTAAATTAAAAAATTAGTGATTTCTACTTTGTTTGATAATATAGAGCTGCCATGTGTTATTTAGGACTTTTGATTTGGAGATAGTTTTAATATTTTAAATAACAATATTGTAGATATTTTTCAATGCATATAATTGTTAACTGGTCAAATTTTTTCCTATGAGATTTAGCAGTGTTATTTCTAGAACAAAATATAAAGCTGTTTTGTTTCTTTTGTTTTGTTTTTTTGAGACATACTTTGCTATATAGCCCAGCTTCGACCTCCCAAGCGTTAGGAGTATAGCAGTAGTCAGTTACCCCCACAAAATATAAGGCTTTTAAAACATACTGTTGAATTAGTCAAAGAGATCAATTTTTAGTATATGAAGGATGAATAAAATAGTTACATTTGTGCTTCAGAATGAAGAAACATAGCTATTAAAAATTTTCATAGTTGAGAGGTAGGATGGTTGGACTCAAGTTACTAGTTAGAAAACAAAATAGCACAAGATATGATGAAAATGTAAATTGAATTATTGCATGGATATCTAGAAAGTGGATAAGAAGTGTTTTGTAAATATGTCTGAGGCAAAATCCACAGGTTATAAAATTAATTGGATGCCAGATATCTTTATATAAATAGACCATGAACTAAAATGAGAAATTCTTGAGGTAATTCCTAAGTTTTGAACATCAAGAACTTAAAGTCTTTAATCAATTAATTAATTTTTAGTGGGTTTAAAGTGGGTAAGAGCTGTTACATGATAATCAGGTAGTGATACTATCATAAAGTCAGATGTTAGGCAAAATAGCTAATCTTGATATATTAATTAGGATCCATAAGATATGGTAGTTAGAGCCAGAGATGAGAAACATAAAAGTAGCACTTTAAGGTAATGTGTAGAATGAGAAGAGAAAAGGTAAAGAAGGACTTAAGGCCTGCATATATTTTTCATATGACCAAAATATAAGTATGGTGAAAGAATATATCTCAAGGGAAGGTTAGAAATGGTAAAAGGCAGAATTATATTGAAAAATCCATGGGAGGAAAAGAAGAAATTGATCCATCAAATCAAATATTGCTCCAGAGCAACAAGGACCAACTAATACCATGGAATTGATTATTATCATAGCAAAAGTAGAATTGCATGGTTATGAGTGTTTAACAACAACCTCTGGAAATGAACACATTGCAAGATTGCAGATTTATTTAGGGCATCAGGTGAAATTTAAAGGGGTGACCAGTGGTGTGTTTACTAAGTCCTGCTGTCCAACATAGCTTTTTTGATTATGATGAACCAGGATAAAATGGTTTCTTGCCAGAAAAGATGTAGCATTAACATTGATAAGAAAAGGTAGATTTATCATGGAACATTGGGGGTTAGACTAAGAATGTGAGTTCAATATAAAGCTTAATTTCACTGCAACAACCCGTGTTTAATTTTGTTGATTTTAATTTGATAAACTATGTGGTATAGATAGATGCAACTAGGTCATTTTAAAGTTGTAGAGTGTGAAATATGTAGTATTAGCTTCAATACATGAAGTATTTGCTAACTCTTACAAAAAGATAAATAATAAGTCTGGGGTGAAAATGTAATTGGAGAGTGAACACACAGGAAAACTGATCTCAGTAATTCTAAGACTTATTTCCAACAATTGATATAGAGAGTAAATGTATTAATTCAAATGTTCCTCATTTTAATGTATTCAAATGTTTTCTTGTTTTAAATGTATCTTCTACCTAAACAGAAACTGTATATGAAAGAAATGTTTTAAAAAGAAGAAAGGATCATGGTGGGAAGAAACATAAACCACAGAGGTTTCAGGAGCAATCATCTAACTTTCTGAAATTTAATTTTATTTGTCAAGGAGATAATGTTCTGAAATATATGTGCATTCATACATGTCACTGTGAAATATGGATCCCAGTGAAGTTACATATCCATGCATGGATCCCTGGAGTTTCCTCATGAGGACTGCTATTTCCAAGATGTCCAAAGAAATTAATAATTATCTACAGATAGCCAAAAATACAGATATGCCACATGTTTGCCCTTCCTAATTCTTTTGACTCTTTTCTTTAATTACACACACACTCCCATAGCAACAGGCATCTCGTAAATACTTGTGGGAATCATCAGAACAGATAAGAATTATTGAAGGACAAAAACTATATATATGTGTGTGTGTGTGTGTGTGTGTGTATGTGTGTGTATAAATATGTCAACAGCCAGCAATTTCAAGAGAGAAATAGAAATAGGGATATCTCACAGATAAGGCTTTCTTTTTAAATGTTAATATTTGCAAACTGTAAACTTCATATTTTAAGCCTTTTCTGCCATTACCATACTTTGAGTGCCCACAGCTGAATACCAGTTCACTCTGACCTTTCTGAAATCATAAGCCACACTTTCTCTTTGTCACTGTGATAATGGGATGATCAGATTCTTCTTGTTGACATTGCATGAAGTTCAACTGTCTACGGCATACACTAATGAAAAATGTTAGCCCTTCCTTGTCTCTACCACGTGCCACCACAGCACACGCAGATGCCCTGCCTGAAAACACCCATATGGCAGCTGGTATCAGCTATCTTTCCTGTAATGTCAAGGGAGCCAGCTGCATGGAAAGGATGTTGTGGGTGCCATTTGGAGGCTTAGGTACAAGTGCCCTGAATGAAAGCCCTTTTATCTGTCTCTGCTGTCCTCCCTCCATTGCTCCAGCTAGTTCCTCACTGGCAGATGAGTGAGTCTTTATACTGCTTGATTTCAGGAACACAGGAAGCGCTTTCACTACTCCATCTCCATTTGCACCAGCAATTTCCATCTATTCCCTATGCGTAGATCTGATGTTCCTTTAACAGTCTGTAAAAAAGTATTGAAACTGAAAAATGATGCATAAAATGCAAACATTACAGGCAAGGATACATGCTGAATTAATTCTCATTATGCATATATCAGCATAATTCATGGTCATCACTCCTTTTCTTGAAGGAATAAATATTGTTGGCCACATACCATTAATAGGAAAATAGCAAAAATAGTTGGAGGTGGGAAGAAATAAGACTATGCTTTTACAACTCATACCTGAAATCTTTAAATAAAAATTCTGTTGGTTCCTATCTCTCATTGTCCAAACTATTTAAACATGTAAGACTTAAAAGGCAATGAATACAATGAATAAAAAAGTATTAAAGAAAGAAATAGAATCCTTTGGGTGTGAATGGTCCGTTATAGCAAAACTACTGAAACTATATGTTATACTACTGTTAATTTACTATGTCAAACCAAAGGGAAATCTTTTAACAAAAGAAAATCAATTTCATAAATCCAGAAGATGATTCTGAAGAGGAAGTCTGCTCAGCTCATGTGCTTTACTTTCCTAGTCTTTTCTACTTCTTCACTGAAGACTGTACACAGGGGCTAGCGGCAGTGAGTTAATCAGACTCATGAAACCTTAGCCCTATGAATCAGAGAGAAAAAAATAATAACATTACAAAATTTCCAAATTTGATGGGTGGATTGTGTCTCCAGAATCACTGAGATCAAAACCTATTTTATTATAATTATGTTGTCAAATCTATATTCCTATGGTGTCATAAGTCCATATCATAATAGTTGGCTTCCAATTCGCCCCATCATAACTGTGTTTTTGTGACTAGATTCAGCACATTTTGCTCTTTTCTTGCAAACCAAAAAGTCCAAAAGGGATGAATCTGGTAGAGCTTGTTATAATTATCAACAATATTGTTCTGTTTTTTTTCTTCAGAGATCGGCTTAGGCTGTAAGCATGCTGGCAAGTCAGAAGGCCAAGTAAGACACGTGGATGAATAATTCCACTCACTGTTTCACTGCTGGGAAAATATCAGTAGCTAAGGTATTTGCATCTGTTTCACACACACTTATGGAAATCAGTGTAGATAAATCCTGTATGACTCAAATGCTTCGTCTACTACCTATTTTTCGCTGGGCATGCCATTGAATTAAAGCATTGAATTAAAGCATAAAGCATTGCATGATATATCAGAGATACTGGTTTAAGATTATGTTTCCCCAAGAGTTCAGCCAAATATGTAGTGTCTTTTGTATTTTCAATAGGCAAAGAGGTTGGAAGGCTAAATCCTACAGTGATTTACACACTGGCTTTACAGTAACACATACTGTTCAGTTGCCACCTCAGACAATTTTTGTAACCTCTTATAACACTGTTTTCTAATCTTCTCAAAGGAGATAATAATATCTATCCTATAGACTTGTCAGGCAGGTTAAAATAAGTAATGTACATGAAAAACCTCCAATACACTATACACAGAAAGGCCTTAGCAAGTTTATTAGTCAACTTCAGACTGCAAAGGGAAGCTTAGACAGTTAAATCTAAACTGTATAAGCTCTTTATAGATGAAGAGCTTAGTCTTCTCTCCCTGAAGCCCAGACACACACACACACACACACACACACACACACACACCACTCACATCCACACACACACAGACACGCACACACAGAGGACGTATTTTGACACATAAATGTAAAACTGGGACAAGAGACTCCAATGGAATCTGTTTCTGCATTCCCTAACCTGTATTTTGATTATTTGTATCAGGGTTGGTGATGGAGGTTTTTGTTTGTAGCTCCTGATGGGCCAGGTTTTCTAGGACAACCAGCAGATGAAACACTGCACTCTTAACATCGAGCAACAAACACAACATTTCATAACTAAATACAAATTAGCTCTGGCTTCCTGCCAGTAATTTTTTTTTCTGGTACATTGGATGAAGATTTGATTGCTGGCTGGCAAGTGCACCGACTTGATGTGTGATCCCTGAGGTTCTAATCGTTTTGATCACATTCTTGTCTCACTGAAAAGTGCAATTGTTGGCAATCACTCCTTCCCTAATTTTTGCCAACTGGCTTTGCCCTGCTGTATTTCTTTCTTTTATTATTCCCCACTCTAAATTTCCATAACACAGCTCAAAAAATTCTAAGCCCCTTGACTACATACCATCTTTGGCAATCCGGAAGATCCTCCCCGGAACAATACATTTCTTTGAAGTTTACTGAAACTGAAACTCAACAATTAATTACTCTTCTATACTAACATCATGCATATTGACTGAACTTTCTATCCTTTTTGTGGTGAAGACAAAAAGATGTGACATTCATATTCACCTGGGCTGTCATTATACCTTTTGCTTAAAGATTGGTATATTTGCCCATCTAACAAGTTTTCATTGAACGCTTAATATGTGTCAAGTATAGTCTGAGATACTGAGAATACAATGATGAACAAAAATAAACACAGTCCTTAACCTCACTGAACATTTATTTTAATAAGAGGGAAAAATATCATTGACCACATAAGCCAATGCAAACCTACAATAATGATACAATTCTAAAGTTGAAGTACACGATTCCCGGAATAGTAGGAGTGTCTGATCGCAGTCAGGGAGTTTAGGATTATCTTCTTGAAGAAATGACCACTGAGAAGTTACAAAGAACAACGACTGGTGATAGGGAAAAGCAATTCATGTTGAGGCAAAGAAAATGCCAGCATTAATACGGTAGGGAGTTTGGGGCATGGAGTCTGAAAGAAGCTAAAACTGAAGTGACCGGAACTGAAAAATAAATGAGATAGAATTGACCATGGGATACAGCTAACAAGGTACACAGGATTCAGCTCATATCAGGTCTGAAGGTAAGTTAGAAAACCTCAAGTAAAGTTTAAAAATGATGGAATTTGAATGCCTTTTAAACTAAGGAACAAGATCATTCAGATTTTTAAAAATAATACCTGCTAAAACAGAGAGAAAAAGCATAACTGGGCAAAAGAAAAGATAAAGATAGATCAGATCAGTGAATTGGCTAATGTTAAACACCAGAATGAAAAGATAGCATCTTTTAAAAAGTGGGAGAAGTAAAAATGCAAATAATACATTGACTTAAAGGGTATTTAAAAAGACATATGAGTAAGACTTGGAATCAGACTTATGCCATCAAGGTCAGGGTTACTATCATTTTCCAGACTTAATAAATTGTGTGGATGGTGGTTCCATTTACAGAAATAATAAACCATGTCAGATGATTAAGTCAAGTTCAGTTTTAACCATATTGAATTCAAATGTCTTTGAAATCTTTAGGATGAGATGCTACATGAGAAGATGGCTATATACAACTGAAGATCAGTAATATCTCACCTGAAAATATGTACTTTTGAGTTCACTACTTATCACTGGTAATTCTGGTAGTAGAAATGGTTGCACTGTTAGATCAACAGGAAGTAAGAATGGTAAGAAAGCAGGAATAGAATTCAGTTTTTAGAGTTTAATTTTTTGTGTGTGTATTACTAATGCCCATCCTCCATTTAAATTGTGGGTCCTATGTTTAATTTGACCTAATACTATATACATAGAAAGGACTGAAGAATGTTTAAAAGCTACATATGAATGTGGATGACTGCAATCAATATTATGCAACCACCCTTACTCTTTTCATAGATTTTCTGTGTAACTTGAAACTGACAATTAGCTCTTGACTTTATTTGAAAATAAAGACGCACATAATCATATGATAATTTTATACTTTTTACCTGTAAATAGACCTTTTAAAAATCATTCAAAGTATAGCTCAATATTTCTTATGCAAGGCCTTCTATGACATATTTTTCACACGGATTTCATTTGCACTTCATTCAGAATGCTTCTGACAAGGTAAAGCTCCCTGCTCTCCAATAATCAGGTCATTCTTTCCCTCGAGCTAAATGCCTAATATTCTTTTTAAAATGTAAACATTTCCTTGGCTTCAAACCTCTCTCTTGCTTTGCTCATGTGTGTTTGTTTCTGTCAAATGTCCAGGTTTCCCAGCACCATACTATCTTTGCTGTCTTGAAAGATATAATGTAGACCACTCTTTTCTGCCCTTTCCTAGTTTCTATCCCTTCTCTGCATCCACTCGCATCATCTCCCTTGAGCACTCTACCCACTCAAATCTTCCCGTGCTCAACTTCTATGAAGGTGAGATCTTTCTCAAAACTAAGAGACTCAAGTTTATAAATATAAACTTGTGAGACATATGTGAATCAAAGGCATTGTGAGAAAATATAAAAGTAGGCAACTAAGTATCTTTATAAAATGAAGTATAATTAACAAAATAAAAGAGAAATGAGAATTAAAGTTCAACATGTCCTTTCTGTCTCACTTTTAAATACATTAGTCTATCACTTTCAATTTTCCCTTACCTTTTCTGAAAAGACTACAGTAATAGAAATAGCTATTTATAGATCTTATGTCAGTAGCCATAGTGTGGCTATATTTCTTCTTGTACTTACTAGCTTCTTTAAACATTTACACATATTTAACTCATTATATCACATGAATAGCTCTCTTCTCTCCTTCAAGTCTTGAGCAATGTCTTCATTCAAATGTTATCTGATGCAAGCACTAAGAAAGGCTGATTCTTAAGTATTTCAAATAATTTATTTAAGAAAAATAACTTTCATTCTAATGTTTCAATTTTAGAAACATCTACCCACATTTTGGACATGATATAGCTGGCAGCTTATCAATTCAAACAATATTAACTTGAATATATATATATATATATATAGCTTTTAAACATTCATATATATATATATATATATATATATATATATATTCAAGTGATATATACGAAAGTGAAAAGGAAGGAAGGAACACAGATATCCAGTACCTATAACATAGGAAAAAACATAGATTTCCTTGGAAAAGTGTATGATACTCATTTTAAGTCTATATCAATCAGTGCTTACTAAAAAAAGAGTTAATGCAGGATAAGCAAATATATAAGAATTTACACGATTGGTTTAGAATGGCTGCCCACAGAGTTAGGTGTGGAAAAATGCAAAAAGGGTTTGTCTGTGAGCTAGAGATTTGAAGAACTGAGCTGAAGTTCTGGAGCTCACTGCAGTGTCCTGTAAGAGACCATAGCAGGAGGCCAAAAGGTCTGAGATGGAAGGCTGGAGTCTGCGCCAGAAGCCAGGAGATGGTTTCCGAGGTGAAGATGAAGACTGCAGCTCCTTTGATGGAACAGAAGCAAGTCTTTCTTCTTCATTATCTTTTGATTCCATTCAGGTGTGAACCTATTGGTTGCTGTCACTCACACCCAAGTGGGTCTTCTGTCTTCAGTAAATCCCTTCAGCCACAGGTAGTTCTTTATGCTGATCTTATTGAGTCAGGAGTTTGTACTTAAATTGACACAATCAGTTATCACAAAGGTTTTACTTTTCATTGGGAATATAAACAGGAAAATATACAAAGGCAAAGAGAATGGTAAGAAAGCCTTGTGTCCCAATCTGCATGTAACAGGAGAATTAGGAGTATGTTGCTTAGGATAGGGAAATGAGATTGTGAAACTGGTTTAAGACCCAGCATGCAGGGCCCAGAATTCCCCAAGTAATGTGCCCTATCCCCTGGGGTGGTTACAGAAGTTAATATCTGCAATCATTGATAACCAATCTCTGTCATAGACTGTTGTGACAATTTTGTTTGTGCTGTGTATCCTTTTTGAACATTCACAATGCACATTTACAAGTCTGGTATTAGAAATAGTTGTTCAAGTTACAAAATCAAAGGATCAAATGTGGACAGATACTCAAACATTCACAGTGCAAAACATTCTGTTTAATAATGAACACTTAGTAATATGGTCATCTATCTTACACATTTAAACATGCATACAGTTATATCCTTTAGAGCACTTTCCCTCCATTTCACTTCCACAATTTTTATCATACATTTTGGATCTTATTACTTTCAGTTTTTTTAAATTATTTTTTACACTAGAGAGAAACAATGTAATATTTACAAATATGGGTATTATTTATTTCCCTTATGAGGATAGTCTCAAGTTCTCTCCATTTACCTATAAAGGCCTCAAGATCATCTTTTTTTATAGTTGAGTAATAGTCTATTGAATAAAAATACCACATATTTTTCATCCACTCTGCAGTTGATGGGCATTCTGGTTGTTTCCAAGATTTAGCTATCACAAATTGTGCTGCTATAAACATGGGTGCACATATATCATTGTGACAAGACTTTTTCAGTTTTTTTGAGAAAATACCCAGGAGGGTAATAGCTGGATTAAATGGAACTTCCAATCCTAGTTTTTTGAGGAATCTCATATTGATTTCCATGTGGCTACACCAATCTACACTCCCTCCAACAGTTTTTGACCATAGAAGTCATTTCACTGCAAAACACAAGTTACTATATCATGTTGTGGGAAAATTTGTCTATTGATTGGTGTGGTATAGGATTAATATTATGCTATAGGGGAATTAATGGTTAGCAGGTAGTGTTTGTAAGCAACAAAGAATGGAGACATCAAAATAAGTTATTTTTGTAAATATTTTTGATTGTGTTACACCTTAACCCACTATAGTAGATTGTATTTTTCCACAACAGATGCAGTAATATCTGACTCCACTCGTGTATCAAGAGAAGAATCTGCACGTTTGAAACTTGGTCAGCTCTACAGCTGCCTCGATCAACAGGATGATACAGAAGTCAAACTGAGTTTTAAGTCATGAGATGACTTCTGCCTGGCTCTCTCAGCAAATGTGATTTTGGAGGTGTCGTATCTTTGCTGTGCCGGAGTCAACACAGTCATTTACCAAGGTAGTAGGGGAGCTTTGAGTGTTCCTATATCTGTAGCTCCCCAGTCCAGATGCCAAATATATGACGAAGACATGAAGACAAATCTAGGTAGAGCCACTGTCTGACTAAAACTGCACGAGACACCCTGAATAAGAACTGCTTAGCTGATCTCGATCATTCTGTCCAAAAATAGAGGTAACAGTAAATGGCAATGGCAGATAACTATTTTTATTTAATCCCAAACATCTGGTGTGATCAATTTATCCTATTTATGAAACATTCATCTATAAATAAAACATGAATATATAGTTGAGAGAAACATAAACTAGTACAACTCTTATGGAAATCAGTTAGAGACTCCTCAAAGAACTAAAACTAGAAGTTTCATTCAACCCAGTATTCTACTTCAGGTATCTCCCCAAAGTTAAAGAATTCATATTACATGCCAACACATGTGTACAGCAGTGCATTTCATAGTAGCTAACACTTGGAAGGGGAATATACATTCATTAATAGAGGAATGGATACAGAAAATGTGGTAATTATACACAATGGGGTGTTACTTCACCTTAAAGAAGGTTAAACTTAAGTCATGAGTAGGAAAATGGAGGCACCATGAGGCCACAATCTTAAGTGAAATAAATCAGACACACAAGTTTAAATCTCATAGTTCCAGCTATATGAGCAATCCACAGTGTTAAAGAGAAACATAAAAGTAAGAAATAGTGCGAAAGACCTTTTGTAAATGGGAAGGGAAATAAGAGATGGAGAATGGGAGGAGAAGGAAACAAAAAAGAATTAAGCTGGGTTATGTGCATAGACCAACTCCCACATCAGAAATGTGATCATTATGTAATACAAACACACTAAGAAGAAAATAACAATTTTCAAAAATATCAATAAATGCAATTTAAACCAGTTAAAAAATAGAAGGAAAGATTCAAACATGAAAGTAAAAGTAGAGAAGATAAAATGAAGCTAAATGTGACATCACATAATGTATGATATAATGCCCTTAAATTTACTATAGTTTCCCAGATTGATTCTAAACTTTCTAGCAAGCAAAACAATTTTAATTGATGGCATTGTCAACTCCAAATTAGGCAGTATGGTTAGTTCATTGGAGATAATTGTCCACAATAAGGTAGATATTGGAACAAAATTAGTAAATACAGAAAAGGTAGGATTAGTCAAAATCTATAGCAGAAAAGGAACAAGGAAGGTACAAAATAGAAATGAAACAAAGAAATCAAATAACATTGAATGGAACAACAGTCACCACCAACAACTAAATTTGCAAAAGGAAAAGCTTTTTAAATGACACTGATTCAACTAGAAAAGAAGAAAAAAATAAATATCCATTCTGACATTATGATCCCAGTTAACTAAAGCCATTGTACTTCCAATAAAAAAAAAATAGGACGAGTGTATGGTGGCATATGTCTATAATCCCAGCTGGGAGGCTGAGACAGAGAATGAAAGTTTAAGGCCAGCCTAGGCTACACCATGAGATCAAGGCCAGTCTAAACTATATAGTGAGACCCTGTCTCAAAAACCAAAATGAAATGTCTTGGTTACTTTTCTCTCATTGCTGGGACAAAATACCTGATGCCCAAAATGAACTAAGAAAAGGTTTATTTAGCTCACTGTTTCTGGAAGTTTTGGTCCATAATCAACTGGCTCCAAGGCAGGGTGGCATGGTACCAGGGCAACATTTCAAGGCAGCATCCAGCAAAAGCAGCCAAAGGCTGGGGGTAAAAGCAAACCTCTGTTCTTCTCTTATATTGTACACAGGCCACACCTCCTCCAGGCCATCTTTAACACTCACACCACCTCTGTGCCCTTCTGTTGCACAGGCTCAGGATGTTTACAAAGTAAGGAACCTTGTTCCCTGCTATCTTAAATGTCTAAACTTCTCAAGGTAACACAATGTATCAACCACATGAAACAAAACAAAATAAAACAAAACCTGAAGAAAAGGAAGAGAAATATTTTCAAGAATAATTGTATTTGAAGTTTTATAGGTGGTCATAGATCTTAAAGGTAACCTGGAGGAGCTGACAGATGGAAAAAGAATTGACAGCTTAAGAAAGGATTCACAAGATTTTTCAGATTGTGACAAGTTGTAAAATGCGTTAGTCATCTCAGTCTGGTTTAGGGTTGAAGCAGTGACAGTCAATGAGGTTAGTGCAGAAAGTGATTAGGGCAAGGAAATGAAAACCAGAGACCACACAATCACAAGGAGGCATGGTAAGTGAGGGTCTCAAGTATACAGATGAATACGAGCCAGGAATGTGAAAAGCAAATCAGTGAAGAAAAGAATAATTAAAACAAAGGAGCATTGCTAAGAGAGAATACCAATGCTGAGATGGAATGACTAGTTTAAAAACTGTATGCTTCGTTAATTGAACATTTTCTCATTCTTTTGATCAGTTTCCATAGTATACTCAGGAAAGATAAAATCTTCCCATATACAAATGTCACTTTTAGACTAATTAAATCAATCTCTAACTATACCATCTTCTATGATAGCTATTAAAATTATCAGAGGAACTACACATCACTTTCCTGAGAGATTTCAAATTGAATCGAGTGGGATAAAATGAGTTAACTTTTTTTTTTGGTCTAGACTATGCTTATAAAATTCATTATGTATATTAGATCAAAATTACAAATAGAAAGCAATGTTTAGTAAGTAGCCTACACTATTTTTCTCTATATTTTGATTTCCACAGAGAAAATAAACTGAAGATAAAGGAAGAAAGCAATCTCTGAATGAACAGAACATACCAGACAATCTTAAATTGTATCATCATTGTGTGTGTATGTATCATAAATTTAGAAAAGGAGATGAAATTTATTGCTACTTATGTGGCAGCTGTAAGACAAATATTATAAATGACCAGACACTGAGAAAAACACCAAAATCCAGTTGGAAGTTTTTAAAAGCAATGTTCCTAATGCACCATTTAATTAGGTAAATTGCCATCTTCAATGAACTTCCCAACCTGTTACACACAACCGCACACATAAACGCAGGTACATAATTATATGCAGTTGCCAGTGTGACTGTGAATGCTTCTGTCTGACTCATGTATTCAGGATAACTCAGTGTCTCTCCCTGATCAGATCTTTCCTATTGTCATTCACTGAAAAATTCCACAAAGTCCAGTGAGGTACAATTTTTCTAAATTTGCTACAGGTGTTTCCTGGTTTGGTTTTAAATTTTCTAGCAAACATAGCCAATTTGATGTACTGCACTGAAAACTACTATCCCTAGTGGAAATATTCTTAAACCTCTACTAAAATTATATACTCTAACTCATTATTCAAAATCTAACATAGGTCAATTCTCTTCCATATACATCTCATAACAAGACTGTATTTGTTTTGTTCGTCATTTTGCACAAGACATGCTGAATAACTACTGCATGATTATTCCTTTTAATTATGAGAATTCATGAGTTTATACAGTCAAATTCATTCTGAAGCCTTAATTTAGATCCATTCTATTATTATTGCACACTATATGCATCTGGTTTCATGTAGTTTCTCTTCCATCTATTTTCCATCTAGCTTCTCTTTACATCTATTAATGTGAATTAAAATTAAAAATCAGTTTCTTTTCTAAGAATCAATACAAATGTGAAATGTATGGTGTAAGAAGTATAAATACACAAAACATGTATACTTGATCTCAACTTGCAATTTTATGTCCTGATCATGTTTTTACCCCATCGCTAAATTTAAGAGTGGAAAGGAAGCAGCAGTCTGCAGGAACAAAAGATAGCTAGGAGAAATTAAAAGGAATTACTGAGTTAGGGAGTCCTGAATATGAATTGTGTGTGTTCTAGAGTTTAGGTGTGCAGGGACCATTCCTACAGCTTGTATTAACTGTATAATTATAAAGAATATATTTCAAATGCCATGAAGTCTACCCAAGCACAAACATCATGCTTAATCACACTTTTATTCCACTATGATGGTCTGACAGAAAAAAGAAAGCAAAATGAAACAAAACGTTGAACTAAAGCTTGCATCCTCAATTAAACATCGTTCCAGAACGCCAATTTCTTTATAATAATGGAGTGTGAGAAGAGAGGGGAGAAAGCAATGAAAAGGGAAGAGAAAGAAAGAATGTGGAAGAAGATAAGCACTAAGGTGATGAGAACTTTGCCTTAATCAGATGACAAAAATGTTGACCATTCTAAATGCTGCAGATGAATCAAAAGCTGGAAAAACAGTGATCAGAGCTTTGAAGAGTGGAGGGAGGACCACGCCTTCCAATGTTCACCAGACCCAAGTGAGGACAGCGCCACTGTGTAGCCCTGGGCTGAGTTCATCAAGCCAGCTCTGAAACCAAGAAGCAGGCTGCGCCACTCTGCTCCCTTAATGCATAGCACAAGCCCATTTACTTGTTTGATTTTGCTCCTTTTTGGTAAATAATTTACATAGCTTTGCATTAGCTCAATTTGCAAAAATTGAGCAAACAGTGCAATTTTCTGTAATTATGCCAGTGCAAGACAGAAGTAAAGTCTGGCTGAGAGAGGCTTTATCTGAACTGAAAAGACATTTGGTGGAAATGGAGCATGAGAAGAAAATGAAGATCGGCTTAAATTGGCTCCGGCCAAAGTGAGAAAGAAATGAACACGATTTAGCCAGCATTCTAGTCGAACTGAAGTCTTTGTTTTCGCTCTTATTCTTTAAAAGCAGTCAGGTAGGAATTCAGACGCTATACATATGGTGCTCGGCCCGACCTCCCATAGAAGCAGCAGATACCATTGTGATGAATGCTATTGCGATATTCTCACTCAAAAATACATATGGTTCTTTTTTATATACTTGTTTTCTAACTAAATTTCTTTATTCTTCATTTAGACACTTTTTTTATACCTCTTCTGCCCATCTACTATCACAATATCCTACAAGAGTAAAATCAGGAAATCGAAGTTTGAAGTTTATTCTATAAAAGACCAGCTACATGCATGGCTCTACCTACAGGGGTGATCAAAATGTATGGTAAATGTTGATTTCAGAAAACATTTTTTTTACAGTGAGAGATATGTGGGCATTAATTTTCCTCAAAATACGTCTATCTGTGCCAAGCACATTTGTGACACAGTTTGTTATTTGCTAAAGCAGCTCTGGAAGTCCTCTCATTAATGTCTATAAGGTATGACAAAAAATTGTTGTGAATGCTTTTGCTGAATGCCATCCAACAGAGAGGCAGCTCCTGAAAATATTCCAGTGTATTTTCACCTGCTTTATTCATAGGAGATGGTGACATGCAAACTTTGGTTTTACGCAAAGTTTAAATGAGTAGGACAGGTAAACACTTTTTACCCAAGTTAGGACACCAAAACATCTACAACAGTGCAACTGAAAACACACACTGGTGGGGACATCCACAACCATTTCAAAAGTGGTAATAAAGATGTAGTGAGGGTGTTTCAATCTGGGGGAAGTATGTTGAGCATGATTAATGGTATTATGGTTTGTGACTAGATGTCCTAAAGCCTCATGCAGTCTTACATGGGGCTTTTTTTTATAAGTGACTGGATATAGAGTGTGGGATTGATTCACAATGCAATGCTGGAATTAAGGGTTTACGGTTACTAAATTAATCCACTGCTTGATTTGGCACTGCCATAATCCTGGTAGTCTGGATAGCATACAAAAGGGGCAGAAAGAGGTTAAGGTTGCTTGTTGATTTTTCTGTCTTTTGCCCACGATGAACTGTTCTCCTCTGCAAAGTTACCCTGCCTTGAAACCAGCTGATTATGGGCAGAAATCTCTACAAACTGTAAGCTAAATAAAATTTTCTTTCCTTAACTTTGGGCATTGGTATTTTGTCTCAGCCAGGAGCAAAGTAACTAAGACAAATGGTAATGTGTCTTTTACTTTAACATATACTTTTTAGGGAAACTGAAGATAGATACGTATTTGCAACTCTAAGCATGGGGTTGGAGAAGTATGAATTTTAACATCTTTGAATTGTGGAAAACTGAGATGAAAACTCTTAAGGTTTATATCAAGATATCCCCTAAGAAACATATGTGTTCCTAGGTTGGGTTTTTTGAAGATGATTAGATTATGAGGGCTAATAGCTGGCTTGCAGTTAGGAGGCGGAGTGTGGTAGAAAGGGCCAGGTCTCTGGGGTGTGGCCTGAAAATGTGTATTCTGGGGCTCCTGCCTTGATCTCTTTCTGCTGCCCGCTGCCATGCCATGAGCAACCGTCCTTCACCATGACCTTCTGGCATTCTGTCCGGCCTACCAGTTAGCAGAGTATTTACTAAAATGTGAGCCAAAAGAAACCTCTCCTCTTTTAACTTGTAGATAGTGGGTACTTTGTTACAGGGAAGAGAAAGTGACTAAAACAACAGCTTGTAGTGGTCAATAATGGTAACATGGTCTGGAAGGGGATAGTTTTTATTTTACTCCATTTTATTTTACTGCATAAAGTACTTAAGATTGAGTAATCTATCTAGAAATACATATTAGAAGGTTAGGGAAGCCCAAACCAACCGTCAAGATCTTTTGTGAGCTATCTTGCTATATTATCATCTTGCAGATGACAGGGTCAGAGAAGAAGAATTAAAAAGCAAGAATGACCAATTTAGCTTTTGCAATAAATCCACTCCTTCAAAAACTTTAATTCATTCATAACTATGCACTTTAAGGGTCCAGCCCTTCAACGGTGTAATATTGGTAATTAAGTTTCCAAATTGGTACATTTTAGATATACAAACTGAACTTTTGAAGGACTCAGTCAAACCACAAGAACCTGCTTCTATAAATTAAGAAAGAGGAGATTATTCATTCTTTAGTTATTATGCAGGGCCAACTTTAGGAAAATCACTTTTTGTCTTCTCCTTTTTTCCTCTATCAATGAGGGCATATGTTACATGTTTAAGCTCTGAGCAACTCAAGAACTTTACATTAATATCATTACAAATGTTTTGACTAAAACATGAGTAACTAAAAAATAAAGTAAAAATGATCACATCATATATGGCTCTCCAAGAAATAAGGCAACTTTCAATTCTGGAACTCAGAAAACGATTTCATTTTCTGATAAATCAGTAAAAGGAAAATCTGGATACCTAGATACTGGTGAATTTCGCTAAATTCCTTTCCACATCCATAAATACTTTTGAATGACAGGTTTATTTTGTGGAGGCAGTATACATATCATCAATCACTATTAATTAAGGGGACATCAATCATTCTTGCTTGTTCATCAGTAATCAGTTGTTATGCTTATATAATAACCTCTTTCCCTGCTTTTTGGTACTTAACATCTCATCCCAACTTCATTTGATTCAACCGAGACTGTCAAGTCTTATGCACCATTCTTTCAACACCCAATTCATGTAGGTTTGTTAGAGTCTCAACATATCCCCTGACCCTAGTAAATGATAAAACATCGCTATTTGTTTAGGTGTTACTGATACATTTTAGATATACAAAACTATCATATTCATTAGAGGAGATTTGTACCCTGCACATATTTCTTGATTCTTCTTCCCTGACTCCCTCAGCTCCCTTCAACCCTTCTTCCCCTCATTTATAAAACTTTGATTCCATATTTTCCATCTATTCTTGTGTTCCCTTTCTTCTCCTCCCCTGCCCTATCCTTTGCTCCCTTTCCCATTGAATATTTCCTTCCTATTTTCTAGTATCTGTTACACATTTTGGTTCTTTTTTCTTTTTTTCAGTTTCTCCCACTAGAGAAACAGTGTGATAATTAAACATGTGCATATGATTTATATCATTTAGGAGCATGCACTATTTTTTTTCCTTCATTATTCCTCCCTCCTCTTGTTGGTTCTCCTTTCTTTTGAAAAATCTCTTCCTATTTCACAATACCTTTTATACACATTGCTTCTTATTTACACACTTGTTATTTCTTTCCAGAGAAATGATGTAAATATTTACATATGTGAGTTTGATTTAGTTCACTTAAGAGCATATTCTGAAGCTGCATCCATTTACCTAGAAATGCCTCAAGTTTATCCTTCTTCATGGCTGACTACTACTCCACTGTATTAAAAAATCTTTATTATTTTAGTTTTTTTAATTTAAAGAGAAAAACAAAGGAAAAATGTAGAAATATTACAGAATTTCATTAAAAGAGAATAAACAGTAAGAAATCACTAGTTGATAAATTACATATTGTTCTTTTAGAAATAGTTGTTCAAGTTACAAAATTAAAGCACACAAAGTGGACATTCAAGCAGTGAGAGTGCACACAGATCTGTTCGACAATCCAACAAGAACCTAGAAATATGGTCATCAATCCCACACACCTAAACATACATGCAGCTGTATCTTTTATAGCAGTCCCTATTTCCTCTTTTTTTTACAATAGAAATTATACATTTTAAAAATTTTATTTAAAGAGAAGTAAAAAAAAGCAAAACAGAAAAAAGGGTAACAAAAATACAGAATTCTAAAAGAAAGAAAGAAAAAGAAAAATGAGAAAAAGCCCCACTAAGAAATCGGTAATTTATAAATTACATACTGTCATCCTAGATATAATTGTTCAAGTTACAAAGTTAAAGGGTACATAGTAAACATTCAAACATTCAAACTTTTTGTAGTCTGACAGGTGAGACTACAAAAGTTCTGCTCATAGATCCAACAAAGATTCAGCAATATGGTCATCTATTTTATACACTCAAACATACATGCAGTTATATCCTTAGAGCACTTTCTTTTCCTCTTTATTTTACAATAGCAATTACACATTTTGGTTTTATTACACTTGTAGTTCTTATTTACTTTTTACACTAGAGACACAATATGATATTTATGAATATGATTCTTATTTATTTCACTAATGAGGATAGTTTCAAGCTGTCTCCATTTACCTATGAAGGCCTCAAGATCATCCTTTTTTATAGCTGAGTAATATTCCATTGTATAAAAATGCCACATCTTTTTCATCCACTCTGCAGTTGATGGGCATCTTGGTTGTTTCCAGGATTTAGCTATCACAAATTGTGCAGCTATGAACATTGGTGCACATATATCACTGTGATATGAACTTTTCAGTTCTTCTGGGAAAATACCCAAGAGGGGAATAGCTGGATTGAATGGGGCTTCCAATCCTAGTTTTCTGAGAATTCTCTGTATGGATTTCCATAATGGTTGCACAAGTCAACATTCCCACCAACAGTGCAGCAGTGTCCCCTCAGCCAAGCCAACATTTGTTATCAGTTGATTTCTTGATGGCAGCTATTCTTTCCAGAGTAAGGTGGAAACCACATCTTTATACATTCCTTGGTTGATGGGCATTTTGATTGTTTATAAGATTCAGTTATTACAAACTGTGCTGTGGTAAACATGGGTGTGTAAATATTGCTGTGGCATGATTTTTTTAATTCTTCCAGGAAGAGACCTGGAAGGGGAATGGACAGACCAAATAGGATCTCTAATCCTAGATTTTTTAGGAATCTCTAAACCGATTTTTCACAATGGTTACACCAGACTATACTCACACCAACAGTGCAGAAGTATTTTCTTTTCTCCATATCCCTGCAGTATTTGTTATTGGTTGATTTCTTTTTTTCTTTTTCTTTTTTTTTTTTTTTGTACCTGGGACCAAACTCACAACCTTGCTTTTGCCAGGTGAGTGCTTATGCCACTGAGCTAAATTCCCAGCTTGATTTCTTGATAATAACCATTTTTTCTGGGTGAGATGGAATCTCAGATTGTCTTAATTTGCAACTCTCAAATGATCAATGGTACTGAACACTTTTTCATATATTTATTTGCCTTTTCTACTCCCCAAAAGTGTGTATTCATCTCAGATGCTCAGTTTTGGACTAGGTCTTTAAATTTGTGGTACTGATTTTATTTTTCAATTCTTTGTGGAACACTACCAGTTGCTGATCCCTAGCTAAACCAATCAGAATCTCCGTTGAGGATTATGTTTGTCTTCTGGTAGAGGAAAAGCCTCACATTTGAATATCAACACATGAGAAAGCAATTCTTAAAATATTAAAGGTTGAATTTTTCATCATGTTAAGGAACCTGCCAAGGACTAAAGTCCACACACAAATTGATGAGAGATACTCTGTATACAAAGTGAAAGCAAGAAAAAGGCTTTCTCCTCTGAATCTTGCTGTGAATATAATCTTGTTATCAGGTAGTCTGCTTCTAAAAGTGCATTTTTTTTATCATTAACATACATCACAGATCTAGAGAAAGCACTTCTAAAATTCATTTGGAAACAGAAGAACCTAGAATATCAAAGGCAATTCTGGGCAACAAAGGCAAGGCAGGAAGGCATCTCAACTCCTGACTTGAAACTATATTACAAAGCCACAGTGATAAGATCAGCATGGTACTGGCAAAGAAATAGCCCTGAGAATCAATGGAATAAATTAGAAGATGCATAGTACTGGTGAGGAAATAGACCTGAGGATCAATGGAACAGATTAGAAGATGCAAACACAACTACAAAGACACTCAGACACCTGATATTTGACAAAGGGCCTAAACATGTTCACTGGAAGAAGGATAGCCTCTTTAATAAATGGTGCTGGAAAAATTGGCTCTCCACATGCTGAAGACTGAAACTAGACCCATGCCTATCACCATGCACAAAACTAAAGTCTAAATGGATCAAAGACCTAAATATTACAACAGAAACACTAAATCTACTGGAAGACAAGGTAGGTAGAAGTCTTGGAGACATAGGGGTAGGCAGAGAATTCATGAACAAAATGTAAACTGCATGAGAAACACTTCAAAGAATCAACAACTGGGATTTCATATTATTTAAAAGTTTCTGCACTTCAAAAAAATCATCAACAGGGTGAAAAGAAAACCCACAGAATGGGAAAGTATTTTAGCCAGCAACCCCTTACACAAAGGACTTATGTCCAGAACATATAAAGAATTGAAAAACATCAAGTCCCCAAATTCAAACACCCTCTCCAAAATGGGCATCTGAGATGAACACACAGTTCTAGGATAAAGATATACAAATGGCAAATAAATACTATCACTGGTCATTTGAGAAATGCAAATTAAATAAGCATTGAGATTTCATCTCACTCAGGAAAGAATATTTGCCATGAAGAAATCAACTGATAACAAATGTTGGTGAGGTCATGAGGTCATGGGGAAAAAGGAACACTACACCACTGTTGGTGGGAGTGTAGACTGGTGCAGCTACTATCAAAATCAGTATGGGGATTTCCCAGAAGACTAGGATTGGAAGTTCCATTCAATCCAGCTATTCCCTTCCTGGGTATTTTCCCAGAAAAACTGGAAAGGTCATATCACAGAGATATATGTGCAACCATGTTCATAGCAGCACAATTTGTAATAGCTAAATCTTGGAAACAACCAAGATGCTTATCAACCACAGAGTGGATGAAAAAGATGTGGTATTTTTAAGCAGTGGACTGTTACTCAGCTATAAAAAAGATGATCTTGAGGCCTTCATAGGTAAATGGAGACAACTTGAGACTATCCTCATAAGTGAAATAAATAAGAATCATATTTATAAATATCACATTGTGTCTCTAGTGTAAAAAGTAATAAGAAATGTAGGAGTAATAAAACCCCAAATGTGTAGTTGCTATTGTTAAAAGGAGAGGAAAAGAAAGTGCTCTAAAGGATATAACTGCATGTATGTTTAAGTGTGTAGGATTGATAACCATATTACTAAGTTTTTGTTGGATTATTGAGCAGAACTGTTTGCAGTCTCACTGTTCGAATGTCCACTTTGTATGCTTTGATTTTGTAACTTGAACAACTATTTCTAAGAGGACAATGAGTAATTTATCAACTAGTGATTTCTGTTTGTTTTTTTTGAAATTCTGTATTATTTCTACCCTTTTTCTGTTTTTTCTCTTTAAATAAAAATTTTTAAAAATAAATAAAAGTGCATTTTTTATACAATTAAGTACTACTCAGCCATAAAGAAATATAAACTTGAGACATTTATAGCTAAAGGGGTGGAGATTGAGATCGCACTCAAGTAAAATAAGTTGAACACACATGTAAATATCACATTGTCTCTATGACGTGAGAAACTGCAAGTGTAAAGACAGACCAGATGTAAAATAGATATCATGGAAAAGTGAAAAAAAAATGTTGAAAAAGTAAAGGCAATAATGGAAGGGGAAAGGCAGGCAAAGAAAAAATGAGAAAGTAGGATTAAAATTGAGTCAAAGGTTTGCAAATAAGCAGGGGAAGAGTATTGAAGGGAGGAAGGGGAATAGGAAAAAAAGAGGAATCAATACATATCATATTTAAAAAAGATTTTTAAAAAGATATATCATATTCAGACACAAATTCCCTATGATGAATGTGATCATTATGTACATATAAATTGTATCAATAAACTTAATAAAAAATCAACAAAATAAAATGGCTCATCAGCTAAGTGTTACCAGCTTCTGCACTGTCTGTCCCTCTGGAGCTGAGATTCTTAAGTAAAGAACTGAACAAAAAGAGCAAGAAGCACTTAGAAACTCAGAGTGAAGAGTGGGGAAAAACTGGCTCTGCAGAACCAGATTGGGCAAAGTAAATCGGATAAAGTAAGATGAAAGAACACCCTGGAGAAAGCAGGACAGGCTGTCATCAGGCAAAGTCACACTAGCAAGCCCTTTGTCACTTGTCTTTCCTTTTATGCCATCCAAATCTCAAGGAAATTGGGAAAATGTCTACTTCTAGGTCCTGAAAGGTGGTGATGGGAACCCACTCCTCAGGCCTACATCAGGTCTAAGTTATCCTATTGATAACTTGCTGTAGTTCTCACGAGAAGTCCATGCACAGAGCTTTGGAAGCTGTTCTGTACCTGTGTCCGGAATCTTGTAATTAACATATCATGTCTACTTCCTTAGGCAGCTTGGCCACAATTTAATTTTCTATGCCAGTCTGATTTACCACTCTCAGATTGCTATGATTCGTGAGCCAATCCAATGCCCTTTGTGAAAGATCAGTTTACTATTTAGAAGTAAGGTTTTCCTGTCACCACCTTGGGAGGGATATGAGTCTTTTTTTTTTTTTTTTGATACTGAGGTCATCTCCATGACTTGCTTTACCACTGGTATGTTAACAATCGTGATGTAAACAGTGGTTTACAAGTATTTACACTGCTCAGTTCATTCTCTGATGGCTTTTTCATCAACATGAAAAGTGCTACTTATCCTTTCTGTCTGGGTTTCATCCTTTTACACTTGGAAAATGCATAAGCACAATTCACAAGAAGCCAACCTCAGCTATATCTGCACCTCAGAGCTGAGCTGTTCACCTAAGACCAGCTGATCCACAGATTCTTCAATAAAAAATAGATTGTTGTTATTTTAAGCTGCTGAATTTTGGGAATGGTTTGATAAAACAGTCGCTGATATGTGCCTTTTTAAAAATGTACTCTAGTTTGAGTCAGGAATCAGTGGCTTGCTACTGAAAGAGTTTAGGCTAATATGGAAATTTAACATTTTAAAAAATAAATTTATAAACTAGAAATCAGAGTGTTTATGGGATGGGAAAATTCTAAGGTATAATTCATCTTAAAATTTTACATTTAATTGACATGGGGGATATAAAAATATCCAAAGAATAAATTCTGAGATTATAAGAAATGGTAGAAAAATAAAAGAGAGAAATGGGACTTTTATAAAATAGTAAAAAGTAGTCAATAATTCTTTCCATTGATACCACATTTCTAAAACTCACAACTCCAACTTGCATGAAGTTAGAAATGATTCTACATTTCCACCCATCCTACTTACCGTAAACTCCCCAACACACACAGTGTCAACACAAATGTATAAACAAAAACCGATGTAATTAAAGCTATTTAAAAAACAAATTAACAGTAACAACAAAAACCTTCAAAAAGTGCTGGAAGGAAAAAGAGAAAATATTCAGATTTTGTCTGTAAAACCATTTTGTTCCAAGTGTAATGTCTTTCCCTTTCTCAACATATCACCCTGAGAGTCATAAGGACTATCATGTACCCAGGTAGGCTGCTGATTAGCCCATGGAAATCAACTGTTAATATGGCCCACACAATGAATATTTTAAAAATATTCATAGGTCTCTGAATAACCAGGCTCAAAACTAATTAAAGACTGTCATTCCTTTCTAAGAGATGTGAAACTTTGAGGTTGATCAGAACAACATTTAAGATGACTTCTCTTATGGGGCAAGATATTCAAGGAAAAAAAAACCATATGGATAGATATCAGATAGCATCAATGTAATTTGTTAAAAGCATTCATGCTGTCTACTATGCTTGGTACTAGTAGTCCTCCTGTAGGAACAGGTCAAGACGTTTTACATTGGGTAGTCAAATGTTAACAAAAGTGACATGTTACTACCAGGCAAAAGTGTTCAAGATTCACATGCAACTTGCTACCTGCCTGTTTCCTAGTATGTACTTAGCAAGTGTATTAAGTAGGGAAGTGTCTACTTCCTGAATGCCTGAAAGGAGATCACATGGAACAGAATACCTGCTCACAATAGACGCAGGCACAAGATGTGCAACAATAGTGTCGTACACTTTGAATCCATGAAATTAGAGGGATTTTGTTACTCTAAGGTAATGGAGTCCAGATTGACACACAAGGTCTTAATATATTAGGAGAAAAAGCTATAGTACAAGCTAGAATCTTTTTTCCATATTTTGTACATTTCTTCTCCTTTTCAGCTGTCCGCTTTTTCATTAGATAAGAGACATTGAGAAGTTAACTAATTCTAACAATGTTATACAAATTCACAGTAAACCACTCCTTTTTTACTCTTGTCTTTTAAAATAAATTTAAAACCTGGTTACTTTATCTGTGTATCTGAATGTGTAGATGCGAAGAGGTGACAGAAGATGAGTGTCTATTAATGTTACCTGCTCTTGCTGTTTTACCCTTAGTTACTAGTATTTCTTTTTTGCCTCCTCCTCAGACAACAGAGAACGAACACTACAAAAAGCAATCTTTCACAGTTAAAAGAAAGCCGATGCCCTGTCTTGGGTGTGTTGTCAAGAAAAAAATAAGCTGTGTCTCTCCAATAACTGTGAAATTCCTTTGTCCCAGGAGAGGGATGCTTCCTGTAACATGGCCAAGACATGGCTTTCTTTCTTCAATGCAGCCTGTGTGATCTCCAAAGAGATAAATGATGAATAAGGTAGAAGCTATTTATAGTCTGGCTAGGAAACATAATTTCACTTAACAAGGATGTCGGTTAAAATAATTAATGTAGATCAAGCGGACATGTGAATATAGGAGTCTGTGGGAAAGTGATTAAATAGATAGTCTGCTCTAGGAAGAAATACAACTCCAATCCTGGGGAATGATTTCTTCCAGTAACTGACACAGTTGGTTAAATACTTACCCAAGGCACTGCAAGACCAGGCAATGCCTTTGTGGATTTCATCTAATGTAAGGTATACTCATATTGAATAAAAAAGTGCGTTTATGTTTAGAAACTTTGTTCTCTTCAAATATGTCTCCTTATTTTATATCTTCCTTTGTTTATTTTTAACAGATAATAGGTATTCACCTAAATATATAACCGTTCCTTGAAAACAATTTATTGAGTAGCCTTTACATGTATTCCATGGTAATAATTTTTCTCATAGTTATAAACATTCATACAACACATATCTGTGTAAAGAAGACTAAAAATTATGGAGTTGTTACTCTAATAGAATGGAAAATAACACATCAGAGAATTGAAACTATAGTATTAAGTCAATATAGAAGTCTAAATAATATTTTACAATTAAGAGAAAATAGCTTATGCAGATTAATTTAAAGGTAATTCATGGGGAAAAAAACCTCCTGGAACTTAAGTAATTATCAGAATGAATAGGCAGAAAAAAAAGTTGGATATTATATGCTTGTCCACTAAGCAGATAAAAAATAATAACATCCTTTGTGACAGTATTAAGGCAGCTCTCCACCACTAACAGTGGGGTCAGGAGATTGTCTCAGCAACTCCAATGTGGACAGCCAAGCTCAAATCAGAAAAGTCAAAAGTGAAGACTGTGAGGAATTTGGAGACTTAGGTTATGCCTTTCAGGAATGCATTGACTGCATCATGTATCTCCACTCTGGTTAAATTACTGAACTCACATCCTGGATACCTGGTAGCTGGACAGTTCAAATCAGAACACTAAAGCTTTTGTCCTTTTTGGTCCTACTTATATACACATATCCTTGATAGGAAGTGGAGGAACTGCCTCAAAATTTTCATTAGCACTTGTAAATTCTAACACTAATGAGCCTTTATTTTAAATACAATAAAAAATTCCAAAGCATTTTGCATTCTGTCTCAATTTCATCAACCATGATAGCAATGTGCTCTTTCTTCCACGTTGGTCAAGAAGACTGCTGAAGAAAGCAACCTCATTATAAGGGAAGTATGACTTAAAGAACCAAACAAGCCTTATAGGGGTACTGCATCAAATAGCATTTAAGGATTTTATAATCCTGGAAATCTATAATTCTTTTGTCAGTGATACTGCCAAGGAAGTATCAGCATAAATACATCCAGTGTTTTGTGTGCTATATGTCTACAGAGGAAGATAAATTCTAAAGCTGGTGTGACGTGTGTCAATGAGGAGGGACATCAGTTGCACAAGCTGTAATTCAAGCACTGTGTGTACATTTATGTTCTCTAACAAAACACTTAGTTAAAATCTCTGCTTCAGCTTTATCATATATAAATGACATGTATTGCAATAGATTTTGGTGAGATAAAATGATTCACCATATCAAATATCCTAAGAATAATAGATGTTCCACATCTATACCGAGTCTGACAAAAATGTATATATACTCCAGGAAAAGAAAAAGTATGATGTTTTTTCAACAGATAGTGTTACCTTCATATGGGAGACCCTAGAGGATCTCATACATCACAGAAAATCCACTACACTGCTGGCCCTTAGAGAAGAAATTGAAAATGCATGTGCAATGATCTCAATAACTAAGGTTACACAAAAGCAGTTTGCCATACTAAATAACTGTCTGAAAGTGAATGGTCAACACTTTTAACACCTCATGTAGAGGACAAAAGTAACTTGTGTTAATAAATTTAATGTTAAAATATTTATAAAAATTTTTCTTTTCCTGATGTATACAGTTTTAGATCTCTGTCTCTGTATCTGTCTCTCTCTCTCTGTCTCTCTTTCCCTTACTCTCTCTTCTTGTCTCTCTATCCCTCTCTGTCTCTGTCAGGAAAAAAAATGTATGTATATATATATATATATATATATATATATATATATATATATCCTGCTTAACCAACCCTAAGAAAATAATTCAACAACTGAGCAAGAATCTTGAAAGTGAAGTATATAGGAATTATCAAGTTTCTGATTACTTAGTATGGACCCAACTTTCTGTCTGTAGTAATTTTTTTTTTATCTTCTAGGAATTCCAAATTTTAGTCTCTAATTGTTACATAATTTCCTCACTTAAAGAGATTGCTGAATTATCCAGAGGAGAGAATTTTTTTTGTATCAGAAAGCAGATTTTTTTAAACTTTTATGCCAAAGCTCCTCTTCCAAATACAATTATGGATGAGGGGATTGAAGTCAATCTTGTGTGAGTGTATTCCTCTCATCTTTTTGGGCTGCATTCTTCCATAGGAAGCTGTCAGGAGTGGATTTTACCAGCCTTACCCATGAGGACAGGTTTTGCAGGAAGAAACTGTCTTCTTTATGTGAGAGTGGGAGGAGTCAACTAAACCCAGCCTACTTGACAGAGAGAAACTGAGGACCCAAAAGTCCAAAGTCTGAAGTGCCATAGTCTTACCTGCAAAGCAGCTCTGGGCACCTGGATTTCAGTGGTTAGTGGAGACTGCATTAGACAGAAAGAAGACTTGGAGCAAAGGAGCAGATAAGGGAGTAACTGCAATTATGGTTCACAAGCACTTAGGTGGCTTTGCTTGGGTGGATAAAAAGACCACAGACCAGGGAAACAAACACAATTATGATTATTTTAGTAGAAATGATTTTAAAACAGCTGTTAGCTCATAAACTTTGTTACTTGTGAATGTGAAAATGGAGGTTTTTTAAGTAGGAAAAATGTGCAGATAAAAAACTTGGCTTTTTGTGATGAATGAACACAGCATGGTGGGAGGGAGGTATCAGTGTGGAAAATTTCCACTAACTCAAAGATCTTATGCTTATTGTGAGACAGGGTAGAAGAGGAAGTCAAAAAAGGGTTAAGGAAGATATGTGTCCTAGAGAAAACAATTTCAAATGATTTCTCATATCCTCCTCTATGTATTCAAGCCAAATATTTTATGCTCTACAGTCCTTGGCTTGTGACAAGCTATTTTCATAGGTAGCAAAATAACATTTCTTTTTTTACAAATTAAAAAAAAATAAAGCTGTAACATTTAAATAATATTCTGCAAACAGACATGGCAATTTTTTCAATGGCTGATTTAAATTAGAGTCATCTTGCTAAACCCAAAAAATAAAAATAAATATCATCAAAATAAAGAGTTTCCAATTTCACAACTTCCAACCTACACTTTGCTTCACCACCCTGGCTTCCTTTTGAGAATTGATCTTGGACAGATGGTAGTGAGTTAACAAGTCTAGACTGTGGGAGTATGTAACTGCATTTGCATCTATATGATTATATAGAATAATTTTTCACTGAAATGGCATGCATCTTTGGGATGAGCTCCAAGACTTTACGACTTCTCTCTACTCAACTGAGTATGGCATGTGTACAATTCACTCTGGCCACTACAAAAATTCCACCACAGCTGGAATGGAGCTCAACAGCTGCTTTCCAGCACACAGCAACATGGCACAACAGTTTAGAATCATAACTGAAGAAGACAGCCTTCAATAGACACTGCAGAGGGAATTTAAAGCAAGAGGAAGCCATTAACTGAACTGGAATACAGCCAGGAAAACAAGACAAGACTCTTCCCCAACTTTGGGAAGAAAAGCAAAATTTGTGATCCTGGACCATGGTATCAGCCTGGGCTGACAGCTCAGGGTGTTAGAACAGCAATGCACTGTCTATAAGGTGATCCCACTTTGACGCAGAAGCTAAAGTAAATCCCTTATCTCTACCCATAATACCTTGATTGTCTCCACATAGTTGTCTTATCCAGGTATGCACCCAGACCAAACCTTTTTTGGTTTATGAGATCTGACAAGATCACACAGCTTGAGAAAAGAAGAATGTAACACTCTCTGACAGTAGTTGACTTGCTTTATAATAGAAGTGGGCAGAAATATAGAGACCTTGTGTATTTGAACACACAAGATTGGCCCGTTTTCATCACAAAACCTTCCGAGTCTCTCTGTGACAGCTGGAGTGGAGACCTTTGAGCTGATCTGGAAAATACATCCTTTTTTCTCATGGCAGTCACCACATTGCTTTCCTTTAATTACACCATGTCATGTCGTGTTCCCCTGTGAAATGACACAGAGGAGCGCATGGTGACGTAGGATAACTGTGATGAATTACGTCTCAAACAGAAGCTTCATTTGAAAGGCGTCTGATGTGAGGAAATAGACAGTTCTAGTGTACCACATATCTGTATCTATAGAGTCATGGATAATTTTTCCATTGCATATTACAAATAGTTAATGAAAAGATTATGAACATCTCAATGGGGACTTTTTAATTTTTATTAGTGAAGTATATTAATAATTTTACAGTAAAAAATAACTATTGTACTTTGTAAGTAAATGAAAGCTGCTATTTTCAAAAAGATTAAGTCTCCATAATCAGATTAGATGAAGGAACTTACATCAGAGAGTCAATTTTAATAGTAGCTTGTTTCATGAATTAGAAGCTAAAAAGATCATGAGAGAAAATAACAATTGCCTAATTAGCCATTAGTTAGGATTATTTATAGTATGTTTCTTTGAAGTCTAAATAAGGCTAAACACAAACATCTCAATATGACTTATATGATTACCACTAACCACATGAGACTATTTAAGAGCAAATCAATCACAGTATAATGGCCGCCTGAGTTTTGTGAGACGTTCCAAGAACACAATGGGGGGAAAAGCAGGCTCATCAGCTGATAATTTCTTGCAAAGAATGAAATTCAATCTTTATCTTCCAAACTCTATAACAATGTACTCAGATGAATTAAAATCTTAAGAATAAAAAAATAAATTACAAAAATTCTAGGGGGAAGATGGGGAAAGGATGATACTTTTCTTGATAGTATTTATATGGATATGATGCTAAAAGTTCAAGGAACAAAAAAATAGACAATCAGTGCTAAAATGAAATAAGAAAGTTTTCTATAACTAAGGAACTATTCAGTAATGAAAAGACGCCCTACAGAATGGCATAAAATATTTGCAAACTATATCTGACAAAGGCTTAACTTTCAAAATATGTAATAAGTTCATAAAACAAATAAAACAAAAGGAAATCTAAAAACCATAAACAAAACATAAAGATTTATAACCCAATTTTAAAAAAGACCAAGGGCTTGAACTGATACTTTTCCAAAGCAGATACACCAACACATAACAGATCTGTGAAAAATGCTTAATGTCACTTGTAATGAGGGAAATACTAATTACAACTAAAATAAGAAAAGAATCTCACACCTGTCAGCATGGCTACTAAGAAAAATACACAATACGTGTGCTGATGAAGGTGTGCATAATTCAGAATGTTGAGGTATCACTGGTATTGTTGTAAAATAGGAAATTTGCTATAGCAAATAATTACCCTTTTTCTCCAAATTTTAAATAAAACAATCTTATAATTTGGACATTCTAGCTCTTAAGCATTTGTACAAATGACTGAAATTAAGATCTAATGGAAATATGACGGCTCATGTCTTTAGTAAAACACTATTCACAGCAGCTAAAATTTAAAAACAATAGGAGTGTCCATATATAGATATGTTTTTAAATATTATATATATATATGTATATATATATATATATATACTATGTAATATTATTAGATATTATGCTGAGCAAAATAAGTCAATTATGAACAAACATTGAATGATTTAATTTACAGAATGTATTTAAATCACACTCCTAGGCTCAAGGAGTTGAATGACAGCTCTCAGCAATTAAGAAAAGAGCCTAGTAAAATGCTACTGTTTCATGGGTATGAAATTTCAATTGTGCAAGATAAGTAAGTTCTCAAAATTTGCTGTACAATGTTGCCTCTAAAGTCAATAGAACACTACTATACGTTTAAACATTTCATGTGTGCTTAGAAAAATAAATTTAAAAATAAAAGAATAAGCCAATTAATAAAACTAGATGCTCAGTTCCCCAGATGTAGCAGCTGCATTTTAGGGCTACACAGTCACATTGGACAACTGGCTGCCATAATAGAAAGCACAGATAGGGAATATTTCCATGAGAGGGAAGGTCTAAAGAAAGCCGGGGATGAAAAGAAAAGAAAAAGTGACTGACATATTTCTGATTTCCATCAACATTTTGTCTTGTAAATATTTGAATGAGTGAACATATATTTTTTTCCACTTTTTGTTCACATCTTTCCATAGCTTAAAGTTCCTCTCTTTTTTGCTGTTGTGAAATAGTAAATTTATTTTCTCATAGCATGTTACTTTTTTAAATATATTTTGTCACTGAAATGTCAAGAATCCAGGTTCCCCAGTAATCTGAATGAGCTCGATTAATAAGCACAACCATCCTTAGGCTTTAGTTCCCTCTGTCTGCAGCAGAATGGAAGCCACTGCCTGAAAGCTCCTTTGCCTATCTTCACACGGCTGAAAACTTAGTAGCTAAGGCCCACACTGATGTTTTCATTTGAATCACACCACTCACAGTCCCAGTTCTCTTAACCACTAAAATTACACTTTACAAAAATGCATACACAGTAGTTTATCTTTCTTATCCAAACAAAGAAACATGAATAACATACTTTAAAATATTTATTTGTGAAGTGTCTCTCCATGCAAAAGAAATACACCTTTTTGAATTACGTCTAAGAACAAATAAAAACAATGTCAAATCCAACATTACTTCCAAATATTCATATTTATTTCCAATAAAACCTTTGCAGGATGTTTACAGAAACTATTACCTCAAAACAAAGTTCACCAAAACAAAGGTTTGCCTCTTGTAGGTGTTATATTTCTGGTGACAGACCAAAGACTAAAAACTGTTAATTTAACATGAAAACAAAATTTCTTTTCAGGTGGACTAAATTTCTTCATGGCAACTTTGAATCCTAGCTTAGAATTTCAGTTGAACAGGACTGAAAGCAGAAATACATGGGAATTACCTCCCTCAGCAGTAAGTAACCACCTGCATCTATCTTTAAAAGACAATTTTTTATTTGTAAGAAAACATAAGTTTTAGGCAAGAAAGGGATGCTGCATCTTTCCCCAAACTAATTATTGTCAAAAACATTATTTTCTAATAAGTTGCAGCTAGCTTTTTAATAAACTAAACAAGTATGAAAAACCACATGACTTACCGCACTTTTAACATTTTGTGATTATAAGCCAGAAGCTGAGGTAGGTAAGGCTGAAACACGGGTACCATAGCAGGAAAAAAATCTATATCTGTTTCTGAGATATGGCAGTTGACCAGAAAGGATATTGCAAGGTAAAATGAGCAGATATAAGATATCTTTTTGTTTTTGTTTTTAAAAAATCTTATTTTGTGAAAAGCATGGAACACATCCTAGATAGCCCTATAAAGGCACCATGATTCATTGTACATAATTTGAGATTATGTGAATTTTATATGAATTTTAGATTAGATATTAAGTTTTCAAATTTCTTTTAAATCTAGGAATTAGCATCCCTTTTTAAAATGGAGCCGTATAAAAGTTAACTGGCAGAACTTAGTGTTTGAGCTTATTTAATCTCCCACTATTATCCTAGTATCTGTGGTCAAGTTATTTCATCTCTTCAAGATTCAGTTAATTCATAGACATAAAATAACTGTAACATCAACCCTGTATCCCAGCTCCAGAATTCTGTCAGTATATTATTTGCTAAATTGACCATTTCTGATACTACTTCTCTGTCACTTCTTATTCTTTAAGGAGACTGTGGGACTCTACAAGGAGTCTCCCATTCACAAGTTTCTGCTCAGACTTAAACCACTATGTGCCGTGTAACAAGGACCCCAGGCACATCCACACATGCTACCCCCAACCCAGTGAGAGCATCTCAACCTCCTGCCCTGACCCTTGCTTCCTCACTGCTTCTGTGAGAGCATGTTACTTTCCATCCAAATAAAATTTGGCTTAATGACTCAATTTTCATGAGATAATGGATTGTTAAATTGTGGAAGGAATATTAATTCTGTAACAAAATCAACTCATTTTAAAATAAAGTGAGACCCAGAAAGCATAATGATTACTGAAAGCCCTCAAACACATTAAAGATAGGCCCACATTAAATGGAACCTCCCAATTACTGTCCAGCATTTCTTAGACTATTTTTATTCATTTGTTTTACCCTTAACATATTCCCAATTTTCCTTATGCCCCTCAGGTCATCTAATAGGTAAAAACTATTCAAAGCATACTCCAAATTTACTTATTCATTCAGTTATGGTAGGATTCCTTACTAAGTGTGCCATCACTATGTAAATCTATATACAGAGAGATTGTTAATTTACATCTTAATTAGAGTATTGGTTATTAGACCATAATCAATCATATTACTGCTATGAATATCTTTAAATATTGTTATTTTGTTAGTCCTATGTATTAGAGTTAAAATACATGAGGTTGCACATTATTTAAGAGTACGCCAGTTCATACAGGTGACTATTGTATATCTGAGGTGACTATTGATTTCCCATCCAGCTTCCTGTATATGCTGTTTTCCATGGAAAGGTGACTGTGCCAAGCAAATGCCTGAGTATATTAATAAAAAAGTTGAATTTTTACCCATCAAGAAAAATGGTTTGTGTTTTTGTTTGATCATTTTTTCATGCCTATATCTTATAATCTGAACAACCACTTTGAAGACAACAATATGCAGTATATTAAACATTGTTAATCTATCATTTTGTATTGAAATTCTGTATCATCAATTTTATTTTTCATTTTAGAATTAAAACAAGTAAAATTTAAATAGCTAGATGAATTTTAGAGGTAGTCATATGTCTAAAATGTTTTTTTTTTCCTAATAGTAAAATCATTTATACATACCCTCCAAATCTTACTCTTAAAAATAACAACCAACATATTGGAAGGAGTTAAATAATCAGATTTCTTATAAGCTGTATTATAATCACATTCATACATGCTCATCTCTTCTATTACACTATGATATAGTCATAATTATAGAACAGATTTTACAGAAAATTTTCATTTGTGAAACTATTGAAAATGGTCCTAATCTTGACCGTCTGCAGAATCTTCACATGGCCATCTCCAGACATGATTCTGACAAGCCAAGTTTTTTAACACTAGACTATCAGAAAGAGACTATAAACAACGATAAGGGAAAAATCATATAGAAATCAAATAATGTGAATGGTTAAGACCAATGGAATCAGTGTGCTGAAATAAAGTTTTAAAATGTTTTTAAAATCCACTTCATGAAATAGATTTCATGCATTGAAAATATTACCACTGATAAATATCAAGGAACTCAACAAATCATAGGCAGTTTTTTGAATGTACCAATAATATCCAGAGAAAATCAAAAGTTTTGGTCAAAATTAAAGGAAAGATCTATTGTGTTGATATCTGAGGAAAGCTATAATATTCTGAATCATGATGTCTAGGGATTTTGGAATTAAGATATCATGAGAATAAAAGACCATGCAGCAGAAAAATTAAATGTGAGGTATCATTTGTTCCATGCACTTTCCAAATCTCAAAGAAAATATATTTTCTTTGATAATGAAAGATAGAAAATTCACCTTTAGGAAATAGGAAGTTATAATGTCTATATATATCCACTATATTTCCAAAGTGAAAAAAATAAAACACATGTATGTATACACACATGTAAAATAAGTGTTTAAATTAATAAAATCACCTCAGAGAAGTCTATGATTTTAATATATTAAAATAGGAAATATATACAAATTTTAACTGATAATTTGTAATAATAAGCTTACCAATACATGAGCCAAGAATTCACATTTATAAGACTTCCATGGAAAACAAAAGAGAGAATGAAATTGTCCCATGGTTGGTAGGACATATTTATACACTGAAAAAACAAAATAAATTTTTGAAAATAAGTTTTTAATTTAAACCAATTTCTACATATGATATTTAGTTAAAGAGAAAGTAGAACAAAGGAACAAACAGGACTCAAGAATAAAGTATATATTTATATGCCTAATGACCTCTGAATTTATAGCTCTAAAAACAGATATTTTGAAAATATTTTGCAAAATAGACATTTGTTTAAATTACAAATAAAGAACAGGCAACAAAAGGAAATACTAAGAAATTACAAACAATAATTTTTCTCATATTCTAGGTGTCAAAATAGCAAATTAGACACTATTAAAGAGAGAAATAGGAAAAAGGATAAATTATATTTAAATTATTGTGAAAAATACAGTACAGTATATAAAGTCATTAAAATGTAAAATCAGATTTGTAAATACAGAGAATAGGATGAAAGGAACTATAATGCCTAAACACAGTTCTGGAAAAAGAGAGATATGGGGAGAATGGTGTGAATCAATACTCATGGAGAATTTTTAGGAACAGATATGAATTCTTGACATGTAGATTACTTCCTACAAATAACTGTTATATTTAGTCTCACAATCGAGAGGCAAAGAGTAATATAAATTAGCCAGAGATAAAAGAACTGTTATATAATGATAAATGGTAGTAGAGTAGCAGCTTCATTCTTAATCAGGAAAGCATATATTAAGATTTCTTAATTAAATACTGGCAGGAGAAAAAAAGTAAGAAAGCAGAAAGTTTTGGAATTTCTGTTGTTATCCAGAGGGAGAATTCTTGTATCCATTAGAAAACTGAGGTTTCTGGTAAACTGGTATGAAATCAGGAGAGACATATAGATCCAGAAATTAATAGGCAAAATCAGCATACCTGGAGTGAAAGCCACTAGAGGCATAAAATGGTTAAACTCATACCAAAACTAGTTAGATTAACCAAAAACTGGATACACAAATAAGTGTAGGTACACTTAAATCTTAATTTTGATGAACTGAGAAATGCATAGTATATGCCAGCTTGAAAATGAGAAACTTTCAGGGATTCGCTTTTTGAGGATCACCTGTATATTCAGAGCTTTTTTTCTTTGTAACCCCAACAGGTTCCCTTGATGAAGAACTAAGAAATATTCTGTTGATATTTTCACAGATAAAAATATCCATTATAAAATTTGTTCACCCCTGGACCTGGGATGGTTGCAGACCATTGACTGCCCTTTCTCCTCCTGCTCCAGACCTGGAGCAACCACGGATCCTCAGCTGCCCCTTCCCCTTAACATCCCAGACCTAAGATGGCAGTGAACCATTAGATGCCCCTCTTCATTACCCCTTGGATCTGGGGTGTATATAGATCATTGGCTCCCTCTTCCCCTCTACCCCTGGACCTAGGATGGCTGCAGATCATCAGCTACCATTCCTTCTCACCCACCAGGCCTAATGCAGTAGTGGATCATCAGCTGGCCCTCCTCCTCGACCCTGGAATTTAGGATTGCTGCAGATTGTCAACTGCTTCTGCCCCTCAACCCCTGTACCTTGGATGGCAGTGGATTACATTTGCTTGGCTGATGGGAGACTTAGTAACCCCTTATCCACACAGAGGATGTTAGCAGGCTTGTGAGTGTGGTGTTTTCCCTTTAAATAGAGGACATCAGTGGGTAAACAGGAGCAGTAGCAAAGTCCCCCCAGCTGTGGGACCTTGTTGAGCCTGGCAAGAGTGTGGGTGAGTCCTTCCACCTTACAGAGAACACCAGCTTGGTTGAGGACAGTGCTAATAAGGCCTCCCCCCAACCTACAGGAAATCAAAAGAGCTTATGAGACACCCAGAGACACAGTAGGGTCCCACCTGAGGCAAATGCCATAGCCAAATAGATCTGGTGGCCTGGAACAACCTGAAGCCACAGTAATAGCAGGAACTAAGGGCTGACTTACATCAATACTCCTAGGCTAGTCAACCTAGGAAGAAGTTAGGACTCACCTGACAGGCCTTGCAGGAGGAATTCAGGTGACTGGCCCAGCAGTTGGACAAACATCAACCACACAGTAGGACCCTAAGACACATACTACTGAAAGATGAGACTAGTAGGATTGAAAGATCAACAGGTTCCCTTGATGAAGAACTAAGAAATATTCTGTTGATATTTTCATAGATAAAAATATCCATTATAAAATTTGTTCACCCCTGGACCTGGGATGGCTGCAGACCATTGACTGCCCTTTCTCCTCCTGCTCCAGACCTGGAGCAACCACGGATCCTCAGCTGCCCCTTCCCCTTAACATCCCAGACCTAAGATGGCAGTGAACCATTTGTTTCAATCCTACTAGTCTCATCTTTCACCAAGAAGTGAAAATTACAAAACAAAAAAGCAAAACTCAATCTCAAAAATTTAGTCCATGAGGAACAAGTACCAGAGACATTAAAACAGAAGACATTAAAAATCATACACTGGAATTTCTGAAAATATAGCAAGAGAAATAAAGAAACAAATCCATGATGCTATAGAGGAAAACAGATTGGAAATAATCTCTCAAGTAAAGACAGACATGACTACCTTAATAAAGGAGTTGCTCGCATAGCTAGCAACTATATCTATAGATTAAAAAATTACAGGAGCATGAGAAAATGATGACAACCTTGAATGAACAATATAAAAAAGAAGTAAAATGCATGAACAAATTCAAAGAGATATCCAAGAAATAAAAAATTCTATTGGAAGTTGGTGAAACTGTGAATCAAGCTGAGGACAGAATTTCAGGAATAAACTTTAAAAATAACAAGGCAGCATGAAATGACAATTCAACAGATTCAAGGTGATGCAAAGAGAAACAGTATAAGACTGATAGGCATCAATGAAGATGCAGGGGTCAATACAAATGACATAAAATAACTATTCACAGAAGTAATATCAGAAAATTTCATAAACATGGGGAAAGAATCTGATATACAGAAAAGTGAGACATACAAAATGCCAAACAGTCACAAACAAAATAAATCTACACCCAGATATATAATGAGATCCTAGATATACAGCATAAAAAAAGAAAACTAAAAGCTGTTAGAGAAAAGAAACAACTAACCTATCAAGGAAAGCCCATTAGAATCACAGCAGGCTTTTCAGCACAAATCTTCAACTTAACACAAGCTTGGAATGATATATTTCAACCCCCAAAAGAAAGCAACATTAAACCCAGATTGATGTACCCTGAAAAACTTTCTTTGAAACTTAATGGAGAAATAAGACAGTTTCATGACAAAGAACAACTGAAGAAATTCATTTCCACCAAGCCAATCCTAGAAATAGTACTAAAAAACTAGATAGAGACAAAAATCATTACAATTCCCAGAAAAAACAACAGAAAGAAACCATCAGATGGGGCAAGCAATTAAACAAGGTGAAAAAGAAGGAAACCAACAACAGAAAAATAACATGACAAGGTTGAACCAGTACATATCAGTTATACTCATGAATGTAAATGGCCTCAACTCACCAATTAAAAGAAATAAATTGACAGAATGAATCAAGAAACAAGATTCAACAATATGCTGTATTCAAGAAACACATCTGACCCAAAAGGAAACTCCCAGACTAAAAGTTAAAGGATGGAAAACAATGTTCCATGCAATAGGCATCCAGAAAAACAAAAGTAGCTTTTCTGTTTGCAGACAATGTAAACTTCAAACCAAAAATTATCAAAAGACATAAAGATCACTATATACTTGTTAAGGGAACAACTTAAGAGGAAGACCTAACAATCATAAATACATATGCACCAAATACAGGAGCACTCAACTATATAAGACAAATACTAATAGACATTAAAAACAAAATATGCAATAACACAATTATAGTAGGGGACCTTAAAACCCATTGTCACAAAGAGATAGATCAACTAGACAAAAAAGTGTGCAAAGAAATAACAGAAATAAATCAAAACTGTGAGCAAATGGACTTAGTAGATGTTTATAGAATGTTCCACCCAACCACAACAGAATACACATTCTTCTTAGCTGCACATGTGACATTCTCCAAAATAGACCATATACTCGCCCATAGAACATTCTTGAGTAAATGTAAAGGTTTGAAATTATCCCATGCATATTATCTATATGAACATAGTACCCTAAAATTGGAAATTAATGGCAAAAGAAATTGCAAAACATAAAATAACTATAAAAACTTGGAAATGGAATAATAACCTCTTGAACAATCAATAGGTTACAGGTGAAATTAAAGAAGAAATTAAGCAATACCTACAATTCAATGAAAATGCAGATATAACATTCCAAAACCTATGGGATGCAATGAAATTGGTCTTAAAATGGAAATATACAGCAATAAACTGTCACATCATTAAAACAGTATGAGCACAAATAAACAACCTAATGTTACATCTCAGATTTTAGAAGAAGAGCAAGGAAAACCCAAAGCTCATAGAAGAGAGGAATATATAAAGATCAGAGCAGAAATTAACGCAATTGAGACTAAGAAAACAATACAATTAATTAATAAATCAAAAACCTGTTTTTTAGAGAATAAAATTGATAAACCTCTAGCCAACCTTATCAAGAAAAAGAAAGAAAAAACTTAAATTCATTCAATAAAGCCTGAAAAGGGACAAATTACTACAGATCCCATGGAAATTCAAAAGATCATGAATACCTATTTTGAAAATCTTTACTCATATAGAGTGGAAAACATAGAGGAAATGAACATATTTCTAGAAACATGAATTACCAAAGCTGACTCAAAAAGATATAACAATTTTAAATAACCCAGTGTCAGCTACTGAAATTGAAATCATGATTAAAAACGTATTGTCTTAGTTACTTTTTACTCATCATTGACACAAAATACCTGTTGCCCAAAGTTGGGAAAGGGAAAGTTTATATCTTACAGTTTTTGGAGGTTTCAGTCTATACCCAGTTGGCTCCAAGGTGGAAACCTGCAAAAGAGAGAGACACGCCTTCTTCCAGCCATAACATTGTATGTTGGCTCCAGCCCTAGGCAGGGACCATCAATCCAAACATTAGACAATGAATCAATCACAAATGCACAATACAAACGCATTAGGCCCAGGGGTCACTGACATAAACCATGACATTCCACCCTTGGCCCCCAAAGACTCACGCACATCTTTTATACAAAAGACATTTAGTTCATCTCCAAGAGTTGCCAAAGTCCTGACATTTTCAGCATTGCTGAGAAGTCCAAGTCCCAAGTCTCCTCCAATGTCTATGGCAAATTCTTAACTGTAAACCCCTGATCAAATGAAACAAGTTTAAACATTTCTGAAATGCAAAAGCACAAGATAAATATATCATTCCAAAAGTTACAAACAGGGGAATACAAAGCATTGGAAACAAAGCAAGCCCAACATCCAGCAGGGCAAACATAAAGTCCTAGAGTTCCAAGCTCAGAATTTGAAGTAATATGGTTGCAAACTCTGAAAGGCTTGGGTGATTCCACCCCCAAGGCACTTCCAGGGATTTCAGCTCCCACAGCTTTTCTTTTAAACCCTCTCTGCTCGCTTTTTGCAGTTTTCCTTGGATAATCCATGTTCCTGGCTTTTCCAAACTTCTGGTGTCTCCACTACACCTTTGGTTTCACCCTTCCATCGTTACAAATTGCCCTCTCAGGCACACTGCTTGGCTTCCTAAGCCCTTTGCAATTGAGGTGGAAGCTGTCTCACCCTCAGAATTTGTGCATTTCCTTTGCACCTAAAATCAACACCATGTGGCTGCCACCAAGGTTTGCTGCCAGCTGGAGCAGTAGCCAGGCTTTTCTCTCTCTTAGCTGTAAGGGGCCAGTGCCTGAATCGCTGGGCTCTGTTTACCTGATTGTGAGGAAAAGCTTCTCTATGTTGCTGCCATTCTGGAAACTCATAAGGCCTCTGTTGCCATTTTGGAGCAGGGTGCTCTGAAGCTTTCTCCCCTGAGCAAATTATTTCATGTTTGCAGTTTTGAGACTGCAAAGGATGGAGGACCCACTGCTTCCTTGGATGCCCCCTGGCCATCTTTCTTATTTCTCTGTTTCTTCTCAGCAATCAAAATCTCAGCTCTATCTTTATAATCCACAGTTTTACTGGAGTTTTCCTTCTGGCCAAACACACCATTTTAAATTATCCTGCTGAGCTCTTTGCTCTTGATTTGAAACATATATCTGGCTAAAAGCCCCCAACAGTAGCCATGCCACAGCCTCAACATTTGACTGCCTTGACATTTCTGTTGCCAGATTAATCAGTCCACTGCCCTTAATCTCAGTCTCAGGAAAAGTCTCTGGGCATGAGCAAAATGCAGACAAACTTTCTGCCAAACCATAACACACATCGTGGGGAGTCCAACAATCAAGGTAGTCCTTCTTCCCAGAAGAAACCTCCAAAGCCTGGTCTTTACTATCAGGCTTTCTATCAGCCTTCTGGTCTCCTGATCTCTGGCCAGAATCTCCTCTACTGAACAGACTAAGCTGCTCCAGCTCTATGCATCCAGGCAACACTTCTGAATCTTTCCAAACTCTGCCCACAAGCCATTTCCAAAGCCTCTTGAAAAACATTGTCAGGTATAGTCATAGCAACATCCCCACTCTACTCTCTTTTATTACTGAAGAACATTCACTGTGTATGTATCCCACCTTTTCCTTCTCTATTCAACTGTTGATGGTATTTGGCTGATCAACTTCCCTATTTTAAATCATGTAACAATAAACATAGAAATACAGGTGTCTCTGGTGTTCTGATATAACTTCTTCTGAATATGTACTTAGAAATGAGATAACCAGATTGTATACATATTTAATTTTAGGTTTTGGAGAATATTCATATGGTTCTCCAAGAACCTATTGTTCATCTATATCTTATAAGCATCTATATATATATATATATATATATATATATATATATATCCTGATTTTATTAATAGATAAGGCTTATAGGGTAGTGCATGTTTTTACTGAAATAACACTTTGTAATTCTTGAATACATACATGATAATAAATATTTTTTAATTTGTTAAGGAGCTGACTGCTAAATACTGTAAATTGATTATTACTATGTACATATAGTTTACTATATCCTATAAAATATACAAGTCAAATAATAATTCATAAAGAACAACATAAACAAAAAATAGTATGATGAACATCTTTTTCCACCAATTTGATAATAGATGAAAATGGATTAGTTCCTTGATAAACACAAACTGCCAAAACTTATACTATAGAAACGAATCTTCTGGGGAGTGTACGCATAACAGAAATTGAGTAAGTAACAACTTTCCAAAAAACAAATCACCAAATATTTAGTCAATCAATATGAAATCATACAAATTAATAAAAACTTGAATGTGATAGTTTATAACTTTTATACATGCCTTCTAAAAACTGTTAGCAATCAAGATGTATGAATATGACAGAAGAGAAACCAGCTATGATACATTTATCAACAAAATATTACCCAATAAAAAAGGGAAAAGGGAAAAAATACTAGTCTTTAAACTATAAAAATACATGCTTAAATCTTAAGTGCTTATCACTAACTAAAAGAATGATGGCACTACATGCCGTGTGACTCCAAGACCAGTAAATGACAGAGGATGTGGAAGGTGGAGAGGGCTGAATAGGTGAAGTCAGGTGATGTTTTAGGGCCATGAAACTATTTTGTGTGATACTATAATTGTGGATACTTGACACTATGCATTTGTCAAAAGCTGCTGTACTTCACAGTATAGAGACTGAACCTTAATGTATGCAAATTTTAAAAATAATCATTTAGGCAGTGGTTGCTCTCAGGATGGAATGCATAATGTGACAACACAATCTAACTGTATGAAAACTATATGAAACAACTTCATTGAATGAGGTTAAGCTGCAGATCTAAACAATTTTGGAAAAAAGTAGATTTTATTACACTAAAAGCAAAACAGTGTGTTCTAACTTCTGTGTTTAAATTAATAAAGCGTGTTTTCCTAAGAATACAGGTTATCTTTTGTAAACTGTATATATTTTATAACCTGTATGTAATTTTATATATATATATATATATATATATATATATATATATATATATATTATATATTATACATATGGATTGAACAATTATGTAAATACCTAGTAGATTGTGGGAACCAGAATTTTGTCTTTTGGAGTGGATTTTTATTTATATATGAGGAGAGCAAGCTTGAAGATGTCATTTTATATATGAGGAGAACAAGCTTGAAGATTTCGTGTGATAATTGCACCTTCATAATTTTTCTTTCCCCAAACCCACAACCACAGTGTAATCACAAGAGACACATGAATTAATTTTAAATAGAAGGACATACTACAAATACCTGATTAGTACTTCTCAAAAAATTTAAAAATAAGGAACGTCTGAGACAGTGTTGCAACTAAGAAGATCGGACAACTAAATGCAATGAAATGGAGAATTCTGGGTGTAATCCTGGAGCAAAAAAAGATATTAGACAAATAACAAGAAAAGTTGATAAGTCATGGTTATCTGACAACAACATATCAATATTGCTTCATTATTGTAACAAATGTGCCATACTAATATCAATAATATGAGAAATTTGGTAAATGAACATTTGAGAAATTTAAAATATCTCTCTAACTTTTTCAAGTTTGCCCTAAAAATATTGTTTTAAAATCAATTGTAGGTGCTATACCAAATTAGCAAAGCATTTGAAATTTAGATTGTATAAAGCCCAATTCTGTATTTATCTATATCATAATATTTCAAATATGGTTGAAAGTACTGTAAAAGGTAGACAAAGTTGTATTAGTCAAGTTCAAAAAAAAGATAAGGGACAAAAAAGACATAATAAACTAGAGTTAGTCAAATAAATCTATAAAAATTATTTTGATATAAAATTAGAGTAATGAATGCTACCAGAGGTAATGAAAGTAATATTATAATAATATATCTAGTAAGTGATAAGAACATAATTGTGATACATGTTTGCACAACAAATTAATGAGTTTCAAAATATACAGAGTAAAACTTGAATAAACTTCAAAGAAAAAGACAAATGAACAATTACAGTGAGATTTTAATGTCCTTATGTCAATAATTGGTAGAAAAATCAACAAAAGTATATACTTTATATTTTACATATAAACGTGAATACACACATATACGTGTATATATATATGTATATACATATATTATATTTCAGCACACTACCAATGTATCAGACCAACTACAATAGGAATTTCCACTCAACCACCAAATACACATTCTGTAAAAAATACATAGAACTCTTACTAAATTAGATTTTATACTGAGGCATAAAAATGTCACAACATATTTAAGCAATTAAAAGCATACAAAAATATATTGTCTGATCAAGTTGGAATTAAATAAAAAATAACATAAGATTTTCTAAAATATTTCCAAATAGCAGAATCCTAAATTACATGATTGCAAATAAACTAAAGTTAAAAAAATGAATGAAAATTAGAAAATATTTTATTTTAAATGAAAATCCAAGAACATCTCAAATTTGAATTATTTTACTACAGCAGTATTTTGGAAAAATTTAGACCAGCTGATAATCATATTAAATAAATCCTGAACTTCCACATTAAGAGAAGAGGAAAAGATAAAGTATGTTTATATCTTTCATATTTTAATTTATTTTTAAAACTGGTACACAAAAATATTAAAATACATACAAATTAACATGGTCCCAAGTAATGTTTTGACACCTGTATATATGATATAATTGGTTAAATCAGGTTCTACATAGATAAGTTTTAAGCGGTTTAAACAAAACTTCTCCCACAAATATTTATCATTTCTTGATGTGGAAAAAATTCAAAAGAATTTTTCTTTTTCAAATTTATAGTACTATAACAGAATAAAATATATAAATGTGCAAATCTATGAAACAAAAAACCACAAGAAGTCAAAACTTGTTCTTTGAAAGAACATTAATACAATGTTAGAACAAATTGAGTGACTTTACCAAGTTGGACTTAAGAAAAAGAAAAAATTAAATTACTGATATTGGGAATAAAAAAGGAAGCATCATTACAAATTTTGTAATATTTAAAGAATCATATAGAGCTTTAATAAGCAACCATGTACTTAAAGTAGAATCTGAAAAATTTCTTAAGAGTTACAAACTTTTGACAATTTTTGAAGCATAAATAATACATGTTAAATTTGTTATTTAAAACTTCCTCACAAAACATAAAATAAAATCACCAACACGGTGTTGTTTTAAAAAGGTGAAAAGCTCATGAAGAAAGAAAATACAATAAATATATGAATATCCCTTACAAACTTAAATGCAAAGATTAATAATCTTTATAAAAATTTTCCAATATATTGGAATATTTTATGAAGAAATGTGCATTTTATACTAAAAATTGATGATTAATTTAATATTTGAAAACAAAGCATTTAATTCACTTAAGAAATCAAAAAAGAAAATATGGATATGTCAAAAAATGCATTAAACAAAATCCAATTAAAAATACTCTCAGGAAACTAGAAATAGAAACATTTTCAATCTGATCTAAGATCTATATGGAAACTCTCATACTCAAGAGTAAAGACAAATATTTTTCTGTTGGTGTCTTGGTTACTTTTCTCTCATTGCTGAGACAAAATACCTGGCAACCAAAGTGAAGCAAGGAAAGGTTTATTTAGCTTACAGTTTTGGGAGGTTTCAATCCATAAATAGCTGACTGTAAGGCAGGGTGGCATGGCACTGGGGAAGCACTTGAGGGCAGCAGCCAGAGCCAAAGGCAGACAGACAAATCAGGGGGAAAGAGCAAACTTCTTTTCCTTCTTTTTCTTGTATGCAGGCCACCCCCTACTCTCCAGGGCAGGTACAGCACTCACAAAATTTCCTTGACCTCCTTTTGCACAGAATGACGATATTTACAATGTAAGAACCATGGCTCCCTGCTGAGTCTCTGAGTTAAACTTCTAAACGTCTCAAGTTGAAACAATGTACCAACCATAACAGCTGGAATAAATATATAAGTGTAAAATAAAACAACACTGAGTTTCCATTTCACTCCAGAAAGAACTTTTATAGCCAGGAATTTAGGAAACAACAATTGGTTCCTTAAAGTTGTGGGACAAAAGGAAACTTTCTACATCCTTGGTGGAAATGTAACCTAGACCAACCCCTATGGAAATCAACATAGAGCTAACTCAAAGAGCTAAAAATAGAAATTCCGTTTGACTCAGTTATTTCTTTTCTGGTATCCTCTCTAAAGAAAACGTGTTACAGTGACACATGCATATCCATGTTTGTAACAGCATACCACAGGAACTATAGCTTAAAAATAACATATGTCTATCAACAGATGAATTAATAAAAAATGGTATATATACACAATACAGTACTATTCTACCATAAGGTAGAACAAATTTGAATCATTTAGAGACAAGATTATGAAGCTTAATACTATAAAGCTAAATGGAATAAATCAGAAACAGAATGTTTAATACCTGATGGTTTCTCTAGTATAATAAACCCAAAATACAAATGATTCAAAGTGTAAAATGAAAAAGAGATAATAGGAAACAGAGAGAAGACCTTTTGGAGATGGAAAGGGGAATCTAAGTGTGGTGAGAGAGAGGAGAGAATGACGGGAGAAAGAAGTAAAAAGGATTAAAATTTAATATGCATTTGTACAAACTCCTCACAAAGAATGTATTCATTATATATCACGATTAAACATAAATAAATAAATAAATAAATAAATAGCAGATGGAGAATATAAGAAACCCCTACAATGTCACTTTTAATAACTTCTGTTCTACAGTGTATTAAAGATTCTAACCAGTGTAATCACTCAAGAAAAACGGATAAAATTAATTCATATTACAATAGCAAAAGTTAAGATTTTTTATTTGGAGATTTCATACTAAATATTTAGAAAGTCTAATGAAATATGCCATGTGTTATTCAGCTAATATCTGTTTAACAAGATTATGATATAAGATTAATACAGAAAATCAGTTTTATTTTTATATACCTATAACACAGATCAGGAAATTTAACTTAATAAATTACCACTTAGTTTGTCAACAAAGATGTGAAATACTTATGGAAGAATCTGACAAAAGATATGCAAGACCTAGAACCACACTAGAACCACAAAATACAGCTGTGTAACACTAAAGAACCTCTGAACAACAAAAAGAAATACTCACTGTGCTTGATTTGGAAAAGTGCAAAGAGATTCAACATAACTCAGATTAAAATTCCAACTGGATTTTTGTACTCATTGATGAGCTAAACTAAATTTATAGATTTGAAAATTAAGTGGAATTGCCAAAATATCTTCAAAATTAATAATAAATTTAGAATGCTGGATGACTGGAATTGCAGACTTATAAGGTCATAACTTGGTATTTGACTGCTCTGAAACACCTTAAATCTCATATACTTTTGATAACAAAATTTTCCCCTAGTACTCGTCATTTCTTGGGTAGCTGGTGAGCAAGCTAGAATTTTTCAGTCTAGTTTGCTGCATGACTTGACACCCATTTCAGTTGAGAAAATTTGTTGATAAACCTACAATTACAAACAAATTATGATGTTGGTGAATAGACATATTTAATAATCAAAATAGAGTATAGAATTATACACAAAAATTATGAAAAAATTTATTTCTGGTAAAGGCACAACAATAATTCAGTAGAGGAGGCTTAGATTTTAAGAAGTGCTTTTGGAAAATTAAATATTTTATTCAAAGATACTAACTTTTGATCCACATCTCACAACAAAATTAATCACAGAGATAACTTTAAAACTATTATGGGACTTAGGAAATATATCCTAGATTCAATAACCTAAAACATAGCATATTTTAAAAACTTTAATTGAATTTGGTTAAAATTAAAAGCATTGAATTTTTTGATAGATGATGATGAAAAACAAAAAACAAACAAAAGACAGTTTTCTCTGGGAAGTAAACACTTGTAAAGCAGATCTCTTGTAAATGGTTTTTATTAGTATACTTGCACAACTATGTAGTAAAACTCAGTAATAAAAGTAGAAACAAACAAGAAAATCACCAGACTGAAATATAGGCAAATCATTTGAACCAAATATGTATAGATAGCAAACACATATAAGAAAAAAATGCTCACTACCACCTGTTAATAGAAAAAAAAATTAGTTTGAAACCAAAATAAAGAAAACACCGTGAACCTATTGGAATCTTTTAAGTTAAAAAAAAAACCTGAACACATAGCCGAATTAAGACTTTCTTTCTCTGCATTGCTGCTGAATATAAAATGATGCCATGACTTTAGAAACAGGCAGTTTTTAAGAGTTTGACACACACTGCCATAAGACAGTGAAATTTGACTTCTAAGGATCTGCTAAGGATAAACGATGGAAGTGAATGTCCACACAGACTTTTATGTGAATATTAATATAAATTAACTTGCAATAGCCAGAACTGAAGCAATCCAAAAGTTCTTCTAAAGATGAGTAATTAAACAAATGGTGCTGTATCAAATACAGTTTAATAACTGCTATAGAAAAAGAAAGAATGAATCAATGCACTGGAAACTACATGGATAAATCTCAAAATTATTGTGCTGAATGAAGAAAGCTAAATAAAAAATGCCTATCTAGACCAGTTCTTACTTGAGGAACAGATGTGCACAGTGAGTTGAGAAGAAACAATTTCATTAAGATAGAAGGAAATTTAAAGGAGTAATCTATCTTAATTGTAGTGATGGTTTTACACGTGCATACATATTTTAAAACAGTAAATTGCACACTTTAAATGGGCAGCTTATATGCCAGATATACAGCTGTTAAAAACAAATACTTCTCGAATTATCTGAAAATTTACTATTGTCCCTGTTCAAAGAAGGAAAAGTCAAAGTCCAAAAGCATTTCTAACCAAACTCTCAAAGAAAAATATTTTATTTAATGTATAATATCCTTATATGGCAATTATTGTATGTCATTCTTGTAAGCTTATAAAATACTACACAATGTCAATCTCATTTTTATCAAAGATAAAATATTATTTTGTCATCTTTATTGCATACATGAAGAAATTAAAGTTCTGAGAAGTTAAATAACTGGCTAAAGGTTAGTTAACCAGTAAGTGATAGATTCTATTTGGGAACCAAGTAACAGAACTTCAGAGTTCATCTGTTCAACCACTGTAATACGCATCTTCTCTCACAGAATTAAACTGTGCATCGCAGTATCTTCTAACATTCTCATAGTTGCCAATAGAGGTATAAAGTTGTTTTAAAATTAGAGAAACTATTAATGCAATTAAACATCAGATCAAAGAAGGAAAAATACTATATGAATATCTTTAATGTATCAAAATGTTTAATATTCAGCTATCCTTCCTGGCTTGATAATCAACTTTTCACAAACATTTTGCTCATGAAGACTGTCTACCTCAACCTTAGAAGAAATATTGTAGTTAATGATTAAACTGGTTTTAAGATTAGCTTCAAATTCAAAGACAAAAAAATCCCCATTATTCATATTCTTATTTTATGTAGTGCTACGATTTTTGGCCACTGAAGCTATTAGAAAATTAAACAGTTAAATAATCAGAAATATAGAAAGAAAATTGTCCTTAAGACTGTTTATGCAGAAAATTCAAAACAATCGATAGATACAGTATTAGAATTAATAAGGGAGTTCATCAAAGCTGTCTGTTTCTGAGTAGGAATATAAAAATCAATGTCCTTCACATATACTGACAATTAGAAAATATAATTTTAAAATGATACATTTTAAAATCAAAAGAATAATTTCTAAAGTAACTGACTAATCTTATCAAACATAATAAGAGTTTCAAGAGAAAATTGCATATTATTATAATATTGTTTTTCTCTAAACAATATGTATTAAGGGACTTCTTAAAGAAATACAACCTTGTAAATTTGTCATAAAATTCACTTGACAAAACCAAGATCTTTGAACCTTCATGAAAATTGTGGAAAATAAATTTGCTAGTAGACATAAACATTTAAAGTAAAATATTTGATTTTATCAGAACTCTTTTGGGTTTATTTAAGTATATAAATATGCAAACACATTCACACATGCGCACAAATGCCTTTTGTATCAATTTAAAAATATAAATAAATTACAAAAACTCTATTAAATTGTTTTCCCACTTAACATCTAAATCTTATAAAACATATCATTAATACCTATATTTCTCTTTAAAATAACATCTGTATTATGCAAAAGACTGATGATTCTCATTGACTTAGAACATGCTTAAGTATTATCTATTGGCCTTTCATTCAAGTTGCTGCTATTCTCTAAACTTTAATGTGAGCACCATGTTAATCTTAAAAGACAGTGACAACTGTACATATTCAGTCTACTACAGAGACCTACAGTCTTCCTTCAAAGGTTTCTTAAATAATACATTAACTAAAACTTTTAGGAATTGTGTTTATATTCTCATGACACCAGAAGTCAATGCCTTGGCAAGCACTCAGAAATTTTTCTGTCCAAATTGTCCACTGGCAGATTTACTGTAAGATAGTGCAAGATGTATTCCAATTGTGAAGATGCCAAGATATGGGAACATTGCATATTATGAGATAAATTGGAATGTTATTTGCAACAATAAGAAATAACAGAACATGATAGTGGTTTGATAGATGTTGAGACTATATATATAAATGTATATCCAGTTAAAGTTTCATTATCATTATAATTGGAGATTAGATATATACTATATGAATAAAGAGATGTGTGGAAATGTGATTATTACATTATAGTCTATAGTAATAAATGTTAAATTGAAAAAACTAGAAATGATGGAAATACTCATCAACTATATAGTGGACAATTAAATTGATGGTCATTTCTAAGCAGAATAATTTATAGTTATAAAAATAAGTGAACTTTGTAAATAAATATATATATATATATATATATATATACACATATATGAACAACCTCAGAAACAAAATCAGTACAAACAAATAAAATATAAAATTTAAAATAACAGAATAAAAAGTTAAAATGAATAAAATAGAGCTATGTAAGAAACATGGTTAAATTACCATAGAGAAAAATAGATAGCATAATTATAAAGTTAAAAAAATAATAGCACCATAAATTTTACAATGTGTTGAAAGCTGGAAATAATCATACAGAAAATCAGCATCACAATGGTAAAGAGTAAGAGGGAGACAGATAAGAAGGGAAGGAAGTAGAAGGAAAGACAGTTTGTACTAAGCCAAGGAGAACATCTGCTAGTCTCTTAAAATAGGTAGATTATATATATGGTGAGGTATAAGAAATAGTGCTGAACTCATGTAACTAAATATATAAAATTTCAACATGAATGTTTGGCATGATTTTTTTTTTTTACTACAGGGTGTACTGATTCTGAGAATATGTGACCAATATTTCTAAGAAAAACACCATGTCAGTGTGTTTGTTATGGCATTTTGTTTCTCCATAATAGTTGAATAATTTTATTTCATGCCCCACATTGAAAAGATAATTGTGCTGGATGTTGTGATTTAATCTTGATGTAACACAATCTTGTTCAGCCATTTGTCTCAATAATACCCCAAATTCTGCCTTGTCTTAAGTTGAACAGACCCTTTCATCCTCATTATGGTGTTTATATGGCCATCTAACAAAGAAGTAGATCCTAAAGATTTTGGTCATTCATCCTTGAAGGTTGAATTAATATCAGTTCCTCTGAAAAACAGAGAGCAAGGAGACTTTCAGCAGCAGCAGTTTGTGCAGCTCTGTAAAGATTTTCACGGGCTGCAATGGAACATCCAAGGACCAAGTGAAACACATTTCTTAAAACGGCGTAATTTTCATTGATTCTTGTGGCCCTTACTGTATAAACATATGAAGCACAGACAAACCGATTAAAACACAGAACGGAGGCATATTATAATCAAGTCCACCTTCACACCATAGCAGATATGAAACCGTGTATGCTATTTTGCAGGATACAATACCTTTTCACTTAAAATAACTTACCCGACTCACACAAAAACCCAAAGACAAGAAGAGGATTAGTACTACATTTCTCGGGCTAAATATGAGGATAACGAGTTCTTGAAAATTACAATTTTTACTTTCAAAGGAAGAAGTGTGTCTACAAATCCCATAAAATTGAGATATATGGAAAATAAACATTAACTAGAAAAATGTTTTTGCTTTTCCTGGGTTTGTTTTGTTTTTACAGCACTTTTTATAGGATTTCACACATAAGCTGGTTGATAAGCTCAAGGAAATGGCAAATACTAACTTTAGCAATGGCTCAAATAGTTTGAGACACTTCACTTCTGTTATACTACCCCTTATCTTTGAAGACTTTGTGATTTTTATACCTAAATAATCTTTTTTTTTTCCAAATATGGTTTTTTAGACTTCTCAGGGAAACTTTAGGACATTTGAATTTATAAAAGTATTTATTAATCCAAAAAGACACCTAAATTAAATGGAAGGAAAATCAGAATAGAATTGATTGCTACAAAATGTGTTGGTGGAAGTAGTTAGAGATTGTCTGGTAAAGCAGAGTCCACAGAGCATTATCAGGGCATCTTGACTGCCAGCAGGGTACAGGCTGCACGGCTCTTCATAGGACCAGATGAATATTTGACTTGATTCTTTAAAAGAAGTGAACAGGCCTGCCAATATTACCTCTCAAAACACTGTAGAAAAGTTCTCTGTCTTTCATTTTAAAGCAAGTCAGGAAATTTCTAGTCCTCATCCCAGCTCTCATTCACCCGACATGGGACAATTATAATGTTGAGTAGAGAAATGTTCCCTCCAAATCCCTCCTACCTTGATGCTTTAGGAATTTTCATGTCAGTGAACTGAAGCCATGAGCTTGTCTGTCCTCTCCTGTGGCTAACACCTAACAGATATAGCTGCCCTACTTGGTGGTAACCAGGGGTAGCAAAGAGCACTAGTAATGAGCTTTCACAGGGCTTCCTCATTTAAGATGAGCATCAATCCCCAAAAGTGCTGAGCCTTAATCCAAAGCCATGGCTCAAGCTTTAGACAGAAGAAAACACTTAAGATTGGGTAGAGATTTCTCTCTCAGCCATTGTCTCTGTAGATCCATTGCCTAGTCCCCTCCTATCTATCCTCCTCACTCATAACTCAAAGTCCTGTCTCTCATAGCTGCCTCTAGAGTGGACCTGCACTGTATGTTTTTCTCTTTTATTTTTGTCTTCCCAATCCAGGCTGCTGTAAACAGTTCATTAAGAAGCTTCAGAATAGTGAAGAATAAATACAAAATGTTATTTTTATCCACTGACTTCCACTCTATGCTGTCTGATGCTTCATGCCTTACTCTGACAGATCTCAAAGTATTTTTTTCAAACAAAAAGTTCCATTAAAAGTTCCAAACTCCAATTTGATCAAAAAATCATTTTGTATCTTCCTCTAGGGATGATCAGTCTTGTGGCTCAGGAGAACAGGAGCAGAAGTTTGTATTAGTATCGGGCTTCCCACTCCTCCAATTCAAACGCCCCGCCTCCCCAATGGAGATGCAAGAGTCATAGCTTGGAAGACATCATTGCCTCTTTTTAAACTGTTGGGCACAGGAAGAAGAATCATGAAGGTATTTTCTCACATAGCTTGCTTTTTCATAATCTCAGGCTAAAGGGGAAACATGCTTGGTCTTGCTCAGCCGGAATAGCCATAGTTCTCATTTAAAGTGGGTGTTGTTTAAGTCTGTCTGGAGCTGCATCCTAATTCCATTTAGGGCCAGTGACGGAAGACAAGCTCCAGCTGGCATGACTCCATTGGCAGTCTTTTCTCACAATCTGGTCTCCTTCTTTGTCTTCTGTGTTCCTTCACATGTAACCCTGGGTGCTCTGAGTTTCTCTCTTATATCTCTAGCAGGTTCCGAGAAAATTATGCTGTAGTCTCTTGTCACAGCACTGTTGAAATAGTTCGTGTAATTGATTGCCTTCAGACACGCATCCAAGGACCTAGCACTGGCCTCTATATTAACAAGCTTCAGGGAGGGATCCGTATAAAACTTAATAACTCCTTCGCTCCACTCCGCTCCACTGTATACTTGGGTGATGTTGTGTACGTCTCAGTCAGTCTATGTCTCGGTAAGATACCAGTTTCCACAAGCAATTCTTTCACTGCTCCCCTGCACCCAGCCTCTCTCTGCAAAGCATGGACAGGATACACCACCTGCACTGTGCTTCCTGCCACACCTACTCCGCAATCGTCCTGTCGACACAGGCTTGCTAAACGAATTAGTGGTAGTTGAGTGCACTCTGCCAACTTTAATACACTCTGCAGAGTACCAGATCCCAAATTCTTATTCTCATCTTATGCTTGACTTGTCACACCTATTTGTCTGTTGTTTAAGATGCTGATTGCTAACTGTGGGGCAATAACAAGGATTCCAAAGTAGCATATGATTCCACAGTTTTATGTACTTGACAGAATTAAATTGGTTGCTTATTGTAAGATTTCCTCCGATAAGAGAAATTTGGAGAAAGTTGGAACTGTAACTCCCAAGCACAAATTCCCAGTGCCTAATTCCTAGAGATTGCTTTTCTTTATATATCCAAAGCTGAGGCCAAAGAGGGCTAGGGATGTAGTTTACTGGTAAAGTAGTACTTGCCTACAATATTGGAGGCCCAGGGTTCAATGTCCAGGGTCACAAAACAAAAGCAAAGAAACCTAGTGTTGAGGTTGAATATTTTGAATTAAGCTCTCAGTGTCTAAGAAGTAAAACCCAAGGATTATGAGTAAATAGGCCAAAATGGAAGAATATCATTTTTTTCTTACATTATTATTATTTTTACATTAACTCCTTTTAGAAGAAGCTCTTTCTAGTCCTGAGAATTTATATATGTCCCATGGTTCTCATACATTCATGATTTTGAACTTTTAGTTTTAATATTCTAAATCTTAAATTGTATAATCTACCTACTTTATATGAATGAAACCATTTAAAGGACAATATGCTCAAACTTCTTTTTAAAATTGTATTACTTTAGTCATTATTAATTTAGCAGGAAGAAATGTTATTAAAAGTAGAAAAAGGCATTAGTTAGAATCTCTTGTTCTTTGTTGATTTATTCTTTCTAACGAAGTAAGAACCATTCACTAATGTGTTGAAAATAGTATTTGATTTGTGAAAGACCAACTGGTGTACACTTTCAGCATAAAGCTCCTAGTCTACAGTGGATGGACACCCATTTTAGCACTGTATGCAGATGTGTCTTCTCAGCTACAGATTTGCCCTTCAGTACATGAGCTGCAGCAAAGAATGGGTTCTTTCAAATATCTCTTCTTTAGAGTAGCAAGTATTAACCATTCTCAGTAGAGGGTGCTGGAAGACATTGGGAGAGGAAGGGGACTCTGCTACTGCTTTTTGCAAACCTAAATATATCCCTCTGTTTTCTGTAACCAAAACCACAGATTAAGTTATAAAAGACTGGGTGGTATTTTGGCTCATGGTTCTAGAGGTACGTTGTTGAGGGGCCACATCTGGTGCCCTTCTATTGCAAAGTCCTGAGGCACTACAGGATGCTGCAAGGTAAGAGATACACAGATCTTCTGCTCCCTCTTGCTCTGATTATAAAACAACCAAGATTAATCCTAAAGCTCCATTCTAACCAGTTTTTCTAACCTAATTACCTCAGAGAGATCTTGTCTCTAAATACTGTACTTTAATTCAGTTTCTCTCTTCTTAATAACCCTCAATTGAAATTAAACTTCAACACATGAAGCCTTGGGTTACAAATTCAAGCTGCATTCAAATAAAAGCCTTAAATGTGGTCATCAGTGGTGTGAGGCTAATCAGTTGGTTCCATCTACAGTCATGTACCTAGCAACCTTGATGTCTTAATCTTGTCCTTGACTGGTTTCTCTTTCCCACAGACTTACCTCAGTTTTCAATCCTCAGTTGTGGATGGAGAATTCAAATACAGAAGCAGCAATGGGAACCAGGCATAGCAGAGAGACAAGACTGAAGGTGAGACCATAATAAATGATATGGAGTCAAAGTGGCAAAAAATAAGGAAAGAACTGAAGGTAGAAGTAGTCAAGAGGGTTATGCTGCATGAATAAATGGAATTCCAGCAACCAAGCCTTGCTGGCAGGACAAGTGGTAATTCAACCTTTTGTACACTGTCAGAGGAACCCAAGGCTGTTCCTTAAGGGAACTACATCTGATTTATGTTTTTTGATCTCTACAGAACAGATAATTTGAGAGAAAAATTGTACTAACTTAATCAAGGGCTCTAAATTAACAGTACAATAGGTCAAGAAATCTCTTTCAATGCTATCTATTCTTAGATTATAATTTATGTTGCATCCATATTCATTTAAATGAGGTTAAGACATAAAGAAACTTCTTAAGAATATTTAAAATAAAATTTCTTAGGTATTCATTTAAATATGAATATTGTAACACAAAATAAATACACCATGAAAAGTTGCCCTTTGCTTGTTTAGTACAGTTTTAAATGCGCTTGATTTTATGAGTCCTTATGTGAGTCATAGTTCTCACCTCTATGGGGTATAGATTATACAGTTATGTTGAGAGAGATACAGGTTTATATCATAATCACCAAATGACTCAAACAAAGCATACCAAATATATTGAAAGGCAGAGAGAGACAGAGAGATACACACAGAGACAGAGGAGAGAGAGAGGCAGAGAGGAACACAGAGAGACAGAGAAGAGAAAGAGAAGGGCAGAGAGATTGACTAGTAAAATTAAAGAAGTCTTCACTGAAGAGAGAAAAATTAGTTTAAACCTTAAATAATTGGTATTTAGAGAGATATATGGTTTCTAGAGCGCATCGGTTACACATTGTTGAGGGACTGTCAGAATAACATCCAGTCTGTAGAGAAAATCAGAATATTTGATTGGAAATATATAATTGATATTCATCATGGGAAAGAATTTTCATACTGGTAGGAAAATAAATTTAGCATTGTAGCTGAAGTCAGTATCTATTCATAACTATTAAGTGCTTCTTTGTTTTCTACAATTTCTCCTTCCTTTGTCTTTTTTCCCATTCATATCCCTTGATAGTACCTTTGCTAAAAAGGTTACATAGTTCCCCCAAAATCTCTTGTTATTTATGATTGTCTTGAATTTAGTTGTACACTGGCATCATTCACTGCATTTCATAAGCAAGAGTTGTGGTTAACATTTTGGCAGTTGTCCCAGAGGCCAGGAGTTCAGTTCTTAAGCCTATGGCTCCAAATTCCATTTAGACTGTCTAACAGTGAAAGATCTCTTAATGTGGCTAAGTGCAAATTCCCTTGGCCTTTGATTCCACTTTTCTCTACCTAAAACTCATGGCTGTGGATTTGGCTGGCTATTTAGCACTTTGCCCTTTTCTATTAATCTTGCTCTGCAGAGCGAGACCTGCTATCTAAATTCGGGAGCAAGTCTTTCAGGGTGAGCTTGCCTCTGCCCTATACAGAGATCCCTTCCGTTGACATGGCCATAAAGAAATCCATGTGACCTTCAGAACTGCTGGGGCTGGAGATGGGAGGAATCTTTGGTAGGCCAGTTTGATCTCTAATCAGATTACTCCGGCTGGCGTTGGAATGGGGAATTGCTACTAGTTTGATGATCAAGTAGGCAGAAGGAAACTCAGTGAAAGTGAATGCTTCTGTCTCTTCACCCTATTTTGTACCTAATATCTTCTCCCCATTACCCTACGCTCTCGCCCATGCCAGTTGTTAAGTTTTTCTCTCCTCAGCTCAGGAATCTTCTTCTACAAGCATCATACTGTTTAAAAAATAAATCTTTGTCTCCAAATATTACAGAACCCTCAGTTTCTCTGTAAAAGTTCTTTTAAAGTACCTCTTTGAGACTATCCTTTATACAATGAGGATAGTACACCCAAGCTTCAATTTGCTCTTTAAAATGTAGTTATACTAAAGTAAGGTCATGCCTTGATTGTTCAACTGCAAATGGCACATGGCTTTCAGGCACTGTGGAGTGTTCTGTGAATACCATAAGACATGTTATGGATGAATTTTACTTTTAGAAGTATTAAAAAATTACATATGCAAATGTAATATGCATTGCAAGAAAACCAGCTAAATGATGGAACTCTGAGTCTAAAACAAGATTCCTATTTTAAAACATGACTGAGGCATAAATTGCTGTTAGTCACTTATGTGTCATCATTTCTGAGATTGCATCCCATCCCCAACATGGCATCTGTAGATCTCACACCATCATAATATGCTATGTCCTGCAAGGAGTGCACTGGTATGATAGCACATATTGCATTGTGTCCTAATATTTTTTAAATATATCTTTCTCCTGATACTGACAATAATGTCCTAGAATAGAGAGAATGTGTCATAGTCATCTTTGCACAATGTTTGGCAAATAAAGTGTATAATAAATATTTAGTCAGTGTATAAAGAAATCACTGAGGGTAACTTCTCAAGCACATTCATATAGACTTGTGAGAAGTATTCTAAATGAGTATGTGCAACTTGTTTATTTCTGGAAGTAACTGTCATTTGATAATTTCCAAATTTTCTAAAAGAAGCAAGGATTACTTTTAAGTCAGAGAACAGAAAGCTAAATATTAAAAAAAAAGGTGTAGCAATGTTAACAGCTTTATTCCCGATGCCCATAATTAAGAAAAAAATGTCTAAACCAAAATAGGATCAGTGTAGAGATTTGCAGCTTGCCACTTGTTTTCTTTCTTCATGGCATTTACTATACAAACACTTTACAAAACACATGATCCAAAAGTGAAAGTTTTTAGAGAAGAATGATGATTGTAGGAAAAGCTTATTCGTCTATGATGATTCAAGTCTGACTACTCAAAAATTTCGTGTATCTCCTTTAAAGACCCTCCCATGTATCAACAGATGAAATTATTTCAACTCATTTATAGCTGAGACTTAACCAAGATAAGACCATTGAAAAGCTGACCCTTTATGGGAAATACTTTAGTGTCCGTTGTCTGAAGTCATTCTCTGCTTTGGAAGGACCCAGTGTACAACTCTCCCCTGCATGAAATGAGGAGTCCACTTTCCTAAGTACCCTCTTATCTCAGTCATCAACACAATGACTCAAACCGAAAACTGAACATAATAATAATATGGGAAGTTTTGTGTTAGTTTATTATTCTGGTTAGAGGACACTTACACTTTACCAAAGACTTTGTGAAATGTTATTTCAGCACACAGAGCAAGTACAGGGCTGAGGCCAACCAAGATGGCTAGAGCCCCACCAGACTTTGCAGCCTGTGGTTTTTGGTTTATTTGTTTGATTTGCTTTGTTTTTGTTTTTTTAATTGATTACTTAATTAATTTTTAAACGTGAAAAGAATAAAAATGACACAGAATTTCAAAACAAAATAATAGGAGACTGACACTGCTCAATACATTGCATATTGCTAACTTCAGTCATTGTTCAGATAACGAGATATAAGCATGAAAAAATGATCAAACAATCTAACAATAAAAGTGCAAGCTGTTCTTTTTTATTAATAGATTAGCAATATGGTTATCTATCTTGCATATATTCCAGTGTTCTTATCCTGGGATCTGTGCCTCTTCTAAAACATGATTTTCCCAATCATCCACATTTCCACTCATAGGTCATGTTTTCAGTTGTGCATGGGATTAGCTCATTCTTACACTTATGAGGATTAGTGAGCAAGCACTAATGTTCTAACCTTTGGGTACATTCATTGTCCCTGGAATTCTTGGTCTCAGAATAACTTCTGTTTCAGTTTCTTACTCAGAAATTCAAAGATTTGCCAGTGTTCGTGAAATAAAGCCTGGTGATCTAAACATTTGGCCCAAAGGAAGCTCTTCAATCCTGTTTTCTAGATTACTTCTTTCTCTTATCTGCTGGCCAATTCTTGGAGTACTTAATATTCCTTGAAATAATCACTCACTCATGTGTTTTCACGTTTTCCCTTCAACACTAGTATTTTAACTCCTTATTTACTAATACAAACACATTTCATTTCAGCTCAGATGCTAGAACATTTTTATTAGCTTTTTTCTTATTTCCCAAACATCATAGAAAGTATTCCTTCTCTTCTACACAAAAGCACTTTTTCTATCTTTAACACTCTATGCTCATTGAATTGAGTCATAATTATATAGGTGTCTAAATCCACTAAATCTTAAATTTACAGTAAATAATACTATTTATTTATATCTATTCAAAAGTTAATACAGTAGCTTCCTGTACATAGAGTACAAAGAAATTTTAGATGCATTCAGAAGTATTTAAATTTTATCATAAAGAAGTTAACGCTTATTTGATAGTGTCCAAAAATGGGAAATAGTTTGGGGCTAGTTATGCTTTCCATTTTATGATCAAAGAAGTTTTATTATGGGTGAATTCTTTCCCTTCTAAAATATGAAGGCAAAAGCTACTCTAATGTGGATATACAGCTTTGTATGGGCAGCTAATGGGAATACACAACAGTGGAAATGCAGGAATAGAACATGACATTTTTAGATTCAGGTATGAACTCAGTGTTTTGAGTTCAAAAATGAAAGAAATAATATTAATAATATTTGAAAATAGCTTACACTAGTGGTTGACAGAGAGTAAGCACTATATGCATTCATAAAATATCAAAAGTAACTAATTTTAAATTTGAAATAATGTTATTCTTAACCACTTTCATGGGTTAGGAGACATATAGCCTCTCCTATTGTGTTAGACATGGTAAGAGGCATGATTTTTTCAGGGTTGTAGAACAGAACTTTTCATGACTTGAATATAGTAAAGGGATGTAAGAATGTAATTTGAGGTTGCTAAAGCAATCATACTGGCTAGATATAGTATCTACACTGAAGTTTTTTAAAGCTATAAAACTAAGCTAGAGTTATATTGTGGAAAACTGAACTACCATTACTAAGAGTATGGAATATAGGTTTCTGAAATCACATTCACATGTGTTTGGATTAAACTCACAACCTCATGCTTTCCAGGCAGGAGCTTGCACTGCTGAGCTAAACTCCCAGCCCCACATGCATGCTTTTATATATGGATTAAAAGAATTTGGGAAATAGAAGAAAGTAGGAAAAATATTTTGGAACAAGCTTTTCCAACACAATTAAGGAAATAGTGTTTAAAAAACTTAGTGACTAAGTGCAGATTATGCAAAAGTGACAAAATTAAGACCACAGCCCAAATTTCTGTCCTTATCAAGTCAAGTATTAGGAAGTTGGCTTATGAAATGGTATCTAACAAAGCCAGTGATAGTTGAATGAGCCTGTCTTTAATCACACTTATAAATCCTAACCTATTTTCTGTGTTAAGGATGGGTATGAGGATTTCTTAGCAAAATAATAGTAATAATGGTACTGCAGTAAAATCAATGTAATTTCTTTCCTATGAATGGATAAAATAATGCATTAGTCACAAGTATAAGAAAAAAGATAAAGAAAGGTATAAGAAAAATCTCACATATCCTAACATGTAATTAAACTGACTTGGTTTGCTGTTTACACACATATTCACAACCAGGTTCACCTCTTGTCTTCTAGATATTTCTAACGGTTATTGTATACTGCCATTGCCCAACAAGGAGAATAATCATAAATAATAAAATACTTTCATCCTCAAAACTAGCAAGAGCCAGACGTGGTGGCATATGTTTCTAATCTCAGCATTGGGGTGGGGGTGGGGCTTAGGCAGGGGGATTATTGTTGTGAGTTTGAGGCCAGCCTGGTCTGCAAAGTGAATTCAAGACTAGCCTGTGAGAACCTGTGACAAAAAGACAAAAATATATAAATAAATAAATACATACATAAATAAATAAATAAAAAAGAAAAAAAGAAAAGACTAACAATGCATAACCTAAGATAAAGGTTAAGATTCATTTCTAAATTGTAAGTTATCTCCAACATTATAATTTCTCTCTCAGTAATGTCAATTACTAGAACAATCATCACTCATACATGGCTATTCGCACTTGTAGATTCTTGCCAAAGTCTACTTATGGCTCCTTACACCTTTTCGCACATATGTGCAGAGAAAAGTAAACAAACAACTCTCTTGGCTTTGTAAAACCTATAGATGCTTACCTACATGGCACATTTAAAAGTAAAATTCAAAAATAACAATTAAAAGAGTAACTTTATTTTGGAATTAGAAACTTTTTACTTACAGAAACTATTGCTCTAGTTAGGCTACAGTATAAAAAATTTTAGGTTACTTTCAACATATGATAAACAATGATGTTCCCATTCGGCACATGTTTATTGAGCAACTAATCCAGTCAAATGATAAATCTGCTCAATTTAACAGATGCAAGCTTTGGTTATTGACATATATATATGACTATGTGTAACCATATTCCACTTTAATAAATTCAATAACTGTGTGTTACATTGAGAATAAATTTTAGTGACTTTTTCTTTTGACTTTCAGCAGTAGACAAAAGACCGAATATAGAAATTAATTCTGTCATTCAACTACATAAAAGGTCAATTAGACAAGAACTCTTATGATGAAATAAACCTATGATAGACAAAACATTCAAAGATAACTAACAACATAAGTTGGTTGAATGCTGAAGACACTTTGAATGTGATGAAAGCTAGGTGAAAGATTTTAGTCTTGGATAGAACTTTACAAAGGTAGAAACTAAATTTTTTTTTAAAAAAAGACTTCTCGATACAAAACAGCATGATCAAAAGGGAAGAATTATGTCTATGGCCCTAAGATGTGACTAGTCTGAGTGATGCAGAGGATATGGTTTAGAAAGTAAGTTCAGATTCTCTGTGACACAATATGCAAATATGACAAGGTCCTGTAGGGAGGCAGCGATGGTGTTCCAAAAGCCAGGCTGTCAACTCTTTCTCCATCCTTGCAAAAGGCCAGATCAGGCAGGGAGCTGCAAATGAGTTGAATTTGCCTGAAGTGTGTGCAGCCCCCAACTTGGAAACAATCCAAAGTGTGCTATCAAAGCTCCTCACCCATGGCTGTCATGATGCTCCCCCGTTTTTGTGAACGGTTTCCATCTTGTGCTCTGATTATCTTCTCTGTGCGTACTTTAAAAACCTTCTCTTCAAGTTTCTCTTTCCTGTCTCTTCTACCTTCAATAACCTCCTGTTTTTCTCAATGTCATGAGTTTTGATGCTTGATTATAGGAGAGTTGAGATGGATTAAGGAGTAAGACATTGCCTGAAAAGGAAGGAAATACAGATTGACATGGAGACCACTGAGAAAATTATATCTATGTCTATATCTGAGCACATAAGAAGATGACTGTCAACAGGACTGAAAAGAAAAAAAAATATGTAAAATAATAACCATGAATTTGCTACTGGATAAGAGAGAAATAAGTATAGAAAATAATTTTAAAGTTTTGAATTTGGGAAATTACTATGATAACATTAAGATACCCCCTAAGGAGGAAAGAATCTAAGAGAATATGCTTGAAGAACTGATTGCAGGTGGAGGCCTGGAGTACTGAAAGAAGATACTTTGAGGAATGGAACAGGTGAAATCTTAATGCTACCGGGTTAGACAGAAATAAACAGAAAGTCTTTTGAGACTATTGTGCTTATAGAAGAAATAGCTATAGTTTTAAAATAGAAGCTGCTGTTATCTAAATGTTTATGCCCCCAGAATTCATTATGTTGAAATTTAATACCCAAAAGGATGACATTAAACCTCGACATCTCTTAGGCTCTGTCTCCACGGAAAGGATTAGTAATGACATCTAGGAAAATTTTCTTCACTAAGATTTGCTGGTATCTTGGCCTTTGATTTCAAAGTCTCTAGAACCGTAAGAGCTAAATTCTGTATCTAAATTACCTAAGCATTTTGTTATAACAGCCCAGAGTAAGGTAGCAGGTTATCAGGAAAATGAACTAGTCACCCCATTAATACATGTTAATCAATTGATAACTATGGCAAGAGGTGTGACTGACAATACCTTCAACATAGGGAGAAAACCTCACTCATACAGGTGATTAAACTCCACCCTGCAACAATTTCAACAATAACACATTCTTTTCCTTTGTTCCAAATTCAGTGATTGCTGGAGTTTTGATTCCAGAAAGCATTATTTTTCACAATTTAGAAAGTTCAATATCTAATTTTGATATTGTTGAGGATTAAATCTATGGTTTTAAATAAACAGTTTTTCTTCTATTATTTTCATTTATGATAAGGGCTTCTGGTTATGTCTAACAAGAATGCTTAGGCAGGTACAGAATTATTAGTTTCTTTAAGCCATTTCTTTCTTTGGATCTATGTGCTGTTCTATCTTCTGTTCTATATATTAATATAGTTTTCACATACACAAAATACCTACATACACATAATAAATAAGAAGTTCCAAACTTGAAGCTTTTGGGGGATTTCAATTTGATTATTTTAAAAATAAAACTGCTGTCAGCTTTGTTTGTGGAGAGGGCTTAGCAGCTCTGTTTACTCTAAAAGTAATCACTTCTTGATTCAAACCGCTTCACCAGTAAATAGAATATCTTAGGACATTAATTATATGAGAGAGAAGTCAGCAAGAAGTAGCTGTTACAATTCATTACTGTACAAGAAAAAGCAAGAGATGGGAGAAAATGTAAAGACGGAGATAATTGTTATTGCTTGGCTGTGAATAGGATTGGGATAGATGGATTGGAATTGGTTTATCTTTCTTCTTCATAATAAACTAAAACATAGGCCAGCGAGTGAGGGTGAGAAAGGCAGCCAGTTTTCCACAGGTTTAATACTCTGAAATACAGCAGACAAATGAAATACCAGGCAATATCTTTCAATAAAAATGTATGAATTAATGTTTTTATGCAAAATAATTTATTTCAATTCATAGCATAGGCAAAGTCTCCTATACTGTACTACTTTGGCTTGTTATTTACAAACTTCCGTTTATAGCGATCCTTGTGAAATAGGAGTCTGCTGGTGAGCATAACGCATGAAACCTGCCTGGGGTGACATGGGAGCTCACTTGGTCTTTAGCTCTGTTCCTGTATGCCAACTCCTTTCTTTCGCTGTTTCTGGAGTCTTGACAGATCTCTAGGGAATTCTGTCATGCCTCCGAACACAATATAGAGATTCTTGATTGGAGTTTTTCCATGTTATGCATGCTAAAATCAAGACCGAGAAAGAATCAGCTCTATGCTGTAACTCTCACTGTTGGATTGTGGTGAAGTTGAAAAATGACAATCTGTTGACTCAGGTGTACTGTCGTGGGCTGTATTCTAACTTCTGATTTAAAGGCAATATGTCTGACTATGATTCTGATATGAGTGAATAATTTTTCACCATTATCCTCAACTAACACTCCATTCATGTTGTCTCAGATTTATATAATACCATCGCTAATTTTAGATATTGGATATTGAGTTTATTGTAAGTGATAAGACTTTGATATATCACTGACTTGATCTTGATTTTAGGCCAGTTCTCTTCGATGTGTGTAACAATTCAGAGCTTACCAATGCCATGGAATTATTTCTAGAATCAATTTGTGTAATGGTGATAGGATATTTTTGGAAAAGTATAGAAAATAGATTCATATAAAGGCAATTTATATAATCAGATTAAAAATTTTTATATATAATAGAATACATTATTTAATTTTAGTTTATTTATTCAAATGGTGATACTTCTCAATTTTGTGGTGGTACAAAAGCACTAAAAGTTCACAAAAATCATACTTTAAATTCTGAAATTTGACCTTTTTAACAGCTAGCAACCTGCAGTATGATACTCTTTTGTGATTGTGGACATTGGCAGTTTGCAGTTACAAGGAGAAAGAATCAGCTTTCTACAGTGCATTACTTCAATAAACTAGGCTGTTCATCAGGTTACATGCATTAAATTGTATTTTAAACGTGTGACATTTTCAATTTACAATGAATCTGTCTGGACAAAATGCTACCATCAGTGAATTCTAAATTATAATTGCATAATACCACAAATTATTGCAATGCCATTTAATTTTCAATTATTTTGGGGAGCAAATTTATAAAACATACAAAACATATACACTTTACAGTGGTAGATTCCATAAATACATATAGTTACTTCCTTTAGAACTATATGGATTCGAAAAATAGAAATATCTTAATCATCACCAACAGTCATTACTTTGACAATCACACAGTCACTAAATATTTTTCAAATTCGAAACCTTCCTGAAACAGCGGCTGTGTTATGTTTGTATTAAGAAGTAAGTACCTTGTTTATGAATCAAAGTGGCAAATTATTACAATAAAAACTGACAAATTTTAAAACATAATAAAATATTAACACCACAAATTTCATTTTACTTATTAAGTGGCAATTTGGTGTCATTAATTATAGTCATGCTATATAACATTTACAACTAAAAATTTTTCATAACTCCAAACACAGATTATGTATTCCTTAAGCAAAATGTGCTGGTAACCTCTAAGCTATTTTCTGTAACTCAGAATATGCACATTCTAAATTTTCCATATAAATATTCACAATATTTAACTCTTTGTGTTTGGGAATTCATATTTAATTTTCTGAGGAAATGCCAAACTATTTTTTTCGATAATTAAACCAAATTATATTACTTCCAGAAATTCAACTTTCTTTCCCATATATTATTTTTAATTTTGGGGTATTTTTATTATAGCTATTCCTAGTGAGTGTGAAGAATAATATGTGACTTTGATATGCATTTGTGTTCTTCAGCCTTTTCTTCTGTCCTTGCCATTAATTTGCATATTGCGGTTTGAGAAATACTTTTTAAAATCATTAGCCTCCTTTTTATTTATGTTGTTAGTATTTCTGTTATTGAATTATAGTTTTTGTGTATCATCAAAATTTTCACAAAGTTTGTGATGAATCTGAAAATCAAGAGGAATAGTATTAAGATATCAGCCATATTGTTTTTCAGTCCATAATGTAAGAAAATTTTCCATTTATTTGTGTTGTCTTTAATATGTGCATTACTTTTTATAATTATAAATGTATTCAGGAGTATTTTCTTTTTAAAGCTATCATAAATGGAATTGATTTCTTATTTGTCTTTCATTTCGTTCATTGCAAGTATATAAAAATGAAGATAATTTTGTCTTTTTCTTCTAATTTAGAAATTGCTGAACTCGATAACTTTCCTTGAGGTTCTTCAAAAACTTTTACATATAAGATCATATCATCTGCAAATGTGAATACTTCTAGCTATTTGTTTTCAACTTAGTTACATTTTATCATCATTTCTTCACTAATTTATCAGGTTAAAACTTCCAGTACATGCTTGAAGTAGTGGTTTGAGTGACCATTCTTGCTCTGTTTTTCAGAAACTAAAATATTTCAGGGGAAATATTTTAGTCAACACTAAGTATACTGTGAAACATATATTTGTATAGCTGTCCTTTATCAAATTGGAAATTATACTGCTCTTCTTAGTTTTTCATCATGACATGTCATGGACTTTGTCATATGCCTTCTTCTTTGGCAGTTAAGTAGATTGTGTTACTTTATGTTTGTTCTGTTAGTATGATTCATTACACTAATTTGTTTCCATATGTGAGACACACTTTAATTCTATCAATGCTCTTTCTCTTTTCCTGTTTATCTTTGCTTTTTATCATCATTTTGAATCCATCCTTTTGTATTTTGTCTTGGTTTCATCAGTGGTGATTGCAATGCCTGTCATGATAGAAAGTTCAAGTTCTGTTATCACAGTGATATTCAATAGGATTGAGACCATCAAACGTGACTGCCAACTTGGCTGGTTGAAATATGCTTGGCAAGTTTGTGAGGCACACATCAGGGTATGTCTGGGTAGTCGTAGAAGTGTGACACTGGATTCTATGTAATTCCTTACCTCTCCTCTTACACTATTCTCTTGCTTTTCTTCTTCACTTCTAAGAACTAAATAGTTCCCGGCCATGCCTCTCCACCAGGATGTTTTGACCCAGAGCCAGCTGATTTTTAATTGAGTCCTCTGAAACTATTACCAAGTAAAACTGTCTTCCTTTAAATTGTGGATATCAAGCATTTGTCTCAGGAAAAAGAAAGTTGACCAATGCAATGCTGAATAGTACAATTGCTTCTAGAATTATTATACTGAGAAAAGGCAGGTACAGTAGATTGAGTTAGTTAAAATTATGCATTAATGGAAGAATCTTGAGAGAAGACAGCACGTGAAGCATAAGTTTGACTTTATGTGGTTATTGTACATTTACAGGGCTGCTCTAACCTAGATCATGTAATACTAATTACATGCTAGAGACCATATAAAACCTTATAACAGTAACTTTTTCCTATACATAGAAATGTCTTGACAATTACACATATTGACTGACCATACCCAATCCTTAGCTGTTGTTATAAAACTTTTAAAAGTAGAAAAAAGTGATTTAAGAAAGGAAAAAATAAACTAGTGTGCCAGAAAAATGGAATGCATTCATACAGGAAAATAATTTAGTTCATGTTTATAAATAAATAAAAAATGTCTTTCAGGACATACATTAAAGAAAAATAGGTGTAGACAGGAAAAGATAGATATTAGTAATAGAAAAAATTGAAAAATAAATAATTTAGAAACTATAAAAACTAAAAATTCTTTAAAAAAAAATGAAGGGGATGTCTCTGAATTGAAGAGTGGTAGATGAATATGTAGGTCCACATCAAAAGATTTTAATCATATTTTGAGGCATAGTAACAAGAAATTACAACTTGATAAATGCTGGAAATGATTTTCATTACAAAAACATGAAACCATTTATGCAAATAGCTATGTTGAGGAAAAATTTAAATATAATGGTATCTCCCTATTTATCATTAATTCACTCTGGAAGGCAGGACACATATCCAAAATGAGGACTATCAAACTAATTATTTTGCCTGGAAAAGTTAGCCACAAGGAACTGACAAGTAACAAAGAAACAAAAGCATGATTATTGGAAAAAATGAGTTGACTGGGACAAACTTTGATTAGTTTCAAGGCAGTTAGGGTTCTTGTATGACTCTACTAAATACCAGTAATTATTGGTACCAGGTTTCTCCTCTCCAATATTAAGTTTTGGAAGATAACAGAGTTATATTTTATCAGTTTTATCAGTTCATGAAGATAACTCTTGTATTTCAAGTAACAAAGTATGCAAATATTGAGAGAGTAGAAAGTTGTAACAACGGAAAGATTCAAACTTTATCCAATAATTACTAAGTTGACTGACACATGAAACAAGATTAAGAACTGAAGGCCAGAGATAACTGGTTATAAAATTTTGTACAACATCCTATGTATCTTTTTCTGTTTCTCAGTTTACAAATTCACTTGGATTATGCCTTATATTATAGGATTGCCAGGCAAATGTTGGCACTCCATGATAAAACTCTCTTTTATACACTACCCAAATCATAAATATACCCAGTAAAATAGCCAAGCATAATTTTTGTATAAACAAAAACTGAAGAATTTAAGAGATAACATTATAGTTGAAAAATCTTTATCACAAAAGGAGAATGCAATACATTTTTCTTTAAATATTTTATGTTATTTAGGGTTCAAAGAATTTGTATTTTTGTTGTGAAGAGCACATTGTTATCTTAGAGACATAATATGAGCAGAAACAGGTGTTTCTTGAATTCTGGTGCAGGTTTCATCTTTTAATACACAAGTGACAGCTGTACAACTCATTTTAAATCACATAATGTTTAATATTCATTTTCAAAGACAAACATGCAAATCAACAACATGATACCATTTTATGACATATTAATAATGTCATACATATTGTTAATTATAGCTAGTCATCATATTTCTGTTAGTTGAATTGTATCTAGAAACTACAGAACAGCAATTGATCTATTTTTGTTGCCTTGAAGAAAACCAATCTGCATATTGATTCTCCTATCTGTGATATTCATGAGGCCAGGTGTAGGTGTTTCAACTTCTATACTAATTGCTTTTAAATAGTTTGATATATGAAGTATAGCCTGAGATTATGGTTTTTTTTCTAGAACATTGGTGAATAATTTAAAATGCAGTCAGTGGTTTGTTCTTAATGTCCAAATGAGTTGTTCAAAAAATTTTATGCTAATTGCAGTTGTTAATTTTGGAAATTATCAGTGATACATTTGAAATTCTTCTTGACAACTTCAGGAAAACTATTTTCTCTTTAGAGATCATCTTCACAAGCATTAACTAAAATATTTTAATAGACTGTAGGAAATATCTTTAAAATAAAACATCAACTTTCTCAACGGTATTGCTAATAAGTTTAAAATTTTACTTAAACATTAGCATGAAGTTTTTGAATGAGTTTATCAGTCTTAAATGATTGTTTATTTCAGCTTTATTTCCCTAGGAGCCAAGAAGCACATCAATAAGCCATACTTCTGAGTGTATGTGAGTAGGACATGGAGACATGACCCTGGATCCCTGGTTCCTTCATATTTGTCACTGTCCTTTTGCTGTTTTTCCTGGTTATTTTGATCTAAGCATATTCACTTTTCCATGCTATTCTCTCATTATGTATCTGTCTTGGAGTCAGTCAACAATAGACTAAACCTTCTGAAACTGTGACCCAACTTAAAACTCCTCTTCTTTAAGTCATGAATGTTGAATATTATTTTGCAGCTAATAATAACTAATACAGAAAATTGGTGTCAGGAGTAGATCTTTGCTATGACTGTGCTTGATCAGTAGATTTAGAAGTCTTTGGAACTGGTTTGAGGGAGGAGTTTGGAAAGGCTGTGGGCAGCGGGCTGAAGTTCTACAATACTGTAAGCAGAACCTAACTGGTGATTCTGGTCAGGTCTAGAAGAATATAACACTGATAGGAATGCAACATTGAAGGTCAGACCCAGAAAGAAGGACATAATTAAAAACTGTGTGTGAAGCCATTTGTGTTATACTCTGGCAAGATAAATGGTTTAAATTTTACCCAGAACTTGAGAACATGCTCAACACTGTTATTTTTCGTAGCAGATGGATTGTTCTTGTGGAGGACGACTGAGAGCAGCCCAACATTTAAGCTGTGGTACAAGTACTGTTGCCTGAACCCACATAGTGCTCATTAACTCCTGCCAAACCCCCAAAACAAGAATTAATTCATAGCCATGTCTGAAACACAAAAGTTAGCAAGAGGTGAGGATAAAATCCAGTGCAAGATCCAAAAAAATTGTTGGAGGTAATTCAACAATTTTGTTTTTTATATACCAATATGTATGAGGGTAACAAATTTAATTCCATTTGGTTTTTAATCTCACTTTATATCATCTTTACCATGTATTCTCTTACATAATTAAACTATACTTCATGTAAAATTCCTTTAGCATTGATGATTTAAGTGTTTCCAACTTTCTCAATTAAAAATACTGGAAAGATATCAGCTTTGTATTATTTAACACAGTAGAGCTTATTGTATTGTGCATTAAACATTTATTTACTTATCCACTCAATCATTTCATATTTTATATTTTGATTTTTTTCTTTCCCATGACCACCACTAATGAAACTGTGTTGTCTTAATATCTTTAAACATAAAAGAGAGAATTTAGAGGCAAAAAGCTAAGCAGGTAACATAAAAATTTGAATTTTAGCCTAGAAAGAACTATGTGTAAAAGTTAAAGGCAGTGTGGCAAGTGAAGATATTAGCTCTATTAGTAAGAATAAAGTCCTTTGTATAGAACAAGAAAAAACATTCTCAAGGGCATCTCTGGAATCAGTAAGACCTCAACTACTGCAGATTCAAGCTGGAAAAGTGGCAATCTCTTATTTGAGAAGAAAATCTCCCAGATCCCTGCTTGAGAAAAGCTTCCTAAAGAATTATTTCACTGTGGTTGCCCATTTATGTACTCAGAGGCTAGTGCAGTCATGTTCCAAGGGGCACTGGCTACTACCTCTTCTGACAACAGACATCAGTGTTATCCACATGATCTTGAATTTTGTGGCATGTAGGATGCAAGAGTTGTGAGGTCGAGGAGGCTTCTATCTATAGCTCTATGGAAGGCACAGGCCTATCAAAAAGCCTCTCAGGGAACAGTGTGTAGGAATAAAGACAAATATGCAGTTGACACTCTCAATTAGAGATTCAAAAACTTGGGACATAGGTCGGTGACAGCTATGGGCCATGCATAGAGCCAGACTGAGACAGCCCAGGTGGACTTCAAACATTCATGCCATAAGGGTTGGACCACCAGGCTCTTTGGAACTCACATCTCATCGCCATGTTCCCCGGATGAAAGACACAAAGCTGCAGAAGTAAATGTTTTCCATGTTGGGCTTTTATCTTACTTTATTCTGATTCTTTTACATCCTCTGATTTCTCCCACTTGGAATGAGAATGTTTACTCTGTACTAAAATACCTTGAAATTACATAATTTATTTTTATTTTTATTGATCTAAGTGTTTGCATTGAGTCTCAAAAGAAAACATGATGAACTTTTGAAAAATTCTGGAACAGTTGATATTTTGGGAAGAGATTTTTGCCTTTTTGATTGTACATAAAAAATAAGTGAAAGTAATAATTTATTGTTGTGTTTGCTGAGTAAGAATGATTTAAGGAAATATATTGGGATGTGAGGTTGACACTGGGTAATACGTGGTAATTAAACGTACTTGATTGATTGTATCACTTGATTGATTTAGAAATAGTTTACTGTGGATTGAATCTTCTAGAACCATGAGCAGAATTAAACTCCTCCTTTAAACTGTGTCAGCCATTTTGTTCCAGAGCTGTGAAAGCTGACTGATACAGTGACACAGATATGTAGTTGATTGTTTCTCCTTATTAAATATACACTACTATTTTAATGGGATTCTGTAACTGAATCTGAACCTTAATGTTTCAGATATAGGCAGGGAGAGTAGGGCCAAGTCTGTTGTTTAAAACTTTAATGGCATTTTAGTTTATTTACGTAAAAGTTAGTAATGATCTAAAGAAAAATTAGCAAATTGTTTTAGGATTATAGGCCATAGGCAATATCAATGATTCTAAGAAGAGAAAACTTTCATTTTAAATTGGGAAAATGTTAGAAAAGATTTTTGTAAAAAAAAAATGTGTAAATAATTTGTCTTCCCTGTAAAAACTAAGACTGCAGTTGAAGGAATATATAAATTTCATTTTTTACCCTTCCCACTGGTACTCGGAGAAGTTTGAGGTTAGAGTTTAAACTAGGGCAAAGATCTGTGACTAGAGGTACATGTTTTAGGATAAAGTTCCTCTTCCTGCTTGATGTGGAGATAAGGAAACAAAGCAAAAGAGGAGCTGGTGAGAGACAACTCTGAAAAGAGGATGACTTGAAACTCCAGCAAGTTAGATCTAGTAATCAACAGAGGGTTTCATTTCATGCCTTTTAATTCCCTACTGTTATCCTAAAATCTTCAGTGAAGCTTTCTTGCCTTTGATGATCTGGTTTTAACTCTGCCTTAAGGATCCATAGGGTCTGGTCCAGCTATATTGAGAAGTGATAGAGATAAACAGAAGGAGGGAGTGAGGTGAAATATGATTGCAGGCATCTTCCAAAGGTAGACGACTATACATGCAAAACATCTACTTGTCTTGACCTATGACAGGTATATCAGATTGTTAACTGTGTAAACCTTCCTTAGTGATCTCCAGAAATATGTGAGAAATTGTGTGAAGGGAATTCTATCAAAGACAAACTTCTTATGGACACATGGATGTGGAGTCAAAGTGGATTTATTCTGATACTAAAGTCATAAGACCCTGAAAAGCAATATAAATAAGTTGGCAAAGAAAGTTGCTGAAAAATTTAACTTGCTGACTGCAAGAATGAGTTTGATATGTCTTTCTTTGGCAATTCATGCTGCTCAGCTGAATCTACATAGGATTGCATAAAGAATGATATGCGAATTCAAGTACAAAGATAATTCACTTAGGTGATTCACATTTATTCAAGATTGGAACTTTATTTTCTAGGCATAATTCTTTTTCATTCTAGCATAATACATAATCTAAAGTACACACTTTATTTGTAATCACAAATATACTATCTTTGAGTAAAACTACAAATACTTTTGCTAGCACACAAGGGATTATTTCTGCTGTTAGGAGGAAAACTTCATAGGATTTAATTATTAAGAGAATTACTCAGGAATAGGAAATGTACTGTTGTCCAGGACTTTCCATAATCTTATCTTTCAATTCCTGAAGTTCAGTTTGGTTCCATGTATCCACTCATCAGATATTTTTTAAACATGATGATTTTCCACACATTTCAGGGGGCAATAAGGCTTTAAAAGGAATGAGGAATTCTCTCTTGCCCTTAAATTACCCTAAATCTGACTGAGGGATGATAATGTTATAAGCTGATATTTATTGTCTACTTGTGTGTGTTAGATGCTATCTTAGGAGAGTGCTAGCCTAAAGGCAGGGAAGAGCTAGTTCTCCCTGGGTGTTGAAGAAGAGATAAAATTTGAAGTGAAACTTCAAAGAACAAGCAGGACTTTGACAAATGGAGAGGGGATGGAGCACATTTCAGACTGAAGGAATAGCATGCACGTGTCCATGTGTGTGAAGACATAGTTCTGTAACAGTAACAGGGAAGTCAGTATAACTGACTGCAAATGTGGAGTGACAAACAACATAGTCTGGGGCAGGTGATAAATAAAAGAATGTGAGTGTACTGGAAATTCAGAATTAAACCTGTTTTGCAGAAGCTACAATACTAGGACTACTTATGTTATTTAAATCCTTAAAATACTACAAAGCATCTATTATTATAACTTTCATTCAAGAAAAGTATAATTAATAGTAATGTAAAGTAGGAAGGACCTTATTCCAGTTCATATAACCAATAAGGGGCAGAGGGTCCAATTTTTTTTTTCTTCCATTTGACTGCCATAAAAATAGGAACACATGTGACATACTGAGGAGTTCAAATTAGATTTAGGTGATGGTGAGCTCTTTTACTGGCCATTACTTAGAGTCAAAATAGCCATCTTTATGATACATTCACTTATGCAGTAAAAAAGTAATCATGTTGTTATTATACAATCTAAGAACATTGGGATTTTTTTGCATAGTCCACTAGAGGAAGCTTGGTATGTAAAACTATACATTCAATGTGGTAGTGGTAGAAACATTTTAATGTATGAATGTGGTATAAAAAATGAAGTGATAAAGGTCACCATAGAAGCACACCTGAAATTTGGTAGGAAAGACTTCACAAAAAATGATGCTTGAGAAAATTATTTGTAAAGTATGAGTAGAGATTACAAAATTCCCAGCAAAGACAGAAAAAAATATTGAAGTACATATAATTCAGTGTATGTAGGTTGGATCTTTAGATATATGGCTAATATAATCAGAAATTGTATTAAAGAAGATATTTGCAAACTACAGATGGTAGAGGAAATTCAGAAAAGTATATTTTTTTCTTTTATTGCCTATATACATAATTTTTCATCCTAAAGTTAGTTGCAATCAAGGAAAAACACAGAAAATTTCATAGAAGATTCAAAATTTTGCTTCTCTTAAAAAATCAGGAAAAATGACCACACTGCGCCTGAATTTCAGGATAATAAAAAATTACTTGGCACTGAAGAACAGTTTTCTTTTTTGAGATGGACATATTTATTTCCCAAACTACCATTTTTCTGCTACTTGGCTGTCCTTTACTGGCTTGTGTTTATAGGACTTCATGTAGGCCTTGGGTTTGTTTCAAGATAATTCGTGTCTCTTCCCATTTGGCCTTAAAACTCTCTTATAACTATTTAAAACCTAGGCCCTCTGGCTGGACTTCATGACAATTTTTACCAAACCAGAAATTTTAAAGTTGGTTTTCTAAAGAAGACTTAAAGCATGTAATCAAAACTAGAAGTAGAAATAAAGATGGGTGTTTTAGTCAGGGATTGCAAAAAATAGCAATATAATATAGGACACATAATGTACAGGATTATTTTATAATAGTCACCCAAAGAGTCAAACACACACACACACACACACACACACACACACACACACACACACAAAATACAAGAAATCTGTCCACACAAGATAGATCAGCCCAAAAATGTAACTTAGGGCTTGGATCTCAACAACAATGGCAACATCTTGGGTGAGTTCAACTGAAAGGTAAGAGTCCATAACAATGTCTCATGCAAGTTTGTTTTATAGATCTGCACTGGGAAGGCCCAAAGGTCAGCAGTGGAAGCTAGAAAGTCTATGCCAGCAGGATGAAGAATTTGTGCCAGTAGATTGTAGGTTCTGCACTGGAGCCAGAAAGCCATGCTAAAAGGAAGGACCAGAGCTTCCCGCAAAAGTATCACAGCCATCCTCAGGAATAAAGAGGTCCCAAGCTCCTCCAACAATGAGAACAGCAGAGTATATATCAAGAAGCCAGAGTGACAAGCTTCTCCTCGAGATTGAACAGCACACCATCGTTCCTTCTGGAACCAGGAAGGAGTAAAGTAAGGACAAGAGCTCTTCCAAAATGAATCACAGTCATTCTCAGAGACAACAATATCTTCATCTCCTCTGACAATGAGAATGGGCAAGTTCCTGTCAGGAAAGAAATTCAAGTTCCTTCAGGAGAACCAGTAGCAACAGGAGAACCAACAACACCTCTCTATCTCTCCAGTTCTCCCTTTCATCTTGGCAACAGTCCTCGGGTGGGCCATCCACACGGTACCATCCACCACAACAGGAGCTAAGGGTACAGTGGCAAACAGAATAAATAAAGACTGACTAACATTTAAATGTTTTATTTCTATTCATTTAATTATAATTGTATAACCCAAAGTTAGGTGCAGAATACTATGTTGAATACATGAAGATTTTTATAACTTCTCAAAGTGGGTACCAATTACTATAAGAGTCTATGTTACTCTGAAGTACAGAATTTAAGCATGAACTGATAATTGGGAATTATTTAATTTGTTGCTACTAATTTTTAACACATGAAGGTATCCTAGAAGTTATGTCTTTTCTAACAACAAGCAATTCCCAGACACCAACTGATTGTTCTATAATTCTGTCCAATTCCTACAATACCAAAGCTTAGTACAGACATTAGAGATTGGGGCTCTGTCCTCCAAGACCTCTTCCATTTGAGACGCAGGATGCAAGATAGGTTGTGCCGAGCTAGCCGTGTTTTGTCCAGTAGACTATAGGTTTTGAGGTTACCATAACACTCCATGTCCAGGTTGCATGTGTTCATAAAATGACTGATACCATTTAAGGAGGCTCCACAGTGAAAATTACAGTTTTATTATAAAGCATGCAGTTTAACAACAAGCAAAAGGAAGAGATGCATGGGTGTGCAGAAGAAAATCAGGGGAGAGGAGTGCACAGTTCCCACCACGCTCTCTCGAGTGTGCCAGCCCTGAAACTCCACTCCATCGGCAAATTCAGAAGCTCTACAAACCTTATCAGTCATGGGAACCCCAACATAGAGGATTCCAAACCTCCTTTTAACATAATAAGCTACTACCATCATTCAAGAAATTTAAGTTTTTAAATGTCTGGGACAGAACCTGGAACCAGGAATAAAGAATAAATAAATTTTTCATTATGTCACAGCAACTTTTCAGAAAACAGACCAATGTATTTTGTTTAACCTAGAGATAACTATAGAATTTTCTTATGAAAACTTCGTGGATTATAATTTTCTGTTATGTGAAACAAATTTTTGAAAATGTTAACTTATAAAACGTTGAAAGAACTGATGTCACATGCAGAAAATGTTTCCTTTATAAAATTAAACACAGAAAGAAAATTTAGTTGTGTCTCTGAATTCAACCATTTCCAGATATTACTAAATGGTTCTGTAGAGCTAAAAGTATTTACCTCCAGTGCTTTCTGATTTCCAGCTATTTATAAAAGAAAAATAGAGATTAAAAAGTCATTTTTTCAGGTTTTCTTGTCGTGCTTCCAGATTTACAGGCAGGAATAGAGCAGGCAGCAGCCCAGGGATCTTGAGTTGGCTCTCTGATATGTTTTTCCCTCTAGGCTGGTCAGAACATGCCAACCAATGTTAGGATCTTTTCTCATTTATGCAGTTTACTCAAAGATTAGTAACCCATCGGGGGACTGCAGAACATAAACATATCAAACCCACACTAACCGCAGCCAATGTCCACCATACCGAGAGCCCCTTTTGCCTCCCAGGTAGCAGTGAGGCTTGGAGAACTGGGCCAAGAGGAGTTCTGGAGGGCTGTGTGCAGCCTGGAGCAGCCCTTGGCATCCCTGTCTTCATGCAGCTGTGCTTGGTGTCACAGATGCATTACTTACCACCAGACATAGGAAGGCTAAAGATTCCAACATGTGCAGTAAGTGGCACTGTTCTGAAATCCATTAGATTATCTTCTTGGTGTATGTGTAGATACTGTTATTTAAATATGAACAGACATTCTTCCTGTTCTTTCTTTTGTATTTCAATTTCTTTCTTGTAATATTTGTTCCTTTTTTCATTCCTATTGCATATAATCATTATATTTCCATATGACCAATAACACAGTGACTGGCTTAGGACTAGAGAGGGTTTATTAAGAAAACAGGGAGAGTAATTCATGCATGCATGAATACCACATGCATGCATGCATACCACAGCAAGTTATAACATCTAATAATCAATCTTTATTGAGATAAGATTGATTTACATGATCCTTCTCTTTGTATTATATATGCAATTAACTCATCAAAAAAAAAAGTATATAGGTACCTGTATTATTTCACTTTTACAGGAATCATAACACAAAATCTTAAGTAACTTGCCCTGGGTCACATAGCTGACGGTTGTTATGGCTTATGTCTAGATGGCCCCTCAAAATTTCACATGACGATAGGTGTTACATTTTTAGATGATTGGATTTACAGTATGTGATGCTGGGATCAAGGGTGTGTGATTATTAAATTAGTCCACTGATTGGTTTGTCATAGATCTGGGAGTGGATAATGGGAAGGTTTTCCCTGGGTATAAGTGCTACCTGACCTAAGAGAATGCAATCTGGATAAAATACAAGGGGTAGAAAGAGGGCTGGTGTGGTTTCTTGTCGCTTTCTGCTTGCTTTCTATCTGCTATAAACTATTTCTCCTCTGTGATGCCCCCTTGCTCTTCTACCCTGCCTTGAGCCAGCCAACTATGGACTGAAACTTTGATAAACTATGAGCCAAAATGAAGGTGTCCTCCTGTAACTTTTGGTGCACTGTATTTTGTCTCGCCAATGAGAAAAGTAACTGAGACAAAAGCAAAGTTAGAATTCAAGCTCAGCCATTCTTACTCCATCATCAACATTTTGATGGTGTTCCCAAAGCTTTCTTTGTGAGAAGTATGATGAAGAGAAGGGGCCAAAATCTTTGGGAAATGTGATACATGATGGAAGTGTGAGTTTTTGCTAACCATTACAAATATATTACAAAACAGCTTTTGCATGTTTGTAGTCATACCTATATACATGTGTGCATGTATAGATGTATGTGTATATGTCTACACACTCACATATATGTAAATATGCGTGTATGTACATATATATAAATTTTGTGTATGTGATTTAAAAATAGGCCAAGTGGCCTAAGACCTAGTACTATTTTAAATATATTAGTAGATCAAGTATTAGTGTACTATACAAATGTCCAATTGGGTTGAATACAACAGTGTCACACCAATATGTAAATTTTATCTAAATTAATAAGATTTTTGTTTTTATAATAATCTAAATTCAAATTGAGGTGAATCTTCTGCAGCATCTTTATTTAAATTAGTTTTTCTTCTTAATTTTAAAATCCGATCTTTCCACGCATATTTGAGTCATTTATCCCTTGGGCACCTCTGCACCAGCTGTTGGCCACCTCACTAGGGTAGAAGGAGGGGCCCATCAACCCCAGGAGCCTCGTATCTATCTAGTGTCTATACTTCCTTCCTTGGATACTTCCTAGGCTGCCTACTCTTCTGATTTGCCGTCCCGTTTGCACTTGGTTGAGGCTCCTAACTATCTGTATGTTGATTTTCTTTCACAGCCCCACATTGCTTGAAGACTGGCACTTTCTCTTCACTCTGAATGCTATATCAGATAGAATATAAATAAAAAGCTCACAGCAAACAATAGTTTTATTATTGATCTTCCACCTCCCTATTGTGACAGTGTAGGCAAGCCAGCTACTTGCTTTTCTATTATAGCTTTGATAATCTTCTCTGTAAAATGAAAGGGTAAAACTATAGGCTGTCCCACTCTGGAGGTATGTGTGGGGAGTCAGAGAGCACGTCACAACAAAGCAGAGGAAGCACCACGATGGCTGGTTGGTCCACATCTCTTGGCAGTCCTATGTTCAGCTGTGTTCACTGAAATCCTAAATCCCTTGATCAAAGTTACTGCTCTTGGGGAGAAAATTGCTCTGATGGTGAGAGTCCTAGACTAGCTCATTACTGTAGAAATTGACAGTGGCTTAGATCTCATCACCTGTAGGACTGCTGAGTTTTATCTGCTCTAAAGCACATCCATAAAGGGACAAAATCAAGAAGGTAACTAGTACTTACAAAATGTTGACTGTGGTCTGGACAGTATGCTAGGAGCTTTCAATGCTGTAGTATTTGAATTGATATCAATCACATGTATTATATATAATAATTTACTCACATTTTCTGAATAATAACATTGAAACCTATTTAGTAGTAACTCAATATCAGGTGGCCAAGAAGTTATAATGGATACTCTCTACGTTGGATTTATATCTTGCAATCTTGTGAAGTTCCTTTTTTTTTTTTTTTTTGCCTGTGTTTTCCAGGATAGAACCTGATGGAGGGTAGCACTCCAACTGTGTTTATATGGAAGTAATGCTTCATAAAGTTTGTGGCTTTCTAAACCTTGCTTAGCCTATGGCCCCTTGGCTGCCCTTTGATAAATAGATAGGCTCATCACACAAACAAAATAACAACCTTTATACATAAAAACAATTTTAAACAAAGACACAAGCTCTCAGGAATGCTGATGCCACAAAACTTCATTTTGCTCCACCAAAATATTTATTTTTGTCTGTAACACTTGGAAATCTTCTAAATCTTTTACTTATCCTTTGAGCAAAAATATTCACATCTCTTCCTCTCCATACACACTAAAATGCAATAGAATTAGGTTTAAAAGCCGTGCATTCTTTGAGGGAAAATAAATTAAAAGCAAGTCTTGCAGATGGTAGCTAGTAAATTGATTTCTGTGTACAAAATGTCCTTTCCACGATTTGTTGATAAAATTTTAATGTTATACATGTTAGAACTATTAAGCACATCCTCTAAGCATGGAACTTTTATTGGTGTTACAGTTTCCCCTTTTATCCCTCGTTTCGTTAAGAATTTCACATTATGTTGAAAATGGGCAGATCGGAGTGCTGCAAAATAAGATGCTAACTATTACCAAAGGGACTTTATTGCATTATCTTTACCTGCTATTCTGAGCACTAGGTCCAAGCATGGAAAATAACCAGGCTGTCTTGGGTATACTTTAAGGAGAATTGATGAATAGAACCTCAAAACCTATTACCATTTGGATTTACTATCAAGGCATAGAGTTCTCTGAATCTGGAGGTTGAATGAAAAAAAAAATTGTAGGAAAGGCAGATGGACTAAAATTATATTAAAATCTAACAGATGGTCAAAGGGAAAACCCTGAAACCAATGGAAGCATTTGCAGATCAATGCTGGACAAAATGTACAGCAAGGTGCAGGGCAAGTCTGAGGCAAAGCAGCAAGCAACACACAGCCTATTCCAAGCCCTTAAACATTTATTTAATTTTTTTTCCTGGTGAATTTTTAAGTACATCTTGGACCAGATCACTTGTTGATGTTCTACACTTTTAACTCTCCCTCATTCAAATCTTTCTCATTAATATCTAGCTCTGGGCTATGTTTTATATTTCAAGCAGCTACCTTGTGTTCTGGGTAATATTATAATAATGTATGAAAAGAATAAATAGAAAGATATGCACTAAAGGTAGAGGGACTACCAATTCAAAATTTACTTTGTCTAATAGAGCTCCAAAACATGTGAGATGAGTTGCAAGAGTTGGAATGGGGTGGTTTTCAGAACTCTAATTACCAGCTATACTACTCTCATTTTTCATAATTAAAAATTTTATTCCTAAACAAACCACTTTAGTTAGAAAACTTCATTTGTTTGTATCAGTTGATAAATATTATGCACATTTGCATGTATGTTTTTTCCTGAATTCACAGCCTTAATACAACAACTAATACAGTAAAAATGAAACAATATTGGAAAATGCCGCTTTGACCTGTTACCCACTGAAAGCTCTGATCCTAAAGTTTACTCTAATTTTGTTAAAAGAAAAACAGGTTAGTCACTGACATATAGTGACCTCTAATTCCCAAATGCAACTTTTGTCTTTCCATCATCAGTAGGATTAAAGGAGAATATAAAAGGAAATAACTCTCTCCTTAGATGAGTCAATGATATTTTACACTTTATGCACTCAGCATTGGAATGATTCTAGATTTTGAACTCTAGTTGTGTCAGCGTTTTGGATCCTTCCCATTGAAAACGTTGAATCATAAGATCAGAAGGAGAAGGCTGTATTAAACTACATAAAAAGTCAGCCCGTCACTAAGATATTTTTAGAAGATAATAAAGCCCTATTAAACAGGAGTGATTTTCTTGTTTGAAACTCTTTTGTACAATTATGTAAACTTGATTTAGGTATGATTTATTTCCTTTAGAACAATGTAGGTTTCTTTGTGTAGAAACAATGTCCTTCATGTCTTTGTTGACTGTGCAATAACCATTACAGAACAAAGGACATAACATATGCATATGAAATATGAATTTGTGGCCATCTGTTGAATAAGTAGCCTACTCAAATATAACTAAAAAAATTCAGAAAACAAATTTGTTTTCTTTTCTGAGACATATGGTTGAGTCCAAAATGAAAGTGTCCCAGTTCTAGATGTGATAAAGAGTGATAGATATATAGAAAAAGAGAATTAGGTGACTAAGAATTCCAGTCCTGATCATATGTCTCTGTTTAATTTATTCATCTAACATATTCTAAAATACTAGACAATGAGATTTTCTTGACATGAAATTTTTCAAAAAGGATCCATTATCACTCAACATTTGGTATTGTGATGGTTAAAGTTACATTAAACCATTTCTGTGTCTGTGAGGGCATTTTGGGAAGAGATGAAAATGTGAATCAGTGGGATGATGTCGCCATCAAAAGTGCAGGGTGGCAAAGTCCAAGTCTTTGGTGACTTACATAGAACAAAATGCCAGAAGTCAAATTTATTCTCTCTCTCTCTCTCTCTCTCTCTCTCTCTCTCTCTCTCTCCTTAATTTAGGACACACTTATTTTTGAGTCTGTCAGCTCTAAGGCTTTCAGACTCAGACTGAATTTTACCACTAGCTTTCCTGATTGCCTTGCTTATAGATGGCTCATCATGGGATTTCTAGATCTCCGTAATTTCATAAACCAATTGCCATAATAATTTTTTGAGTAAATGAAGGATATTTATTCTATTTTTCTGAAGAATCTTGATTAATCTCTACATACTAACTAAATCAAGCATAGTTCCATACTGTAAAATGAGATTATCTCTCTAAACATAAGAATTTATGAAAACATGAAAAAATACTGGGACATCAAGAATAAGAATCACATTGTATAGGAAATATAATGAGATTACTTATGACAGGGCTATAGTTATACATGGAGGGGGAAATGATAGTATTTATAAAAATAGTTATATATAGAAGCAAAATGGTTATGTGCAAAAGGGAAATAGTTGTATGTGGAGTCTAATATTTTCTGAATCTGTATCTCTTTGTAAAGGACACAGTGACCTGAATCTGACTTGCATCACTTTTAAGAAGGTATAGCATTAAATATTATAAATACTGTAGAAATAATTCTCCATGCATGCAATGGGCACACATGCACTACCACAAAAAACCTACAAACACATACCATTAACTTGCCCCTGAAACAAGAAAATAAAATAAAATAAAATAAAATAAAATAAAATAAACAAAATCAAATCCTTCCACAGAGGGTGTAACAGCGATAAACCTTCAACAGTCTTTGGCCCTTTTGCTATCTTCGCATGCCATTCCTGCCTCTGTCCAGAGGGAGAGGAGAGGCAGGCTGCTCCTATTGTTCCTCAGTTTAAGTGAGATAAGATCCTCATTCTGCACATATTTCCCCTTTATCTCTACAGCTTGTTCTTTGAGTTTAATGACTTTATTTCTTGCTTTGTTTTGTTCCTTCACATATCTTTGGGTTATGAGATCTTCACAGATTTTAGGACTTCATACCTTTTTTTTTCTCATTGAATTCTCTCTTTGTTCATTTTTAACTGGTTTCTTTAAAAAGTGTGTCCAAGTAATATGAAAATTCTATTTTTCTTCCTTTGTTAGTTGAAATTTAGAAATATGTACTGATACAAATTTATTTCTCTGGATTGTTGTGGTCATTTAGTGATATTTTGTTATTCATTTTTCTAACCACTGACACGATTTCTTTCATGAAGACCTAACTTGGCAAATCTCTTTGTGCAAGCTAATTTTAAATTTAACACTGTACCATGTTTTGTGCTTCTAACCACCATATTCTTTATTTCTTGGTGCTCACTTTCCAACTATATCTACATTGGTTACAGGACCTTAATTCTTCAGCAGCCTATACTGGTGGATATATTGCAAGTATTAGTATTTCATGTAAGGGAATAGTGTTCTAGGATAAGAGTGATATGTTCATTTCAGGATTGACAATATTTTCATATCACAATGTGGGGCTTGGGAGGCTAAGTTCAGAAATAATACTCTCAGATAAATTGAATAAAGTACACAATTGGCATATAATTACAAGTTTAGAAGACAGTTTATACATCAGGTTGCCATGGCATAAATTATTGAAATCAAAGGCCTTGCTTAGATAAGACTTTGAATGAGGAATCAACCTTTAATTGTGATACTATGATAAAATTGAGTTCAAGTGAAACAATATTTTGAACATATATTATACTTCCAAAAATGTCCTAAGTGCATGAAGGGATATAGCATAACCAAAAATTGTCATTCTTCACTTCCCAAAAGCTTATAGTCTAGCTGGAGAGCTGAGATTTAAAAATATGAAACAAGAAAAAATTAACTACATAACAATATAATGTGGAATATGTGCAGTAGAGTTTATGCTGCAGCAGTTAGGAAAGAGAAAATGAACCAGTAGACTAATAGTACTGAGGAAGAATTGTGGAAATTCAAAGATGCAGGTAGAATATTGTTATGTGGTAAAGATATTCCATTCATACTTTTCATATTCCATTTGCTACCTAGGCACAATGGGATTGGGACAAAACAAATCAAGATCAAAATCAAGAAATTCAACCTTCATAATTCACATTATGGCTTGTAAATTAAAGTCAAAATAGTGTGTCACTTTTAAAAAGCTATGTTAATAAGACCAACGAAAAACCCATCAAGCTGATTTAATTATGGTTATTATAAATAAAAACTATCTGTCTGATACAGGCCATTTCTCCCCTGAGTTTCCAGTGAGATTTTGTTTCATTGATTTTTTTAGCCACTTAGTCCATTTTTAGGGTGCACAGAGGATGTCGATTAGCCAAGTGTAAGGCAGACTTCACTGGCACCCCTCCTCTCAAGAATGTGATGTTTTCAATGCACATTTATAATATCTTCTCACTCCAACAAGTACCTTACTTGTCCACTCCTTAGGTTAAAAACTAATAATAAATAAGTTTGGTACATAATATGGACTGTATCTTAAACCGATTCATTTTTTACAAAATTCATGTTGCAGAAAAAATTCTTATATCAAGAATGATGGAACCATATGATATTGTCCAAAATATATTTGAGCTGGCTAATTATACCATGTGTTGGTGATTTAGGAACCTTACTCAGTTCTGTGCGTTCCCAATCTACTGATGATTGGTGGTACTCTTCAAATGCTCCAGTAACCTAGCCTGGCAAGGATATTAGTACAGTAGCTTCCAATGAGCCATTAAAACAGAAGAGATGAAATTTGGCACAGATAAGTGTAAAGAATTACTAAGATCTTAACAGGCTTGTGACAGATCACTCAAAATAATCACGATGTTTCAAAGATATCAACAATGTCAAAAATTAAATGAGCTGTATTGTAAGTTGGTAATCCCACCATCTCTGAACATAACCCAAACTGTGGAATGGAACTTATATAATTTTTGTGCTAAGCTTCAGGAATTTGGTGGGAAATCCACTATGACAATTGTGGAGGTTCTTAATACCACTAGTACATTTGTGTTTTAGCACACGAGTGCCTTGATATAAGGTTACCACATTATTCAAACTTGGGATTCAAAGACTTGGAACACTTTGGTCAAGATAATTGGGGTTAACAAAAGAAAAAAAATACAAAAAGAAAGAAAAAAGAAAATTTAAAAATAGCCGTAATATCCAACTGCCCTTTGAACTTCTAACGACTTTCTCTTGTAATTCACAGGGCACTGACTCACAGTTGCTTTAGTCTCATGAATAGTCTGAGTTGGGGTCAGGAAATTCAGAGGTGGATTTCTTATTTATCCCTAGCTTCATACAAAAGTAACCACATTCAAACCACCTGCCCAACCAATAATAGTAATGTCCTTTTCCTTCCTGATTAAAGTGCAAAGTGCTTTAAACATTCAGCACAAACACATTTGTTTATTTCTTTCTTAATTTGTGAGGCCACTTTGCTGGCAGAGACCAAAGTAGAGGAATCCAAGATGTATTGATTTCTTTCTTCATGACTATTTAATTGGTTAAAGTGTGTGCCACTTGCAAGTGCCAAGATGCTGGTTACATTTTAATAAATGTCCTCTATGGTCGATCGATACTTCTCAGCCCCCAAATAAATAAATAAATAAATAAATAAAAGTGCTGTTCTCTCCTAAGCTAATGGGGAGAAAATCTTTTTACTATCAGTCATCGTGACAAACAAGAATATGAAAAGTGTTAATGAAATGACCAACTGTCTATAAAATAAAAGACTTGCAAGACAGTCTCCTTTCTTCCCTTAATTTGATGAAACAAAATGGAAAATTACACTAGTGCCCATCCAGCGTGAAATGATGTTAACAAGCAGAAAACAAATGCTATAATGAAGGACTTCTAAGATGTACTATGTATAGTCTTACTTGTAAAGAGGGAATTACTGGGCAGAACTCTAGCCCTGAGCAACATCCCAACCCCTACTGAGGAGAATCACAGCTATCATCATGTCCCTGGAGAAACAGTGGCATTCGGCACAATACAACAAATTGATGTTCACAGCATAATAATTATCCATGTGCTGCAAACAATAGGCCACACAATTACTAACCAGGGCAATGCCCTACACAGGCAAAGTAAAGTTCCAAAATGAAGCAATTGTACAGATAATTGAGGCAATAGACCTACAAAAAAGGAATGTGGACAACTTGTCATTTATTAAGCATTGTTTGGGAAGAAAAAGTTACAAATAACTGAATTTCCAGGATACCAAAATTTACCATTTACATCTAAAATATTTCATTTTCAAGATACATTCATTGTAGATGGATACCTCCCTTAAAATAGATGATTAATTACCCTTCTTTTAAAAACAATTTACTCAAATACCATTATATTTTGATAGCTCTTTGGATTCAAAAAACAAACAAACAAAACTTTTGTTAAGGTGACCCCGAAACTAGTACTCAGGATAAGGACTTAACCACATTTAAATACAGTTCTCCATTTTTCAGATAAGGATGCTACAGGGATATCAAAGTAAATATGTAGAGAGCCATCATCCTAAAAGTGTTAATAGGTTCCCACATAAGCACCCAGGTGCGAAGCAATATAAACCAAGCACAGGACAGACCTAAAATTAAATGGAATACAATCACAGATGTTTTTAAATGATTTGATTCTACTTTCACTGAACTATTTTTTCTTAGTGGTGTCTATACTATATATAGAAAGACTTGAGGATTGAGCAAGCAGCCTGATGCAGTGGTTACGCCCTTGCCAAGTGACTCCTCTTGCATAGGACAAACCTCATTCAGCATATAGTAACCATGAGTTGCTGGAAATCTTATTTGAATCTTTCTACAAGTTTGGAACTTCATGCACACAATAAGAATAATTATAATCCCTTTGGTGTTTGAATTTTTAAACAAAGTCATCCATGCAAATCATTTAGCCCCATCACAGGTACCTCTTAAGGACACTGGAAATGTTAATAAGCTAAATAAGAAAATAGGGAGCAAATTGAGTTCAGTAGGAATCCAGAGATGCAGGTATAATGGCATGCAGATGACTGTGAAAGGAAAAGGAATGAGAACCAAAGTAAATGAATAAATAAATGAGTTTTAAAAATGAATTTAGGCTTTGTACTTCTTCACAGTAATGCACCCTATGCTGTGGAGTTTATTTTTACTTTTATTTTTCCTTCCCTTTTTATTGGCCCATTTCCCGCATGGCTCTATATTTTCCTAGTTTTTATAAATAAGAAACTTGTCACCATTAAGAAAAAGAAAAGTGAATTTAAGAGAACACTAAGTCAAGTTTGAGATCATGATGTCTTTGAGTGTTCGGGGGGAAAAATAACTTGGTTTTCTTATTAATAAATATTTACTGAATAACATCACAAACTAGAAATACCATCAAATGATACAGTAGGATCTATTCTACACCAACATCTTTGACATAAAAGTTGTCAGCACCATTTTATAGGTGAGAAAAACCAAAACTCGGAATAACGAATGACCTTCCTTCATAGAGAAGATTCAAACACCAAGATAAGTGCATTGCACTTTGGATCTAAGCCTAACCCAGCAAAGACCTTACATAGGTCTGTTCCCTCCTATCATAGAGAAGATTCAAACACCAAGATAAGTGCATTGCACTTTGGATCTAAGCCTGACCCAGCAAAGACCTTACATAGGTCTGTTCCCTCCTATCATAGAGAAGATTCAAACACCAAAATAAGTGCATTACACTTTGGATCTAAGCCTAACCCAGCAAAGACCTTACATAGGTCTGTTCCCTCCTATCAAGCTCTACTTTACATGACTCATTGTTTTCTGAACACTGTCTTTCTGTGAAGCTCTAAAATAAAAGGAAAATTAAAATCTTTTCTCTACTCTTAGAGATTTTAGTGTATTGGAGGACAAAGGCATGTGCAGAGAGCCGCACACTGCGATGAATACTTCTAAGAGGACTGTAAATGGAGCATCAGTGTTTCCCTCTGTGGTCTCTGTCTCAATGCCTTCTTCCTTTCCTAGCTCCTAGATCCTGACTTCTAGCCATCTTCCAAGCATCAGTTCATTGTATCTTTCTCCGGGATAGCTCTGTTCCAAAGCAATCATCATGCTATTTGAAACTTTCTGTGATTTTGCCGTCTATACCCAAAGAGCTTGTTAAGTTACCTCCAGAGTCTCAGATTTAGCACTCATGGTAGAAAAAGAACCTGTCTTTATTCCACAGTATTTTTCTCACTAAGGAATCTTTCCCTCTGGTCCTAGTGAAGGTTCCCATTGTCTCTCTCTTAGCCACCCGTGCCTTGACAACAAGAGATATTATGTATTATTTTAGACACCATCTAGGTAGTTGGAAAGTATGCTAATCAAAGTAGTTATTCAGAAAATATCTTTTACTTGACTAGTGGATTGATTTACTAAGAGGTAGGTGACTGTTTCTCTCCCACAAGTTGCATCTCTCATGAGGCCCTCGGCTCACAGCAACTGTTGTGAATTTGAGTTGCTTGTGGAAATAGAGGTGAGCATATGTGGATACCTGTAGTATTGAATCTTTCAAATAAGATCTTTCAAATAATGAGCAAACTTTCCCTCATGTTTATTTGCAGGGTAATGCATAGGCTGTTGCCTTGGAAACACTGACTCTGAACATTCTAAATTTTCCATAATGGAAAATCTTGCCTTCTACTAATAATTCATACCATCTCCCTCATTTTTGTGTTTTGCTGAGAATATATAATGAGATCAAAATGCCAATAAATGTCATTTTTGAGAGTATAATGATTGCATTTATGTATTACTCTTTTCTTAGCACCATTTTTTCAGCTTCCTAAAGATAATTATCTAACAAAAATATAAAATTTTAAGTAATCCTATTTGAAGTTGTGTTTTAAAAGGCTTCTCTATAATGTCCAATTCTTTTTATCAGCAAGTTTAAAATAATAACTTTTTTTTATCTTTTCCTTCTAGAAATCAGAATTAAATGTGTGTTTTCCATGTTTGTATTCATGAAAACAACGAAATAGGCAATTTTTTTTTTTATTGGTACCAGGGATCCAACTCATGACCACATGCTTGCAAGGCAAGTGCTTATGCTGCTGAGCTAAATCCCCAGATAATAGGCAATTTTGAGGGAATGTCATTAAATGTCAATTTGCCTTAACAATACAGAATATATGGTTCCAAAAACTCAACTGCTGGACATAATCTTAACATGTTGAATTTTTGTACTAGATTCAGAAAAATCTTTCTTAGTTATTATAATGATTTACTCAGTTTTGAGCTAAGGACTTTCAGAGTGCCAATTACATCCTTAAAACAAGTCCATACACCACAAAGTGAAGGCCAAACTTGAAAAATATCTTAATTTGATCTATGTTTACATGTAGATAACCCAAGCAGATAAATCAGTGCAAACAAATCACAAACATATTGTCTGCATTGCTTATCTACATAGATCAAATTAATTCCAATCACTCCTTTACTGTAAGTCTTATACATATAACCAAAGGCGATTCTATCTGTTCTGGCCTATTAAAAACAACTTACCCAGTTGTACAGAAGTAGATTTCAACTTTCAAAGTTATCATATATTAGCAGAGAAATTCTTGAGGTCTATAACTCTCAACAATAGCTACTAATGAATCATTAAATTGATTCCCTTTAGACCAAGAAGAATATATATTTATTTATATTACAATTTTCTGTTTTGTATAGTATAAATATTGAGACTGATTTAAGTATCTATCACTATGGTCCATCTGATCAATATTATACAGATGTATCCACACTGGAAAGTTTATTATACTTGACCATGTATTAGTTATGGGAATGTTATGATAAGATTATTAAAATAACCTAAGAATACAGTTTTTAAAAAATTGCACAGGTATTCCTTCTTTAATAATTCCTGCTATCTGGCTACTGAACACCTCAAAGGTAATAAAAATGGTGTTGATATGCATACTGACAAAGCCCACCAAATCACGGTAGATATTCAATAAATGATTGAATACTAGTTGAAGTATTGCAGAAGTTAAACATAATCAGTAGATCAAATCAGTATGGGAAATGATTAAAAAAAAAGAGAAAATGAGATACAGGAAGAGAAATAAGAGGAGGAAGAGGGAGACCAATTGTTCACATTGAAATAACTACTATTAATACTGTAAATTAGCACGTAATTTTAGAAAAAAATCAATTGCATACTTTAAAATTTTTAAATTTTCACATTAGAGAAAATGAAAAATAAAAGTTTTGTAAACTTCTACTTACTAATCAGATTGTCATAAACTCTTCTACATGTAAGTGTGCTTCAGTGATAAGTCTGTTTTGCACTATCATCGATGTATTTCTGCAGCAGAATTTCTGATAAACACTGATGCTCAGAAACTATTATCATCTCACTCAGGATCTGGCACTTTGCATGGATTACTTCTGCTACAAATCCTGCATAGACTTTAAAACTTCTTGCACCTCAAATCTTGATTGAATTGTGACACTGAATTCTCTCTGAAGCACATTCTATGATTTCACCCACGTGGATGCCCTGTCAGCCCAGGCACTGGCCACCAGCTCAAGTAGGCATCTTTAATGGATGTACTACTCACCCTATTTGAATTCTAAAATAATTTCTAAGGTGTTAGGCTTTCACCTCTATGTGAAAGCTTGCCCGTTCTGCTATGACCTGTGGATTCAATTTGAATAGTTAGAAAAAAGAAAAAAAAAAAAGGACAGAACGAAGGAGTAGGACAGAAACATGTCACTTTTTTAAAATAAAAAAGTTAATATTAATTCAGCATTTACTATGGACCTAACACTGATAGTCTAGGATTTGTTTTTTCAACAGAGCTTAGAATTTCTGAGAGCTCTTCGATGCTTTCTAGTGCAAGTGGTTACTGGGGCCACATTTTGAATAACGTTGGTTTAAACTACAATCAATAATCAGTGACAAAACACTGTGATTTATTTTGAGTTCTCTACTTTGCACACTAAACTTGAAAAAATAAATATTTATCCTCGATGTATTTGCTATGCCCTGATATTTAAAATAATTTTTAAATTTTTCTAACATAGCTGAGAGACTTAAAATTAATTTTCTGTCTGCAGAGAGTAAAGGGAAAACAGTGCCTTGATTTAAAATTTGATCTTGCTTTGTATTATTACCCAAATTTGTACTACATTTTGTGCAGCTAAGATAGAAGTCTTTAAGATGCACTTGGACCAATGAACTGTTTATATTCTATTTTAGATTTTCAGTTTATTATTCTCCAATTAGGATGCACATTCTTTTTTTCTTTCTATTTATGACAGGAAAATTTAGAATGCAGAATTACTGCCTGTGACATTTAATGCATTTTTAGGAGAAAGCTTTGTTTGTGTGTGTAGGTATAAATGTATCTGCTTGTCCATGTGCACAGAAATGCATTGCAGTGGTTACCTTGCATAGTTTCTATGGTTTTAAAAGTCCTAGCCATGGAAAAATCTTTACAAAGACTGATTAAAATGCTAATAGTCAATGTAGACTATTTAAATTTATATAAACATTTGCTAAGTCAGAGATTCAATTTTTGAATAAGTCAAAAAAATATGTATACATTAGAGGAGATGCTTATCACATTCAAAGGGACTGAAGTTGTTGTTGGTGTATATGAATTACTATTGTAGGAAAAGGGGGATAAGATAAGCAAAACCTGGAAGAAGAATTTATGTTCCTCCAGCTATGCCCATTGATGTGGAGAGCAGCCATAACTGATTATGCTACACTGTGATATTCAAACAATTGAGCTATTATTTTCTGAGAAACACAAAATGAACATATGGCAAATATTTTTTCATACCATTAATGAAGAAACCAATGTGATGTTTAAACCAGTTCAGATTAGTTTTGTTAAGTAGTTGAAACACATACACATGCATAAATTTAGAAATGTTTGATGAATTTTCTTATGGGCAAAATTTATTAGTATTCTATATGATAGTAAAATGTGATACTTAAACTTACTTTTACAGAATAGAAATTGATTATATCTTTATTTCTAATATTTATTTGTGCTTCTAAGGGCAAAAATAATTTGTGTTACTATGTTTTCTACAAATTCTTTCCCACATAATCATCAAGCAGGCTTTTTAGCAGAAAGTTCATCAAACTATTAACATCTACTAATTCAGACTGCTGAAAACAGCTAGATCACGTCCACCACTACAAGGAAAAAATTTAGTAAACTTCTTTCTCATTGCCAAATTTAAGCACTGATTTTTTTTTCTGTCCATAAACTTTTCAAATTCTCTTCTTCATACATTTTAATTTCCTTTCTCTATAGTATCCTTAATCTTTCATTGAGACTACTGAAACTATACAATTATTTTTGTTTTGCTTTGTTTTTTGTGCAGATCATAATGGGAAAGGATGGAAGTGTCATCACATGAGGCAATGTTGTTTATGGTTTATCTCTAACATGCATCAGAAAACTTTTTCCTATGTTGCAACTATCAGAGAGAGAAACTGAAACCAAGGTTTCTTTATATGCAGATGATATAAAACCTCCAGATAACCCAACTAATATGAGGGAAATATAACCCTCAGCTTGCAAGATGTCCAATACACTAAGCTCATGTTGCCCACAATCAAAGAATGAATTCTGAGAAACAATGGAGGTTAAGAGCAGAAATTATGCACTGAGGAAAATATAGTTTGATCTAAGAGAGACAGAAGGAGTCCAGGAAAATGGGTTTCTGGGTGCCTCACTTCTCAGGGAAGTTACACTGAACAAAACTCAAGGTGGATATAAGGTGGGAAAAAAATATGGTCAACTAAGAAGATTTCAAGTATAGTTGCTTGGGTAATATTGATCCAGTGGTGAAGCAAGACTTATAACAAATGTATGTGGAAGTAACAAGAATTTTTCCTGGAAAGGGTGGGTGAGGTGCTCTTCCTGGCCCTCACCTGGGTGACTGAAGCCTATTTAGAATATCAATCATTATTGTTTATCCTAGGGAAAGTACATAGGCCATTTTATCTTTTGTCTTGAGGTCTTGCCTTGAAAGAATGTGCCTCCATCCACAGTTGTAATGTATTGTCATTTTTTGCACTGCTCCCTTTAGGACCTAGCTCTGCCTGATTACCTGTCAGATTTCTAACTAATTTAACTGTCTGTAATATTATGAATTCCAGACCATAGCCAATAACCAAAGTGTCATTGGTGGTTGGAAGAACCAGTTTTGTGGATGTTTCTGGTAAGCAAATAAAACTATTTTTGAGAAAACAGATTTTTCCCAAAAGGTATGCCTGATTAGTGATTAGATTTCAGATGAGGACATATACTGGTGTTGAAAAGATTTTGGGGCAGGGAGTCTGAAGCAGAAAGAAAATTAATAAGGCTATTAACATAGCCACCTACAGAAGTATTTAATCCTGCTTTGCTCCCATGTCTGCATACCTAATTAACAAGCCTAGTGAACCAGGTGAGTCCAGTGCCACTCAGGTGGATTGTAGTCCAGATCGAATGGGAGATGTTATGAAAACTTGCCTTAATTTCATACCTTCCTGATAAAAGACCTTATCCCCCTGCCAGCTCTTTGAAGGAGACAGACCATTCTGGGAGGGAAGAAAAGCAGGCTGACAGCCATGAAAATGTGCCCTAGGTTTTGCAGCTGGAAAAGACATAGATCAGAGTGGTGATTCAAGAAAATCCTGTCCCAAATGGATACTGAAAAATATGCAAGCACTAAAACATTAAGCTACCTTTGTCAGCAATCTCAGATTCTAATATTTTCCCTATCCTGCTAAGTTCTTTTATTAGCCACAACGATAATGATGCTAATAATAATCTACTTATTCCAACCTCTAGAATGACTCTCAATAATTTATTATCTCCACTTTTGTCTAAAATTCAGCCTTAAAAAAAGAAAAAAAAATGAAGTTACACCCAGAAAATGAATTATGCACCAAATTGTAAATATTCCATTTCTTTTGCTGATCTGAAACTCCCCAAAGAAATATGAACACTTGATTTAAAATTCAGCTGCGGTGACATTTCCTAGCTGGAAAGAATGCTTGCACGAATTCACAAGTATTTGCAAGCCGTTAAATTTTTTGGTGGATACTAGTACATTTTAATGTGTTTTTAAAAACCATTCTATGTTGAAATTCTCCAAAATGAATAAAATATTTCTTAGTGGAACCTTATTCTGTGAATAGACTTTTGCAACATTTCAGCAAGAAGGGACTTTGCATAGCTAACTTCATATTGGTGAAGAAGCATGGGACTGAAACATCTTACTTGGAAAATGTCGAAAGTCATACAAGCACCTACTGTTGCACTGCATACTTAACTGTTATACATCTTGGCCAGCTGATATTCCATAACTGAGAGGTATGAACCACTAACTTACAAAAAGAAAAGGGAAAGCCAACCCGCTATGATTTTACATTTTCCTCTAGCAGACCTTCCAAACATGTGCAATAAAATAAATTAACCTTAAAGAACAACTGCTAATATTTTTACTAATGTTTCTCATTTCTTTTGGCTGTTTGTTTCTCTAAAATATTGTTCAGTCATGAGAAAGCTAGCTTCCCTTTTGTCCCTCTGTGTTAAATGATGCATCCTGAACCAAATATAAAACCTATGCAAGTATTTTGGACATGTGAGGCAAACAATGGTAATGTAAGTGAGAAAAGTCCATTATTTCAGTGATTTCATGTGGAGGGCAGTAGGCAGAGGTATATATAAGATATAGATGCAAAGATAAAGAGCTTTTAGAGCCACAAGTTTAAAACCTACCAGAGTGCATGGTCGAAGATTAAAAGATAACCCACTGGATCACACATCCCAGGAGGATCAAATGCAGTGGTTTAATGAGTGGTGCTTTGGCCTTCATCTTCCTCTTATGCATTTATTATTCAATTTAGTTGCAGAGTCAGTCATTTAACAGAGTATCCTCATCTGGTCTTGTTCTTCTTGTCACCTACCTGAGTCCATGCCCAGATACCTTTCTTTCTTCTTTGATCCTTGTTTGCTGACTAAAAGGTCATAGAGGCTTCAATTTGGGGTTATCCTTTGAGATTTGTTCATGCTGAGGGTTCTCAGTTAATGGCAACCCCTTTAGGCCCTCTTGGAGTATGGATTGGACACTGACTTTGGTAACTTTGAGTAATCTTTCATGCTTTTGCACCACACCACGGTGGCAAGCTGTGAGAATTTCACAAAGTACAAAACACACAAATATAACCTGAATATTTTAAGACTGCATGAAATAGTTAGGAATTTTTGCATATCAGCAATAGAAGATGACTAATATATATCCATATTTATTGAATATTCATGCAACATATATTTAATAACTATATACTTATTTTTAATGCATTTCAATCACATAAAGTGAACTTGATATAGTGGAACTGCTTGATGTCAGATACACTGAGTTCATGGTCCTAAAAATTAAACTGAATTCTAAGGAAAAACAGAAGTTAAAAGTAGGAAATCTTTAATGAGGGACATAGCTTCTAAAGGACAGGAGAGGACCCAATAATATGTTGCCAATGAGCTCATTACTGAACGGGAGATTTATAGAGCAAAATTGAGATGCGTAAAATTTGTGTCAAAGCTATACTCAAATAATAAGACCACAAATATAGCTGCTTAGGTAATATTGATTAAGTGGGGGAACAGGTAATAGAGCAAGGACACATTGGAAAGAACAAAGATCTTCTTTAGGAAGGGATAGATCAGGGGCTCTTGGTCACCCACCAAGATGACTGATGTATAACTAGACTATTGGACTAGGTGAATATCATCTTCAACTTATTGCTTATTCTTTTCATGAGTGTAGAGAAGGAGGATATTGTCCAGGTCCTACCATCTTTTTCTTGAGGCCTTTCCATCAATAGATAAAGCTCCAGCCATCATTGTAAGGTATTCTCACCTTCCACACTAAATGCTTTGAGGTCCTAGCCCTGTCTGACCACCTACAATATTTCTACGTAATTTAGCTGTATATAATATTTCCCCCTCTGAAAAGGTACCACTAACTGCCACGAAGAGGGAAAGGTTACTTCTTTTGGTTACTTATGACTGAAAGAGTTGCAGTTGTGATCAGCAGTGAGAGATACTCCCTCGAGAGTCTATCTAAAGACCCTTGGTATATGCCATTTTTGTCTTGGGTAGACATATAACTTTAAGTCTGGAGGAGACAATGCCAAGGAAACAGTTAAATATGCATGGGCTAAATAATAAGTTGAACAAAATTATTATAAAAGCAACCAACAAATATTTCCACTAGGAAGAGCCAGTAATGGCCTCCCACAGAGGGTAAGGAGAAGCGCCAGGGAATTTCAGAATCTGACATGGAATTAACCTGGCATTTAATAACTTGAACAGCCTTTAAGATATTAGCAGAAGGATCAGGAATGTACACAAAACATTCAGCTTTCACAATTGCACAAGAACCCCCTTGTGCTGCTATTAGAATTTCTAATGCCATCCAATTTATGAGGACCACTAGCCTAGTTAACTTTACTTCTTCATTTACAAGACAGAAACCAGTCAAAGTGCTATCTAAGGCCTATTAGGTATAGTTGACCAGGGCTTTGATCTGTTGCATGGCATCCTTTAACCCTAGGGAAGGGAGAAAGATAGATGCCAAATGATCATACCAGTGAAACATACTTCTAGACCATTGATATCATATGCAGGATAAGTTTTCAGGTTTGTCAATATTTTTAACACCACTGCCTTGTATCCATGCAAATCCTATTATGTATATCTCTATCCATCCAGGGGTAACCAGGGCCAAATTGGTTCCACAGGACTAATGAGTGCTGATGGGGGCTTCCCATCTAATTCCTGGATGAGTAATCAAATTTATTGCAAACAATCCTAGCCTTCAAACTATAAAGTTATGGTACATATACATTTCTCAGGAATTACCCATACCACATATTTAGTAGAGTTAGGCAAATGAGAATAAGAAGGATTTCTTTGTTCCCAACATAAGGGGACTTTTCTGCTATGTTATCCAATAGTTGGGACTGACCATATATGATCATCATCAGTATAAATATTGACCTTCTGCCCTTCACTTAGTTGTAAAGCCCTTATCAGAACTATGAGATTTTGCTAGATGGGCATTAGTTCTAGGTGCAAATGAGTAATATTCAAGTGTCTGATTTAGAGTCACTAATGCATACATTGCCTTTCTTTTCCCATTTTCCATGAAGGAACTACCATCACAGAAGAAAGGTCAAAACAGGGTCAGGAACAGCTTTGTCTAACAAGACTTCTCTGACTACATATGTATGAAAAATTATCTTTTCACAGTTATGTATTTCAACCTCAGTTTCCTCCATTTCTAGTAGGGTGGCAGGGTACAAGGAAGATCATGTCTTTATCTGAACAGCTGGCCCATCTAGAAGTAGAGCCTGGTATTTACATAGCCTTCCTTTGGAAGAAAGAAGCCCTGCCACATTGTGAGATGTATATATAATGAGATATTTACCTAAAGTCAGCTCGGATGCCTCTGGTACCAAGAGAGCTATGGTAGCCACATCTCTAAGGCACACCAATCATTCCTTTGCTATAATATCTAATTCATGAGATAGATATGCTACAGGATATTGAGCAGATTCTTGATTCTTTGTAAGCACTCACAAAACCATACCCACCTTTCATCCACACATAGACTGAAATGGTGTCCTGTATGTAGACTCAGTTGGGGAATCTAGAAGTCCTTGTTTAAGCTTATAGAATGCAATTTGTGAATCAGGTTGCCAGATTAAAATATGGGTCTTTGCCTTTTGAGCTGTCTTTATAAGCTGATAGAGGGGTCATGTGATCTCACCATATTCCATTTATACAAAAGTGAAAGAACCCTGTAATTCCTGGGAATCCCCTTAGCTATTGCTACAGTTTGTGTCAGGATGTCCCCCTACAGCCTCATACAGACATGGGGACAGGCATCTAGAATTTGTGATTGATTCTAGATTATCGGTATAAGTGCTACCCATACTCCAGGGTGAGTGTGACCTACATACAATATAATGGACAAAAATTGTCTGTTCGTGTGATACTCACTTTTTGTTCTTGTTGCTTTTGGTATCTCCATGAACTGTTACCCTCTGCTATGAGGAATCTTGCTTTGGAGTCAGCTGAGCATAAGCTGAACCATCCACCAAGTGAGAACTAAATAAAGCTTTACTTTCCTAATTTGGGTATCAGGTATTTTGCTTCAGCAAGGAGATAAAAGTAACCAAGACAGAATTTAGTACCACAGAAATGGGGTTGTTGTTGTAACTGTAACCTGACTATGTTATTCAAGAGCCTTTGGGAATGGCTTGTGGGAAGACTTAGGGAAAGTTTGGAGATGTCACCTGAAAGAGCAGAGCTGGAACACTGTAGGCTGTTCTGTATGGGAGATTCTAGTCAGAACTCAGAAAAGCAGAAAGCTGATAGAAATCCTGCCATTAATGACCAGATTTGGGAGGTATCTGTTGGGAAGAAGGACTGCATTGGCTTCTGGACTGCAATAGATGTATATTATGGCTTGGCAAAACGTTTGTCTGCATTTTGCTTGTGTTCAGATATTTTGCCTGAGACTGAGATTAAGTGTGGCAGACTAATTAATCTGGCAGAAGAAATTTCATGGCAGTCAAATTTTGAGGCAATGGCATGGCTATTGTTGGGGGGTTTTAGCCAGATTTATGTTGCAAATCAAGAGCAAAAAGGCCAGCAATACCATTAAAAATGTTGTGAATTTGGCCAGAAAAGAAAAACCTCCAGTAAAGTTGTGGACTGCAAAGATGGATTTGAAAAGATCTTGATTACTGCGAAGGAATAGGAGAATATAAAAGATGACCTGAGGCATCACAAGAAGCAGCAGGACTCTACGATTTTCAGCCTCAAAACTGCAAAAATGAAAGACTTTGCTTTGAGGAGAAAGCTGCAGAGCATCATGCTCCAGACTTATGTTCTAGAATTGCAACAGAAACCCCACCATGTTTCAAAATGGTGGCAGCTACACCAGGATCCAGAGTGATAGATGTGGCCACACAAGCTTCCAAAATGGCCGTAGTCACACAAGGTTCCAGAGTACTGGCAGCGTAGAGAGTTTGTTCTTCTGAATCAGGTTCAGAGTACTCAGTGATTTAGGCACTTGACCCCTACAGCCAAGGGAAAAGAAAGCCTGGTTACTGTTCCAGATGCAGTGGACCTTGGCATCATCCATGGGACACTGGTTTTATGCACATACAGAATGCATGAATTCTGAGGTTAAAAAGTCTTCCACCAGATTTCAAAAGAAGGCCTGAGAGGCCAGACAGTGTGCTCCTATGAGGGCAAAGTGTGAAGCTGTGAGAGTGAAGCCAAAGGTGCAGTGCAGAGCCCAGAAGCTTGATGAAGCCAGGATTATGAACCATCTGAGGAAATCTGCAAGGAGGGAGCAAAGTGAGCTTTCAGGAAAAGCAATGGGAGCTACAACCACTGGAAGTGCTATGAGGGCAGAGCCACACAAACCCTTTGGAGCTCACAGAATGCTTCAGATGTTCTCCACGGAACTATAGGACTTAATGTTTGCTCTCCTGGTTTTTGGACTTGCTTAGGTCTCATTGTTTTGAGTTCCCCAGATTGTAACTGTTGGAATGGAGATGTTTATCTTCTGCCTTGTATGTTGGAAGAGTTTAACCTTTTATTTGTACATGGTGCTCACAAGCTGAGTTTGCCTTTGACCTTGGAGGAGACTTGGGACTTGGAGTTTTCAGCAATGCTAAAACTGTTAGAACTTTGGTAACTCTTGAAGATGGAATAAATGTCTTTTGCATAAAGGATGTGCCTGAGTCTTTGGGAGGCCTAGGGAAGAATATTGATTTCTGTCACTGTGTCTCCCTAAAGCCTCATATAGTTATGGTGGCTGCATTCTAGAATTTGTGATTGATTCATGGTCCAATGCTGGGATTATGGGTGTAAGTGCTACACGCACCCTAGGGTGAGTGTTGCCTACATACAGTATAAGGGACAGAAAGTGTCTTCTTTCTGCCCTCCTCCCCTTGTTGCTTTTGCTGTTTTCTCCTGACATGAATAGTTGCCCTGTGCCATGCCATCCTGCCCAGATGGAAACCTTCACAAATTGTGAGCTAACTAAACCTTTCCTTCTTTAATTTTGGGGGTCAGGTATTTTGTCCCAGCAATGAGAGAAAAGTAACCAGCACATCTGTGTTAGGGTCTTAGGTTGTGAGAAGGAAAATACTGGTTTAATTCTCTCTTCCCACAGCCTTGGGTTACCGTATATATGATTAGTTCAAAGTATTTTACCTCAAGGCTGCAAAGTTGTTCCTTAGATCCAGAGACCTCATAACTCTTGGCTGCTAGAAAATTCTACAGAGAATGGGTTCCTTGGCTAGAGAAATCTTATTAGGGGGCAGATAACAGTATATCTACGTATTGCAGTACTGGGATTTGGGAAAATTCACAGCATCCAAAATCAGAGAAAAGGATTTACCCAGAAAGATGAGTACTGTCTTTAAAACTTGAAGAAGCATTTTCCAAGTCTTTTGAGAGGCCTGATTGTGAGTATTTTCAAAGGCCATAGGAAACTGATAATCTCTATGTAAAGGAAACGAAAAGAAGGGATCTTTTAAATCTAGCACTGAAAACCAGTGAACATCTTCCAGTATCTGAGAAAGGAGAATGTAGAGATGATTAGATAGCATGAGGTGGACTGACACTACTGCCTCATTTACCAGTCTAAAGTCTTGCACCAATTTGCAAGGGTATTGCCTCTGGTGAGGAAAAACAGTGGTATTTTTGAGATGTATTTCATCAGGGCAGTTCTTATTACTCCTCTTAATCATATTTAGCTCATATTTCAGGACTTATTTCTGTCTCCATGAGATGGAGGCACATATCTGACTGAAGTGCATGTATATTATAGTACTCAAGCAAGGTATCTCTCCCCAGGAGGAAAACTGGGCTTTCAGACATTATCAAAAAGGAATAGAAGAAAGAAAATCCATCCCAGATATAGTCTAAGAATTCTGAGAAATATCAAGTTATCTCCTCTCCAGTGACTCCTTTCACTGGAATGTGATGACTGCAAAGAAGACTAGAATTGAAAGGAAGGACCAAGGGACACATGCCAGTGCACAGGAATAGGCTTGTTCCTTTACCCTCAAAAGTAGTGACTACCCAAGGCTCTTCTGTGGAGATGACAATCTAGCGAGAGTGAGAAGGCAGGGAATGTTCTGGGCCCCTTTAGTCTTGTTGGACCAACCAGTAAGGTGGGTCTAATCCCTGAGATCTCCATCTGGGGATGGTAGTCTGACTTCCAGTGGTCACCTTTGCAATCACGGTATGGCTCAAGGGGCCTCTTGTGATGGCTTTTATCACAGCCTTTCCTAAGGTGACCTGGATTTCTCTAGTAGAAACAGATGTGTTTAGTCATCAGGTTCTTGGTAATCTGAGAACAGACTTCAAGTCTATGCCTTGTAAGAGTTCAAACAAGGCAGCCACTTTGTCTTGGTCTCTGTTTTCTCCTCAGGGTCTCCTCCTGGTCTTGATTATAAAATACTGAGGATGCAATACTCACTGAAGTATCAAATGAGCTATCTGGAGCAAAAGCCCCCTTTTATAGCTATTTCCAAGGATCTGAAGATGACTAATTGTTTTGACCCATTTGACCCATGGGAGTCCTAAGAGGATGCTGGCAGAAGATTAAGAAAAGACAAGACATACAGAAAAAAGGACGGCTGGGAATTCATGGTACACAGTTCTCTGATGGAGACGCAGCAACAACCCAGTGCGGTTTGCATCTTTATGCACAGTGAAAAGGGGAGAAGCATATGATACAGTCCAAAGTGCGAGATCTCAGTGTTTTACTGAGAACACCGTTATGCTATAGTTAACACTGAGGAATAACAAGGTTGGATCCTGCTGATATGCAAGTGAACTAGAAGTCACTTGATTTCAAGGTATATCTCTGGCATTGCACTTTCCTGGGACTGGCTTTGCTCTGGTTTCAAGGAATTCACTGAGCTTTGCTTCAGTCTCAGTTTAGCCACTCCCCAAAAGTGATACACATATTTTCAGAAATAATCTGTGCTTGTACTGAATCAGGAACAAGGGATGTATATTTCATCAATGCCTCTTATGAATGATCTAAGGAGGCAGAGGAATTCTCATATTTTTCCTCACGAATAGTTGACAATTTAAAATAATTGAAGGCTTAGTCCTTTTCCTTTTCAGAACTTCAAGAATACATGTCTGAAGAAGTCTTCTACTCCAGTCTTCTGTCTGATTGGTAGGCCAGTAATGATCTTGTGTAGGGACTTCCTGGGCCCCAGCAGGAAGCAGCTGTTCTCCAGCCAGCTGTCTTTTGGCCTTCTAAAATTGATACAATATTCATGTCCCAATGTAATAGCAGCTTGTAATGCTGCTTGTCTCTCACTAGATATTAATGCTTAATTTAAGAGTAACATTACATCCTTCCAGTCTTGTTCATAGTCTAAGTAAGCCGCCTAAATACTTCTATGTATTTATCTACATTTTCTGAAAACTTTCTCTCTGTTTGAGGCTACTAAGAACAAGTGAAGGGAAACTCAGTCTCAGCAACAGTGGGTGAAGTTTTGATCAAATCTCCTTGGAAACTTCATGCTTAGGATCCAATTGGCAAGGGAAGGGAAGCTATGACTCAGAAACAGTGAATGCGTCTCCTTAAGCCTTAAGGGCCAAAGGTATCTGGATTTCCTGTGGCTTACATTTACAGTTTGAAAACAAGTAAAGATTATCTTTTGATGCAAAGAAAGTTTGAACATAGATAATTCTGACCATTTTCCCTCACTTATAGTACAATCCTAGCTGTGAAATAGTATCATAATCAGTGCCTGCCCTTGCATTTCATTTTGCTTCTAGGGGGTAGGGAAGCCATGCATGGGTGCAGAAAAATATTAAGCCCCTCTTTTTTCAATATGTAAAGGTCAAATAATTTCAGTGCTTAAGAGTGAGGAGTAACATAATTCTGAGTGACAGAATTTGACACTGAGTTTCTCAAACACAACAAAGGAGAAAAATAGTCATCCCTTTTAATTCAGGTTTGGTTTTTATGTCCTCTGAAGACATCTCCTAAGATGACCTCTTCCAGAGGAGATGGTTATTTCTGGAGAGTGACCAGAAGATAGATTTTGTTGGACTAGCCATCCTTACTGCCTTGAGTACCTATATTCTCTAGAAATCCACACTCTTAACTCCAGCATATGTTTCCAAAAGTAAAAGCTACAATTAATCCAAGCTGTAACAGTCATGTTTATAGAAGTAAGCATTGCTAGCAAAAGTAAATCAATACTGAGAAACTGGTTTCTAATACTTTGGAAGAGAGTAAGGAAAAATAAATTAAAAGGCAAATTGGAAGTGGTTGAAGCACTCCCCAGCCTGCAAAAAAGGCAGAGATAGACAGAGACAGGTAATGGTTCTTAAAATTCCTGCCCTGGGCACTAGGGCACAAAAGACCCTAAAACATTTGTGCTGTCTATCTAATCATCTAGGCAATCTTCTTCAGCAGTAAGACAAGGCTGTGTTTCACTCAAAATCTATTCTAAAAATTCTATGTCTGCAACACATTCATGAAACTTGAAAGTTAAAATCTTTCCCCATTGTTCAGCAACCACAACTTAACACATTAGCAAAATTAGCTTCTTGACTTTGGCAAAAACAAACGCTCCCTTTCTATGGGTTCAACTTAAAATTTTTTAGTTGTTGAATAGGAGGGAATGGTTGAGACAGTTCAGGGTTCTGCCCCTCTAATGTTTAGTAGAAACTTTCCTCCAAAAAAAGACAAGTGTAAAGCAACAGAAAAAGATCAGAAAAGAGATCAGAAAAAGGAAGACTTTTCTTTTCATGTCTATGATTAGTTATTGAGACAACTTACCCATGAATCATCACCCTCAACATGGAAAGATGACAATGTGGAATCTCAAGAGCTAAGATCACCTCCTCTCCAGCAGAAGATCAGATCTGAAAGAAAACTGGGGCAGAACAGGCTCAGTATCACCCTATAGAATGTAAAGGGGAGATTAGACCAGTCTATCCTGGTGAAACCTCGTCCTTCAAATATTAAGAATGGTTACTGACTTATTATCTTTTAATTGGGAGTTGAAGTTCCATGACTTATTAATAGGCATGTATATTTCCTAATATGAAAGATTTCATAAGAGCAATTTTATAGCATTTCATAAATTGACATTTTGGTTAGTATGAAAGTTCACTAGAGGATGCTCTAACATTACTTTTCCCTAATGCTGTTTTCTAACATAAAATAACAAACCACAACAGTCAAAACAAGTCAAACAGCTCAAGCAAGGAGCACCAATAAAGTCAGCAACTAGTACATCCAAATGCAGAATCTACAAAACAGGAATACAAGATTTTTTCTATGTTATAGATTAAAAACTGGGGGTCAACTTAACACCAGCAGAATTAAATCACCATGGTGCTGAGTGTAGATGTTTCACCTGAGGAAGGTTGCCAGTATAAATAGAGACGTGGAGAAGGAGAGGCTGTGCACTGAGGTGTTGAGGCATTGTGGTTTCTCCTACGTGTTTCTGTTTGAGCTGTTAGGTTCTCCTGGAGAAGCTCTGGTCCTCACATCAAGCATTGCTTCCTGGCTCCAGAGGGGAAGACGTGTGCTGCTTGGTCTCCAGGATGAACTCGTCACGCTGGCTTCCTAGGATGTACTCAACTGTGCTCATCAGAGGAGCTTGGGGCCTCTGTGTCACTGAGGATGGCTGTGGTGTTTTTCAGGACAGCCTTGGTTTTTGTTGTGAGTGTGACTTCTCCGTTCCAGCATAGAACACTCAGCCTACTAGCACAGCTCCTTCACCCTGCTGGTACAGACTTTCTAGCTTCCACCACTGACCTTTGGACCTTTGCAGCATGGATCCATAAAAGAAACTAGCGGGAGTCCGTCTCATGGGCTCTAGACCTCCAGTTGGACTCGTGGGAGGCATTATCATGAGCTCTGGATCTTCATCTGGACTCATGTGGGGCGTTGCTGTGGGATTCAGGCCCTTCTCTAAATATTCTGTCTTTAGTGTTGTGGATAGATTTCCTGCAGTTTTTTGTGTTAACTCTGGGTGACCATCATAAAAATAATATTATAAACTCCATATCCTGATTCTAATCGTTCTCTGCAAACCTCTGACTACAACAGCCTCCAAAGCTAAAAGGCACCATCAAAGAAATATTACAATCTTCCTAAGTTCTCAACTAAAATTTATCATCATTTTAACAAAAAAAATGTGTAAAAGAAATCAAGACATAAAATATCAAAGCATAAGCAACTGACAAAAAAGGTAACAATTTCCGATTACCTAAATGAGAAACAGTCCAAAATCTACGAAGCAAAAAGCAAACTCTTACCTCCTTCCAATTATTTCACTGGGTCCTGCAAATGACATAGGACCAATGAATTTAACTCCCAACCTGCTAGATGTCAGGTGTGCTGAATTCATGCTTCCCAAGATCAAACAATAAATACTAAGGAACAACAGAGTTTAATAGTAGGTAAAATTATTGAGAAAGATAGCTCCTGAGAGACAGGAGGGGACCCAAATTGGGTTGCCAATGAGTCCACTTCTCAAAGAAAGTGTTATAGAGCAAAATCATAACATGGGTACAGCAAGGGTCAAAACTATGCTCAACCAATAAGATTACAAGGATAGCTGTATAGATAATATTGATTCAAGGAGGAAGCAGGTCACACAACCCAAGCACATTGGAAAGAACAAAGACCTTCTTTAGCAAAGAGAAGGATCCATATTTCATTCTCCATTTCTGGAGATGTCATCCACCAAGGTGACTAATGTCTGTCTAGACCTTATTGGACTAGGTTAATATAATCTTTAATCTATCACTTATCTCTTGGGGGAGGCATGTGGTCCTGGTCATACCATCTTTGTCTTGAGGCCTAGCCTTCGACAGATGCTATGCCAGTCATTGTTGTTCAGTTAACACTCAAGTTGTGACCATCTGGACATATTAATAATCTGGGATATGATCAGAATTTTAGGTTTAACTTACATACAAAGTCTTGATTCATGACCCATATCACTTTTGAAGTTGTAAAGGAAGACTCACAATGTCAGAAAAATGTATGCGAGTGTACACAAGCATCAGTCTGAATCCATGAGTGTGTTTGTGGATGTGATTTCAGTCAGTACTATATATAATCAAAATGGCAAGGAAAAACTAAAAATTAAGCTAGGGAAGGAAGGGAAAGTAAAGAAAGCAACCACAATTGGAAAGAACATTGTTTCAAAAAAAGACAGAAAGAGAAAACTTAAGATCAGTTTTTAGGTCTGAAAAGACAGACCTAGTGAGTCAGAAGCAGGTCCTAGTGAGATACAAACTTTCCCAAAGAAAGAAAGACAAAAGAGAGCCAGATTACTGATAATATTATGGAAGGGGAGTCCCCTTCCAGACAATAACCACCTTCTGTTTCATTCTCCATTCCTGGAGACGCCAATTTGAATGGTGGGCACAGTATGAAATTGTTGTTTCTGGTACACTGGGCACATTTTATAACTTTGGTGAATATAGTAGAAAAATTGTTGATGTTTCTGATAAATGACACACATTATACAACTCTTTTTTATTATGAAGAGGTTAGTTAAGGGATACTTTAGGAGATTCAGAATACATTATGGATATTTCCATTAGTTTTTACGGGAAAAATAGTTTCGACTTACATTCAACAGTTACAACCAGCCTTCACAAAGAAAATGAATTTGTAAGTCAGGGGTCTACTGTAATGTGTTCCCATATTGCACACTGACTCCCTTAAAAGTCTAGCCTTGTCTGACTGCCTATAATATTTCCACCTAACTTAGCTGTCTATAATAAAGTGACTGATAGGAATAGTTTATAACATTTTTTTCATAAATAAAGAGTAGAGTATAAAGTTTATAAATTAAAGTGCCATGTTTTGACTGTTCTACTAGTATTAATCATAATTAACCATCATTCAAAAGAAGTCTATAGATACCTTGGGTTCAAGGCACTTTCAATTTGTTTTAAAAGCAATCTAAATCTCTGTCCCAGAAGATACTATGGGAGCAGAATATGTAGGATCAAGGCCTAATGATAATAGAATTTAATGATTATCTCCAAAGGCTTACTTGTAGAAACTTCTTACCTAAATACCCCTAGGCTGGCTGATTTGGTGTGATGATTGATTGATTGATTGATTGACTGACTGGAGTTACACTACCTGATAGAGTCCTACATGTTTTTTTACCCTGAAATAATTGGTAAGGAAGCAGAGTTAGCATCTGTAAGAGATATCTTTCAGAATATGTTAGGTGTCTAAAAGAAATAGAAAGTTAATTAGAGAGTAAAGAATACCAGAGAGAGTATATTATAGAAGGGGAGATGCAGGTGTGCATAGCCTAAGAGATAGGATCCTTCCCCGATTTAGTGTTTTTTGGAACAGTTTCAAATTAAGCAAATGCTAGTGGAATAAAAAGTTGATTGATTTTGTACAATGCATTTTTTTCCAGATAAGCCAAATTGTTTTACACATGGTGAAAAATTATATGCAAAACACATACATACATGCACATACCGATGAAATCCTGGCATTGTTCCAGCTGACACAATAACCAAAAGCAATGAGGCTTTCTATTATCCCATGAGGTATATTTAACAATGCTGTGTGTTGATGTGTCTGTGTTTGTCTATCTGTTTGTCTCTTTCTCATCTTTTCTGAATCTCTCACTCATTCCTTAATTCAGAGACTCTCTTTTTAGTCTTTGGTTTATCAATATATCAAAAATTAAACATGACTAGTCTTCTATATATCAAATTTTCAGATTTAAAATTAACCTCTGACCTATGACGGCCCAATTTAGCACAAGTACTTTTATTTATGCTATTCCTTAGAGCTATACATTTTGATCAAAAAAAGACACTCCCTGTTCAGTGCCTTTGGAGAGCACTTTGCAGGTACCATCCATTCAGAAAAAGCAGTCACCCAATACATGAGATTGTGACAAGGTATAATGTAATGGTAGTTATGCGAACCTCCAATAAACCAGTGCTACTTCACAGATTACTTGGAGAGAAAGTCTCTTAGCGTGCTTGAAGAAGTATGAAATGAATTTCATTTCCTTCTCATTTGCCTTGCTTCTGAAAGGTTTCATGCAAGATATGTGACCAACTATTATAGTACTAATCCATCCATGACAGAGCTCAATTTTCTCTGAGAATTTACTTCTGAATGGGCTTCCGAAATACTTGAAAGCTCAAAATTAAAGTATACTGAACAGAGCAGCTACTGAGCTGTGGACAACTGTCAGTCAAGGAAACCAGTCAGAACAAAATGTAAATTAGATTTTATTTTATTTTATTTTATTTTTTAAAGTGATCTATAATGATGAGGTGGTAAAGTTTTATAGCCCATTTCCAAACAAGAACAATAAGTAGGGCAGTGGCAAGAACTGTTGTTGTGAGCTTTTCTCATTATTGCAAATGAAAATGGAAATTATGTTATGGAAACTCTAGAAGGAATTTGCAAATACTATGGCATGTCAGATGCACTCTTTGTTCTGGTGGGTGAGAAAGTGTCTGTCAGTCACTTGAACAATGTCTTTAAAACAAGTGACACTACTCATGGTATTCCTGTACAGGGGTGTAGTATAGTGATCTCAGTTTATCAAAGACAGTTTAATATAATAAAATGGCAGGACTTTGAAAATTCAACATTATTGGACATCAAAAAATTTGGGATATTAGATATCTGTTGGACAAAAATGTCAAGCCTGGATGAATTTCTAATTATTCTAATTTGTAGAAATGCACTGGGATCCAAAGTTTACACTTTGTACCCAGTATAAACCAAGGTCTGCATTCTGTACAGTGGAAGTTCACGAACATGTAAAGCCTCTATCTTGATCTGAAAATCTAGCATTCTATTAGCAGATGGATAGGCAGGAAAATATGAAGAAAGTAAAGTGTCCATCAAATTCCCAATTTTCAGTATGAGCAACAAATTCAACAGCCACAAATGAAATGGATCTTTTCACTGAAACAACAGATTCAATTAACAGGTATACGTAAGAAATAAACCGAGGGATGCTTTATTTGAGTTAAGTGCTTCCAGAGTATTGTTTTTTGAGGGTCTTTAGTACACTTCAAGAAGGCACTGACAAGTAGTTGGAAATACATATGTATCTAAAAATGTGATTTTGAAAGATATATCAATCTCTAGCCTTACAAGAAGAAATAATTGAAGAGAGAACTGGTAGAGAGGTGAGTATATTCAGGTGGGATAATCTAAAGGGGTAATAAACCACAGTGTAAGAAATCTAGGCAGAAACTGTCCTCAAATTTCATTCTACCACAGGAGTTCCTGGTTTCCTGGATTCTGTTTATTGGCTACTGTTTTCTGCTTTTATTTTTGTGTTTTGAATAAATAGAAAATTATATTTTCCAAAAGTTGGAACCCAATCAAATCAAGCAGAGAAAGGGTGGGAACAGATTTGCATAGTTTCAGGGCTTTCTCTCCCCAAAGCTGTGTTAATGGATGGACACAAATCTGTGTAATTAAAAGATTTATTATATAAAAATTCACCTTTCTCTTCCTACACAAAAGACAGAGGAGACAGTCAAAATGCTAAAAAAAAAATCTCTAAATATTCTATTATCTCTGCAGGATGACAGTCCAGGGACATGATTTGAAACCCCAGTTTGATCGGAAGCTAGGAATTGTGGAAAATTGGCTGATTATTTTGTTTGTATTTCTTAACTTTTTAAAGGCCAAATTCAATGTCGAAAACATCTTTCTGGGTTAAGCTGCAGAAAATGATCTTTGTCTCATATCATCTCAGTATAATAACTTAAATTTGTCTTAATAACCTACAACTTCAGAAAAGTCACTGTGGCAAAAGACTCAGTTAACTACTCATATAAGCATAAGGTGCAAAATACCACCTTTCATAGAAGGTCTTATTCCAAAGTGAAAGCTTCAAACATGATATATATATATATATATATATATATATATATATATATATATATATACTTCCTTAGTAAAATGTTGGTAACCAGAGTGAATAAGATAGAGTGAGAAAGGGAGACAGTGAAGAATGATGTTTGAAAAGGTACTAAGTTTATAAAAGAAACCAAAAATTCAGTGTTATGCTGCTGCTCTAATGGAATACACTCAAGAGAGAGATTTAATTAACAGATCTATGGAGATGAGAGCCCCTTATTACATCAGGCTGCAATATTTTTTGATGGCTCTGTTTTTATCACTTCCTTTAGGTTTGGGGGCAAACTTTCAAAGAGTCATTGCCAACTAGAGGAAAGTTTGCTTGGCTTCTAGCCTGTTGTGCTATTGGGATGGACGGGAGTCCTTAGGAGGGGAGGATTAGTGTACAGTTTTAGGTCACTGATGATGTTCCTTTAAAAAGGATGTGGGGTTCCTTGTTCCTTTCTTTCACTTTCCTACCTCAGGGCAAATGAGTTGCTCTATCACACACTCCCACTGTGATGTTCACCCACTGGATCAAAGCAACACTGAATCAAAACAAACAAACTGGACTGAAACGTTCCAATTGTAAGCAAAAATAAACCTCTTTATAAGCTGTGGACCTTTTACAGTATCAGAAAGCTGAATAACACAAGGGGTAACATCAGCTAACTTACCTGTTTCTAATTGAAATTTTTTGCAAAAAGTGCTGAATTAGCATCCTGTTCATCACATTACAGGTGTAGCTGCAGTAACTGTGAACTACTTTTTTTTTTTTTTTGTTCCCTGCCAAAGTAGTGAAAGAGAAGGGACAAAAGACAGGTTTGTATCATGTAGTCAATAGTGCTAACGTCAGCAGCACAACTTTTCAAGAAAGAAGAACCTGAAGGGAAAAACAAAAAGTTATAAGCACGTGTGTCTACTTGGTGGCCCCGCCCCCCATATTGTCTTTTGGGACTTCACTGTAGCTAGTGACTTTCAGTACTGCTGAGTCTCCAAGACAGTGGCAGCTCTTCCTGTTCCTCTTCCCCTTCCTGCTCTACCACCTGTCCTTCTTCCTTCTCTCTCCTTTTCCATCTGCATTGGTTAAGGTTGACTCTGGTTGCAATATATATATATATATATATATATATATATATATATATATATATATAATGAGGAGTGGATGAATGAAAAGCAGCCATCTACATGCTGGAAAGTCAGAGGATGGGAGGACAAAGCTGAAAGCTGAAGGCCTGAGGTGAACTGCAGACTCCAGTGTGAGTCGGTTGAAAAGCTGAAGCACCTTTGTTGGAAGACTGAAGAATCTGCATTGGATGCTTGAGGCAGCTGTCCACAAACATGTAGAGGCAACAGGAAAGAGTACAGGTGCTCTGAGGAAGCACAAGGGGACCATTTCCTCCTTCTTTCACTTTTCCTTCCATCCAGGGACAAGCCTATTGGTTGGAACCACCAACAGTGCTTGTGGGCCTTCCCTCCTCACTCAGCATGCACAGACACACCCAGAGCTACCGTCCACCAATCCCCCGGGCGTTTCTTAGTCCATTCAAGTTGGCATCACAATTCGCTATCACAGGTGCTATTATCACAGTTCATTCGTGATCCAGAGTAGCACTGTATGGGGTGTAAGTTTAAGAATCAAAAGTTCTGAGTTGTAGACACATCACTAACCTTTTTGTTGTTGATGAAGTCCTGTAAATTACCTGAGAGTCAGTTTCCTCAATGATAATTAACTCAATCCAATTTACTCACCATAAATATTGTAATGATAAATTGAAGTATATATGATTTATATATTCTTTAGTAAAATAAAATTAGTTGTTTCTATTTTTAACATCTGGAGCTTTCAAGAAGTAGCAGAACACACACTCTATCAGTCTTTCCTGTACTTTGGGTATAGACTATAACCAATCTAGGATGAACACTATCTATCTATCTATGAAATTCATATAATCCATCTCTTTTCTGTCTTTTAGCATTAGATATTCTCAGGCCAATTAAAGGACACAGTCATTTTACTTATCTACAAACTTATAACACATGTTCCATAAAATTCATTTGACAGTACATGATACATATAAGACTATAATTTGATTTTGAAATGCTGCAAAATTTTTAAATGTATTTCAATTTTGTGGGTCTCAGTTGTTTTTTAAACTTGGTTAGTACAAGTTTTTTCAGTGTGGTGTTGCTGCTTTTATAAAAAAAATTATGTCACATAGTATTTGGAATGTTATAGTTGTCCAGCAAATGTCTAGTTAATAACAGTCAAATTATCCAGTGTTAATGGTTCTATACCCCACAAAGTGCTTCAATTGGTTGATACTTATTATGTCAATTAGAGGTTTCTCGTATTTTTGTAAGGAAGATATTCTGAGAGACCAAGAACTAAGACAAGTCCCAGTTCTACTGAAACTCATAGTTGCTTACCACTGTTCTAGAACTTCCTAGAACTTCCAGTCTCAGAAATACCTATTACTACATACTTTTTGATGGAGATGACTGAGCATACCAAAGTTACCACACTGAGATTTACCATCAGTCAGCTAGCATTTACCTACTTCAGGTTTGGACATGTCTTACCTTCTCATTTGTCCCATGATTATGGCAGGATAACACAACAAAGAATTGTGTACTGTGAGTCTCAGTAAGTAAAAATGGAGCATAAATACTTTTCATCTGCCAAGTAAGTATTTTTATTCCATGGGCATAGTGGTTTTTGTATTTAAAATGACAGATCATGTCACAAAAGGTCTTAATATTATATTGAAAAGATATCTGTATTACAGCAGAGGTTAAAAAACTCATTTATTTATAAGACTCTCAGGTCCTGGAGAGGTCTTCTGCCTCTTTCTCCCTGCAGACAGTTAATATCATTGAAAATAAAAAGCTGTTATATTATATGACAAGACATAGTGGTATTAAAAACAAACACAGGCCGGCCAGTGCCAGAAATGTTCTCCAGTGCTGGTAAGCTCTTGGCTCTAATTGGAAAAAAAGTATTTTGTTTTTTTGTCATTTTTTTTCTTCTATTTCTATTTTCCCCTTCCAGCTACTTTGCATTTTAGCATGTAGCTCTGATACAGTAAAAAGTCATAAAATAAGTCATAAATAAGTAGGAAACACTGCGGACTTTATTTTAGGGTTTCCAATTCAAGAAAAAATAAAACCACCCAAGGAGCAGATGAAGGATGAGAACTGATCCTGGAGCCAGCTGGGGGGACAGCATTTCTTACCTAGGCTGCAGAGAAGCTTGCAACTTTAGAAAGGTACAAGGCAGGAAACCAAAGGAGCTGGCTAAATTGAAAAGGGAGGGTCATTCACTCCCCTGCGGCCGGAGTGGCCTTTCATTGCCTTCATGCCTGAAGCTTTGGAACTTAGCTAAAAGAGTGAGGGACTCATTGACTGACACTGAACACCTGCTGTACACAGGACAGGTCACCGTGATGCAGAAGCACTTTCACCTCCCATCAGACACCTGCGGGGAGTTCCTCCACCGGACTCCTTGAATCTTATACAGAGCTACCAGCCCACCAGTGAGGCCAATGGCAGCTTTTCCTGCTGTAGAAAAGACCATGGAGTGAATGGGTGGTGGTAGTTTAGTAGTAGGAGGACAAACTGTCGGAGACTCAGAGGTTATTACAGGAGTCACCAGGAAACACACGAATACACTTATCTGTAAAAACGAACATAAAGCCACAGTACAATTCACTGAAAAACTTTTTTTACAGTCCTTCTTGAAGATACGGCTAGTAAGAGAAAACAGTATATTTGAGTCCTTTTTAAAGTCTACAAAATCCCATTTAACTTTTCTTCTCTAAACCTAGGCTCATAATAAGTGAGCAAGAAACAGCTGGAGGGGTGTTGATAATTTCATTTTTTAATTTGTCTTCCCTGCTGTAGGCATTCTTCAACTTGAAGCAACACTCTCAGCTTCTTTCATTCTGCTTGTGTTGGAAGGAAAACCAAATTAGATTGAGGATTTTCATCAGTCAAGGCCACAGACCACCTTGAATCAATTCATCTAGAAGGGATTTACCCAGCACTGCTGAAGAAATGGTGTTGCAGAAAGGGCTAGGGAGAATCTGAAGTCATCTACAATTAAGGAAGTAGGGGGAGGCCAGCACAGTTTTACTGTGTCCCACTTAGGTGAGGATATAATTACAAGTTTGGAGTGTAAATATGAACATTTTTCTCTAATGCTAAAGAGAAATTGTGACATGAAGTGTTTTGTTCATTAAATTGAGGGTGAGATAAAAGTTTATTAGTGCAGTTTGTGCTATGAATCTAAGATTCATTGTGTGAACGGTGGTCATGCTTCCTCTCTATGTAGTGCTACCAAAGTTACCATAAAAATGTATAAAATGTTCATTTGCAGAGATTTTGGGTGATAGATCATACCAGGACAGACCTTAAATCATTTTCAGTTCACTAGGTCACATCAGTGAAGAAAAAGTTATAATGGATGCAGGATTTGTGATTCAGACTACAAAAGCTGTTTCTCAGAGTTTTACTTAATTAGTCTGCTCAGCCGTAGTGACTATTTGAACCTATCTGGGTTTATGAGGGTGGTATTCATGTTATTGGTAAGAAGTAAATATGAGCACCCAGTTGGCAAAAAGTGGCACATGAAATGGTGAAAGAAATCTTTTCTATTTTCTTCTCTCTGTATGACTGCTAATCATAAAGTCTTACCAATTCTAGGTCTGCCCTTCTGTCAAAGTTGGATAGTTTTGCCATTGTGATCTTTTACATTGTGAGGAAGGGCACGGTGTCATTTGACTGAACAGGTAGCTAAGATCAGAGTTCTCAGTGGGGTTTTCCTTGGTAAAAATTCTAGTTCTCTGGTCAGTTTACTAGATGTCTTCCTCACTTAAATTTTAATAATGGTTTTGATATGATATTAGCAAACTACACTGCTGCTTTTTAAATTTCACCTCTTGTGATTCACAAACATATCTTAGATGGAAGTCTTACATGATCAAAGTATGGAACAAGGGCCTTGATTTCTTTATTGATATCACTGTTAGTTATCTTTTGGGAATGAACCCAAAACAGGTGCTGGAAATGTCATTAGAAGGAAGAATAATCAGTCTTATGGCAGATTAAAGATTATATATACAAGATGTAAAAAAAACCAGAATGTGGTTTTATACATAATGAGATCAATATTCAGTGTCCTCCAACAAGCATGTACGAAGTGCCTGCAGTGTAGAAAGCATTGTATCACGTCATGTGTTTGAGCAAGAATGATTGTGAAGACAACGTGATTCCCACCAAGTTGCTTTACTCAGTGGAGAAAGCACTGTGCATTAAAATAACTGAGCTATCATAAAACACCCATGAATGCGAAGAGAACAATGAGTAGAAACCTAAGCCATAAAATGGTAGGACTGGAGCAGAGAGAAAGATGAAAACTTCCAAATAATTTTAGGAAGATAGAACTATTAAGTACACTCACTTGTGCAAAGCAGAAGTCTATATGTGATTTAAAAGGAAAGGAGGAAAAGGCAGGCAACAATTGGGATAATTATCCAAAACGGTGCCAGAAATCTGTAAGTTTTGAAATATGCTAAACAATTATTATTTTTCACTCCATTATCTAGTGATTTCTAAGCAACATCATTTATGACTGACTTGTCTACAGAAATATTTTGTATGTTCAGATTAGTTCCTTTGTTAGGTATGCTTCCTGGGAACACAAACTTCTGTTTTTAGTAGTCCATGTCTAAGGTGTGCCAGGGATGCTGTATTGTGTCACAACAGCCAAATCGGGGACTCTCCAGGTCACACTCCCCCAGGGTTAAGTATTCTTTCTGACCAAATCTACATATATAAAAATGTCCTTAACAGTTAAAATATGGTAAGAGTGAGCAACAGTTCATTCAAGTGAGTGAATCAGACCCAGGGTTCAGATGTTTGGATAACAATGCAGGCAATTTCATGGTCTTTCTCTTTTAAGTTCCTTTAGAGACCAAATGAGATAAATTGCTATCTGACCCATTGCTTGGGGATAAACATTAAATAGTTTATCTGGGCAACCCAATCACCTCCAGCCAGAGTGGAGAATTGGCCTAAATAATGAAGGTGTGTGTCATTCATCTCTTTGTCTGGCTCCTGGTAACCTTGACAGGAATGAGTGGAGACAGCTGATTTGTATACACTCAATAATTCAAGGTGTTTGCTTATCTTTCCTTGTCAGATGCTGCTCATCCCAAGTCTGTGTTACCATCTAATTAGACATTTTTTTTTACCTTGCCTTTCACATAAACCTTTTTTTTTATTTCATGAATTTAATTTACAACCAGGCTTGCTTTTATAAAATGTCACAGCTATTTGATTTGTTAACATGTTTATTAGTTTATTCAGGTCCTTAATATATCCTCCCCCAATGTGTGATTCTTCCTCAATATAATCATCAGTTTGATTTTGCTTTTTTAAATATACATCAAAATTTGGTCCTAGAAACATTATCCTTCAGTTGTGCTTACTGAAACCTGATGATAGAGATTTGTTGCTTTTGAATTCTTTTTCTGGCATATTTTCAACATCTTTTAGAGTTTTATTGCTCTTTATAGACTCCTTTGAGTTTTTGCATTGTTTAGAGTTTAATAATAGTTCTTGAAAGTATAAATATTAGAGCTATTTGTTAATATTTATGTTTCTTTTTTTTGAGCCATCACGTGCCTGGTTCCTGCTTACATTTTGGGGTGGGCAACTTCCTATTATTTACTTGGGGAAATAAAGTATGAGAAATGATGGGAAGGTTGAACTACTTGCCTAATACTGTTCGACATAATTATCTTCCTTACCTGTATGATCGAGGAAGTAATACAAAACTGAGCCATTACATGCAGGATTGCTATCCTGGAGACCGTGGAATATGCTGGAAACACTGAGGAAATGAAAAAAAAATTGCTTCTTGAGCTATTGAAATGTGAGAGGTTGTTTCTTATGTCAGCATAGCTTAGCATAAAACAATACTCTATAATTGCAGTAATTCTGCAAAAATATTTACTCTGTGGCACTCTAGGCTATACATGTTATGTGCTTACATTTTACAATGCCATGAAGGAAAAATGAAAAAAAAAAAACAATCAAAAAAACCAAAAAACCATAGGTGAGGTCGTAGGCTCGCTGATGGAGAAGGATGGCTAACATAATGGAACTGGAGAGCCAGCCAGATGGATGGGAAACGAACAGTTAACTATGATGTATCAAGAGGAGCCTGAAAAACATGAAAATTTTAAGTGATGAAATGGGTCAGAAGAGAGTAGGAAAAAAGACATTCCAAGGAATGGGAAGCAACAGTAACAGCAAATAAGCCAAGGAGAGATCCATTGTGAGGTTGAAAGGTGATCCATGAGGCCAGAGAAGGGGAGGATCCAGGAAGGCAGGCAAAGGCTTTCCAGGGATCTTAGCAGTTCTCCACTACTTTCATGTGGACGTCTTTTTCTCCAATAAGCTGTATCTAATTACATATCAAGACTACACTTTCTTCATCACAAACCACAGTAAAACTTTGGCTTTAACAGAAGGTCTGTATCTATACAGTCAGCTGTGCTATAATATGACCTCGGAACGATGTAATTCCTGCAATTTCAGGCTGCATATCGCTAACCTGAAAACACAGTCAGAAATGCTCCAAAATTCGAAGCTTTTTGACTGCCAACTTAGTGATATCACAGGTGGAGAACACCATACCTGATCTCATATGATGGGTTACAGTTTAAATGGGCAAAGTCATTTTAAAATCATATATAAAATTGTCTTCAAGCTATACGTATAAGATATCCATTGAGGGTAAATGACTTTTGTGTTTGGACGTGGATCCCACTTCGTATAGCATATATACAAATATCCTAAAACCTGAAAAAGAATCCAAAATGCAAAAACAGTTCTTTTTTTAACTATTTTAGATGGGAGATGCTTTAAAAAGTATTAAATGAGTGACCAATGTTCTATGTAAAAATACAGCTCTCTGCTAGAAACTTTTGGACTTTAAAAACACAAAATCAGATGGAATGTTAAGCATAGGAATCCGTGATATCAAATGGGAGTTCTGATTTTCATGTTCAGAGCAGTAAGGGCTCTCCTGACTCTCTGCATGCTGCTTTCTTTCAGCTTCTTGAGAGCTGAGGATCAGACCCAATGCCTCCCTTGCTTGGATTCTTTCCTTTTTAACCCTAAGAATATTTTGGAAAAAAAACCCACAAAAAACTATCACCTTTTAAATAATAGTTAGCAACATTTAAAGTTTGAACAACAATAATCTAAAATATAACATACTTATCACTTTGGTGGTCATAGATGACTTAGAAAATTTCTTATTTTCCTTGACCACCAGCCTTCAGACTATAAAAAAGACTCTAGAAGTGTATTTATTTCCATTTATATATATGCAGGTGTATATATCATAACAAACATTACAGTTGCATGCACAGCACTTTGACAGCTAGGCAGTGAGGGTAGCAGATGTTCCTTTGTCACATCATTTCTATCTAAATTTTTAAGAATAGGAGCCAGTTTCCATTTAGGATGCACAGAGTTTGCCTCCACTGTCATCCTCCCTGTTCATTTCATATCTCACAGGTTTCAAATCTATAATAAGACACCAATATTTTTGGAGGAAATCCACTTCATCTTTCCAAAATAATCTCATTATCTTTAAAATAAATACTGAAAATGTGTTTAGGGGCTATGTGTGGCACATATGTTCCCATTTTTAATTTGTAAATCTTCTAAGAGCCACTGTGACTTAATCCTATGGTCCAAACAAGTGGACACAATTGGTTCCCTAGTTCATTTTTTTTTTTCACTTTAAATGCCGCTCTAACAAACATTCCTTCTGTGCATGTGTCTATAGACATGTAACTGGAAAGAAAATAAGCCTTTCTTTGCCCCTGTTAAGACCATTTTTAATTGGAGAGATGGCTTTTGTCTGTCCGGCATTAAAGGACTCAAAATTCACTCCAAGGCCTATTTTGCAAGATGGTTTTGATCAGCTGGACACAGCGTCACCATTTGATCCAAGCCAATGACCCAAGTCTCAAGTGCTCCATCTATTAGACCTGCATAATCATCCAGCTTAGCTGTGCATTGTCCATTTTAATTAAGGGTGTGCTACACCCATTAGAGAAAGTTTATGAACCAGAGACTGAACTTATGTGTGCATGTACCGGTCCCACAAATGGAGCTTTAGCACCTCCAAAAGAGAAAGAATAATAATAAAAATAACAATAATAATAATGAGAGCTGAATCTCCTTGAATACCGACCTCCTGCTAAGTACCCTTTCTCTGTTTGAATTTCTTGCTAATTCAATGCCATTAAAATAGATTCTCTTAAAGACCATTCTGTCAAACACAAAAAAGAGAGATATATAGAGTGTGGGATTTAATTATCACTGCTCTATATCTCCAAATGTGAGTTTTTCTGAGTAATAATTGCCCAAGTTTGTCTTCAAAAGGCATTTTAATAGTGCTAATACTAGTAAATATTGCTCATTTTGATACTGATGTGCCGTTTTAATGGTTCCCCTGGTTTCTAAAAGTCATTTCTTATCGTTTTACTGTAGAAAGAATCTTACTTTAATTATGTCATAATTGTTTGGAAGCCATAGAATCTTAATTAATGCCAATGGCTTCAAGGCACAAACCAAATGTAGAGTTTATATTCATGTTTGTTTCTTCATCTCTTCCTGCTGGAGAAGAGGCCCCCCACGAGTTTTTTGCACACTGCATTCATCGAGGTTTTTAAAAGATTCTGGCGATGTCATCTATTTATTTTTCTAAGTCACATTTTCTCAGCTTCACCTCAGATTTTAAAGGTTACTATGGAATCAACATTCAATCTTTATCACAGAGAAATCTGTATCATGAGAATGTCACTCTCCCAGTAAAGCAGAAGCCTCCTACTGCTCCTTAGGTGAACAGCATGAAATGCAAATGTGTTCTCTTGGAGTTCCGTGACTGTTGGCAGCCAGCTGCACCTCTCTCCTGGCTAACACATCATCCACCCATTCCATGGATGCGTTCTTGGGTCACATTTGGTCAATCTGCTCCCTCTATTTGAATCTTACCATGTCCCATTCCAAGCGTCAGTACCTGTTCTCCACACCATAGAAGACTGTGGAGCTCGCATAACTCCTTTGGCTCTGCAGGTCAAAGATGTGCAGGAAAATGGATAGAACTGGAGAACATGTTTCTTAAATAAGCAAGGCGCGGAAAGACAAGTATGATGTTTTCTCTCACATGGAAACTAAAAACAAACAAACCAACAAAACGACCTGAAAGTAGAGGGAGTCTGAGGAAAGGAAAAGGGGACAAGGGAAGGAGGAATAGGGAGAGGTCAAAGGTGTTAAGGAAGGTAGAAACAAACATGATATATACATGTGTGGAGATGTCACAGTGAAACCTATTCATTTCTGCAATTCATAAGTTAATTTTATAAGAAAAAATGTCAACAGGTTTACTTTATTTATATTTATTGCTCTTTTGTCTTTTAAATTTGATACACTGAAAAGACTATGTCTTAAGAGCCTTTGGCTTTTTTGTGGTATTTTGCACAAAGCTTCACTTGAAACAAACATTTCTTAAATATTGAATTAGAGATCGACTCCTTAGCATGTAACCATGTTTTCTAGATATAGCAGGAAAATACATTCCTGTTTGCTATCAAACAACAGAAATTTATTCTCTCAGTATTATAGACAGCTAATTTAGGTAGAACTATTATAGGCAATGAGCTAGGACTGGCCCCTTGAGAGAATCAGTGGAGGAAATGTAAACTCATTACAGCTGTGGCCAGAGGCACATCTGTTAGAGGCCAGGTGTCTAGATAGACAGAATGACCAGGCCTAAGACAAGTGGAAGTACCTGGTCTAATAAAGTCTCCATCAATCTCCTCAGTGGCTGACCAAGACCTTTGAACTCATCCCTTCCAGAAAAGTTCTTTGTTTTTTCTATGTACATTTGCTATATGACCTGCTACTGCAATAGATCAATATTGTCTAAACAGCTATACTTATAATCTTATTGGTCGATTGCAGCTTTAACCCACATTGTAATCACATGGTTGTGCTTTATAAAACTTCCCCTGAGAAGCGAGGTCCCTGGGGGCCCATTTTCTGGGCCCCTTCTGTCTCTCTTAGGCAGAAGCTATCTGTCTCTCAATAAGTATTTCTTATTCTTAAACTCATTTGTTCCTTAGAATTCATTCCTTAATTTTGGAGACCACAAACTCAGTGTATCAGATACCTAGCAGGTTTAGAGTTATAATATTTCCTTTATAACATTTAAAGGTCTTGTGTCATCCCTATATCAAAGGAAGCAGACATATATTGGTGATTTAGATAACATACTTGTGTTCATACTTTTAATAGAAAGAAGTTTGTGCCTAGAAAATTAAATTACACTTTCCAGAGTCCCATAACTGGTTATCTGTAGAGTAGTAAGTAGACTGCAAGCTTTCTGATTCAAACTGCTAGAGTTTTCTCGGGTAATTTTCACAAGTGTCACGTCAATCACTTTCATTTAGCTATTCCAAAATCTCTCTGATTGTCTTAGTCACATTCCCATTATGCATGCTAGCTAGTAAGCAACACAGGGCTGCATGGAAACCACTGCTAATCTAACATCTCATTTTCTCTTTAGTTTCAATCTCCTAAACAAACTGAGATTCCAACAACAACAATTTATTTATCTGAATTGATTGCCAGACATTAGGCTTTGACTGAAACAGGGAGGGGATTTGTGCCTGAAGTTCTGGGAATGAGGGGACAGAGGAAATAAAGTGGCAGAGGAAGAGAGAGGGCATGAGGTCTGTCCAGTGTTGAGTTCCAAGTGCCTGAGAGTATCTGGGGAGGTTACTGATTTCTCCTGAAGAAGCACCTGTCCTGGGAAGGTCAAGATGAGAAATGTGGATAAAGTATTGCAGGGAAGGGTAAACTCATTCTCCTGGAAAGGAGCCCAGATGGCCATCTATATAATTTAATAAGTTTGAAAGAGGCAGGAAGTATCCTCCTCAACCCAGTGAAGACCCAGTCTTGGTTGGGCATGGTAGTCCTCTCAGGCATAAGACCTTCCAGGAGGTTCTTCAAACTTACTTGAATGAGGTAGGGTAGAGAAGCCAGGAACATTGGGGCAGATACAGTGCAGCAGCATACATTGGAGACCAGTGAAACGCCCTCAGAACTGCAGATTTTGTAATTTGGGAGATATTTTCAGGAGGCTGAATTTGGGGGAGATGTCTGATCTACCTGTCCTCATGACCACATTCTGTCCACAGTGTTGAAAGACTTGGGACACTGGTGCTATGCTTTCTGATTAACCCCCACAGAGAAATTCAAGACTATTGCTGTGCATCTAAGGCAGAGCTGCAGAGGTGCTCAGGGTTTCCTATGTAGTGCTCCCAATTACCTTTGTTAATCCCTACCTCACTCTGCCTCCTGAGGCCCTGTCAGCCTGACCCAGTCTGGGGACCAGCAGCAGTGCAGGAACAAAGGCGAGTTCTGACTTTCTAAAGAGTCTTTTATCATCGCCCTCCAGTTTCCACCGCTGCATTTGCAATTTGGGAACAAACATTTCACTTAAGATGAATTAAAGATTTTCAAAATAGGAAGACTACAAACATAATTGCTGTAATCAATGTAAGTCACTAGCTAGGGCCACTGTTGAGTACCACTGGTACATAGGACAGATTCTGAAGCCCAGTTATATTTGAATCAACTTTGGGGAACTTGTATGTGAGGATTATTACGAGCACATTTCTGGACTGTTATCTTTCCTCATGTTTGCCATCCATTATCTGCCTTTGTTCTGGTTCATGCTAGTCTTTTTTATAATCCTTTTTTAAAAATACAAAATCAATACAACTTTAATTACAAAAAGCCCATGGTGCCTCTTGAAAAACAGGACAAACAAAAAAGGACATTTCGAAAAGGGGGCTAGTGATCTAAGAAACGTGACCTCAGGCCATCCTATTTCTAAGGGGTGATGTTGTTGATCTGTTGGTCCCATTATAATGATTTACACATCCCTCTCTGGCACCTTTTGTTCTCCAGCAGGCTTTGTGTATGGTAAATGGAGAACTGCATACCAACCAGGGGTTTGACATTTACAATGCTTTGTAGCATAAGAGAGAGTCACATCTGGGCAAACATTGTCCCCGGTGGTTAGCGGCTCATATCATCTGTGCAGTCTGGCTGCCAAAATGATGCGCACTCATTAGAAATGTCCCATTTACTCCCAGAGCCAAATAAAAGCACAAACTAATCTAAAATGAACATTCACAGGGTGTGTATATGTGTGTGTTCAATTTGTGTGCTGGCTCCTTCTAGGGGCATACAGCAGCTTGTTTTCTCCTTTGGATATTGTTTATATCAATAGCCTGAATCAGTGCAAACAAAGCAATGTAGAAAACCTAATTCTTAATCATGTGCCACCTCCTGAGCTGAGGGACAGCATACAGAACACTCAGATGAAACCTTTGGGCTGCTGTTTAATGGGGAGGTGCTGTTAAAAACTTTGTTTGTCACTTGACATGGCATCAGGTTTATGGAGACCCCTGGAGATATTTTTCCTTAAAATAGAAAATAAAGAGGCTTTTCCTGAGCAAATGTATATTTTGTTTATTTGTTTATCTGCTTGTCTTTGTTGTGCCTACTGTAAATCAAGTATTCCTTCATGAATTCATCTTTGAGTTTGCTGTTAGAAAGGCAAAAAACATCCGAACGTATCTGAAGCATTGCAGAGACATTCCCAGCCAACATTTGTATATGTTAATTCCTAAACTCATCTTATTTTCTGTATTCATGATTTTTCATTCTTTATGTGTTACCTTGTAGAATGAAAAATATTTTAGTCATTGTAAATTCTTTTTGGAAAAAGGTGAGTGTAAATACCTAAAACAAAGTAAAACAAAACAAAATGAGATGAAACCATTTTCTGACCTCAGGAGGCCCATAAATTACTTGTGAAGGCTGAATAAATTTAGAAAAAAAAATAATGATATAAAGAGAACTATACTAAGTGCCAGTTCAGTTTAGCCATTTAAAGCAACAGTACTTGAGAAGATGGGAAATTAAAGTGGACTGAGCAAAATTCATAGTTGGGATGAAATTTCCTTTTACGTACTGAACCCGAAGTTGATTTTCTGATATTGAGTGTGGCATGAATATTCTAGCATGAAAGTACATCTGAGTTAAATGGTAAAGGAATGTGATTAGTTGAGTACACTATGAAAGTTAAAGATCTTATGTCATTGTCATTGCATTGTGGTTTCATTGTTTCTTCTCGCTCCAAAATTTATGCTGAAACAAACTTCACTGCAACTATTTTGAGATGTATGGAATCTGGGGGACAAATACAGCCTCATAGATGGGATTGAGTACCTTAAAAAAGGCCTTGGCTTTTTACCTTTCTGTAATCTACCATGTGAAGACATAAATTTCTGTTGCCATGTTGGTAGAATGGACCAGACTAGATCTCTTCAGATTATTGAACACACTAGTGCCTTGATTTTGGACTTCCTGTCCTCCAGAACTATTAAAAAAATAACTTTCTGTTCTTTGCAAATTAACTATTTTGTGACACTTTGCCATACAGCACCAAATAAAATAAGCCACATGGTCTTCATTTGGATTTCCTTTAATATTATTTTAGATATAAATAAACACACTTATTTCTCTTTTCTCAGTTCATCACTGATTAGAAGTAGTAGGAACTTTGACAAAAAGAAGTGACAGCCAGATGAGGGCAGGCATGGGAAAAGGGAAAAGTAAAGAAAACTCCTGAGTTTTAACAGTGTAGAACTATTCCCGAGGGCAAATATACCTCACAACCAAGTACCAATAAAAGCAACAAAATTCTTCTTGCATCAGCACCTGATCCTATAAGAAACAGGTTTACAAACTATTAAAGATTTATGGTGAAAAAGATATGTTAAATATAGCATATTGAGAAACATAGATAAAATAGTTATGGAAATTGCTGGATTAAAACTTCTTTCTTGGGAAAGTTTTTTTATGTCATTAGCAGCTGTCTACCTTACATTAAAAAGTTATTAGAACAGATAAGCAACACATAATGATTAAATTCATAAATGGGAACTGCTACACATACATAACACATCCTTACTCTTCCTCATCTTTCATTTTACAGATATAGAAAAGCAGCCAGGCATGCAGGAAGGCACACTCCTGTAATCCCTGCTTTGAGAAGGTTGAGGTACGAGGCTGGCCATGAGTTCTAGGCCAGCCTGGGCAACATAGTGACTCCTGGGCCAGACTGAGACTTATCTGCAACTTCCCTTAAAAGAAAAATTGCCTCCCCCTGTCAAAAAGAAAGAAAAAAAATATAAGAATTGATGATGGTTGAATATGACAACTTGGTGTTTAGCCTGATAAAACCTTTCATATATTGGGGATGATCATTTGCTCAGAATAACACATTTTCATGCAAGATACAAAAGCAAGACACAGACAGTCAGTTTTGCTCCAGAAAAAAGAGAAACATGGACAGATCAGAAAAAATTACTAGTTTTTAAAACAAATGCATTTAAAAGGAATGTATTTAATTTCTTTTAAGATTATTGTGTTTTAAGACTGAGGCAAATGTTCCAATGGAAATATAAAATTAGTTGTACAGCAATGAAACCTTTGAATAAATGAAAGGCATCAAGTGATTAGAGGTAGAGCAAATTTCAAAGCTGTAGAAACTTTTGAGCATGGCCTAGGTGGGCTGGAGATCTATCTATCAGTATCCCATTCTGTGAAAAAAAAATTTAAAATTCATAGGATGAGTATTGTATCACTCCTATATGTGAAACAACAAGCAGTCACATAATAGGAGTACAGATGACAATAGGACTCTGCACATCTTGGCATTCCAGCTGACACAGCTCGATCGGGTTAATTTTATTGGTACCAAAGTGTATTTCCAAAGTCTATTTCTGAGAAAGAATGAAAACAATGCTTAAAGAAATGGAGTTAGAGTGAGAAAGCAAAGGAGATTAATGGGCTCATTTTCTCCTGCTTAGTAAATACAGTTTGAAATCCTCCCAAAACAACCCCGAATAAAAATAAACCAGAGGTCTGAAAAATTCGCTGGGTATTCAGTTATCAATCAGTTCAAGAGCACTTTCCTGGCATTACCAATGATGATCAGAGTATCACTCATAACAGGTGAGGGAGCAAAAAGCAGAAAAAGAAGTAACAAAGAGAGAAGAATGAGAAAACACACAGGGAGAAGGATATTAAGAAGTTATGAGTAACATAGGCCAAAATATAAGGCAGAGGAAATTAAAAAAGTTAGTGAGAAAAGAGAAAGGGTAAATAGTCAAGAGGGAAAAGAGATTTTTAGCTGCAAATAGTTATCATATCTTTGTCTGCACAAATGCCAATCAAAGTAGCAATATGCTGTTGGATTAAAATTACAATTATACCCCTGCCTGAGAGACTAGTGCAGTGTTTTGGTCTGGTATCTCACCCCTCCCCTCAGATATAATCACTATACAAAAAAAAAAAAGAATAATGTTGGTATGTTTTAATGGAGGTTGCCTTTGAGTTTGGCTCGGAGACCATGGCCTGTGGTTGTATCTGATTATAACTCATCTCTGTGGGGGCAGAGAGAGCTGTTGTAAATGTCTGGGAAATTATGAACTTCTTCAGAAAGATGAACTCTGTGATTATAATGACACTTGGCATTTGCACATTTTATAGTCTTTCTCATCTGAAAATCATGAGGCTATATTTATATTATAACCAGATTTTTGTGCATTAGACTGAGGTATATACCAGCAAGTATACTTTTTCTTTTTTTCCACTCTTTTTGAAACAGCCTACAGTGATTTACAATGTTGTTATAAGAATAACTAAAATCCCTGATGGACAAAGGTAGCCTCAGAGTTTGGCAATACAAGAGGTCAAATCTCATGGCCTGTCTTTATGTATTTTTTTTCACAGAGACTAAAACATAATAAAAGAAAAATAAACTATAGGTTAAGCATCCCTAATCTAAAAACGTGAATGCTGAAATGCTTCCGAATTTGAAATATGTTGCACACCACTGATACTCCGAGTAGAAAATTCCACACCTGACCTCTTGGAACAGGTTGCAGTAAAATTCACATAAAATGAAAAAATTGGATAAGTTAACCTTTAGACTATGTGTATAAGTGTTTATGAAACATGGATTTTGTGTTTATACTTGGGTTCATGACTCAAGATATCTTTTTATGTGTATGGAATTATTATAAAGTCAATAATCCAAAATCTGATATGTGCCTTATTCTTAGCATTCAAGATGGGGGTAGTCCACTGGTAATATATGATAAAGAGGTAATTTCAGAGGATACCTTTATCCAGAGCTTTGGATTCCCACTATTATGTGCCACTGTCTGAGTTTGGGCACTTTGCTGTCAAAATACCTCCTGCTCTGTTTTTGTCCTTACCACAATCTGGATCTCTGAACTCAGGACTTGGGATTTCTGGGTAAGATACAGGGCAACAAACTAAATTTACATTTCATATAAGATAATTGTATACATATATATATATATATATAACCTATACTTCATGTAATATTTGGCACACATGTAATAATATATATTGCTTAAAACTCAAACTTAACTAATAGCTCGTATTTTTATTTACTAAATCTCACAGGCCTCCTGGGGTTACATCCCTGCAGGGTAAATCAGACTATGGAGCCATTCTGACTCCAGGTTTAACGCCCAGTTAGGGCTGCATTTTAACTGGTGCACTACTGATGTTTCTGATCTTCCACACGTCAGACTCTGCTT